>VZRR01003600.1:175157-344910 GCA_013398015.1 Oreocharis arfaki | reverse complement strand
GGGGGGGGGGGAAGCAATTGTATTTGTGTTTCTATTGTACCCTTATTAGCTATAACCTGTAATTGCTATGGGGTAGTAAACAGTTTATTCAGGTTGACAACCTAAGTCAAAAGTTTATTATTTCATTCCTGCCACTGAACACTGGGAGTTCTTACATCCCAGGTGAATCCTGTATGCGTAATACTTGAAAACACGTTCTTTATCAGAAAAAAAATAGATTTAAGCCTAGTTGGAAGCATTTTATAAATTCATACAATTCTCAAACTACTAGGTTAATTACTGAGACTATTTTTATCTTTTGCTCTTGCGCTTATTGTTGTCTTATTTCATATTCTGTTACTACTTGTAACCTACATTAATCCTATCTCACTACAGTGCAATAATAAAGCAAATAATTACCTAAGGGATGAAAAGACTGCATTCCTCACTATCACTTGCAAAAGGATGAAAACGGAACATTTCAGGGACTTCAACAACTCGTTTCTCTTAACAGAAAANAAACTCGTTACTCTTCACAGAAAAAAAAAAAAAAAAAGAGAGAGCTTTAAAGATTCCACAAATTCTAGCTCAAGTAAGAAGCTGCCAAAGGGCACTAAGCCCCAGAGACACGTGCACACCATCGCCTTGTCAGCCTAGGAGCAGCTCCCCTCCTGAACAGACTCGTGTCGGCCGGCTTTAGCTAATGGCAAGGAGGGAAAGCACTGACTCCTCTCCTTCTAAGGAGCAGATCTAAGAGATGCAGAGCTCCACCCCCAGGGCCACACAGGCAGAGACAAGCACTCCCTGATCCCTCAGGACAGCGCGGCTGGGAGTAAGGTGTCCTTACAGCCTCCTGCTCTGTAAGAGGAGAAGCTATAGGATAGAGGGCTGCCACAAAACAAAAACGCACCTATTTCTCACCGCCAGCCAGTTCATAGACCCAAACTCCTTCCACCGACCCCTGTGAAAGCAGTGTCAAGGCACAGGCACTGGGAGGTGTCCCAGGACGCACAGATAGTGCTGGCAGCAGCACTGGCTCAAACACACTGAAGTTAAGCTGTTGCTGTACTGCAGGTTCTTCAGGCTGCTAGGCTTTGTGGTCCTAGCTGTATTTTTCACAGCAACCACTTCAGTACAGGACTTGGTGTAGTGAGAAGTTCTGGAGTTCTGTTTTCTCTCACATGATTTCCTATGTCTCTTCTCCAAGGCACACAACTTGAGAAAGAGACACCGTCTCAGGAGGCAACATTTAATTGCAACCATTTCCCAAAGTGAGCTTGTAAAATGCGCTAAACGTTTACATTATGTACTTAGAGGATTTCACGACTAAAACTCTAAAACTGTAATTTTCCAGTTAAAAATGCCTGTCAGTTAAGAAGTTTAAACTTGGCCAGTTTTAACTACAGAGAAGAAGCCTCTTTGTCCCAGACTACCATCCAAACACACCATTGCTTGTATACAGTTCTTGTACCTTTTTGGGTATCTTGACTACAGAACTAAACCATCCAAGACCTATTTGGCATTGCTTAGCACTGAATCTTCAGAACAAATACAAACACTTATGCAAACAACTAGGAAGTTTTAGGGGGTTTTTAATTTTACAGGGAGAATTAACACAGCAGTAATAGAAATCATCTTTCTACAGGGGCAGCCCTTACAACTTGCACACTTAAGACTGCACTACAAGGAGTTTCTAGATATGAAATCTGGTTGCTACATGCCACCAATTCACATGGAACTGCTATAGTAAAATATCACAGACACATTTTCTTGTCTTTTTCTTTCAGTTCCAAAGAAAGCCATAAAGCCTGGCTGGCTCCCAGGGTAGCAGTGTTAACACTAAAAAGACTGACCAGCAGAAATGATTGCAATCACACCACTACAATCTTCCACAGAGGAGGCCAATCATACAGATCAGTGTACGGTCAAATTGCCCCCTGATTCTGGTAATGTCCATCTACTCTGGACACCCTTTGTATTTTTGTTTCTCAGTCATCACAGAACTGAGAGCTGCAAGAAAAAGAAAAACAACATGAATAATCCTTAGGTAAGAGCAATACTGGGCTGTCAGGAACTAAAAATAGTTGATAGTATCTGTATCAGGCTTTTTTCTTTTTTTACTCTCCACCAGCATCCATTTCAGGCATCCTGTTAGGGTGATTTAGTATTTTGCAGCTCAAATACAAAGGGCTACAATCTGAGAGGCCTACAAGAAAATAAACCTTATCAGACTTTCTTCTTTCCCCCCCAAGTGCCAGGTGTAAATTACGAAATGAAAGGCCTAGAGAAGTTTTCAAGCCTAATTTTAGAAAAATACAGTATTAGTGTCAGATTCCGAGGGGATAGAGAGACAGGAGCAGCAAGGAAATGCTCCCAGAAATGTTTTCTAGCCTGAAGAGACAAGCTAGCCACATGAGCAGAAGAGAGCCACTTTGTTTACAACATGTACGTTACTAAATGCAAGATCTATTAGCCCTTTAGGCTTCTGTTTTTAACAAAAAAGCAACATATTAACTTGTGTTTATGAAGAATATAATTGTACTTCAATGTTTTTGAGACAGCTTCTGAGCAAAATATGAAGAGACTGCATTGCACGTTAGTAAGTGCAGCATTTAGAATAGCAACTCAATAGTCATATTTCATAGTTTAATGTTCAATTCTTCATAAATCACGTGATCAAGTTCGTGTAATGCAGTACCTAAACCAGCTAAATCCCACCTGCACCCCAGACCTCCACCTATGCCGGCCAGTGTAACTAATATTTTCCACTCTGCTCCCTATCCCTTCTCTCACCACAGTCCTCACACCTTCAGCCAGGCACCAGCCAACTTCTCCCCTGGCTGCTGGTATTGCCAGGTGAGGACCTGCCCCACCCACAGCAGCTGTGCAGGTCCTTGACTGCCTGGAGAACAATTCTGAAGTGCAGACACCCCAAAGAGGAAGTATTACAACTTTCTAAAAATTTGAGACTAGTAAAAAATACACCAGGACATTGAAAGACTTGTTTATTGTCTTTAGGCCACTCAAGAAAAGATTGTATCCTTTTTTGTGGAGGGAAGACAGGGGTTTTTGTTGAAGCAGAAGCATGTTTTATTAGCTCAGTCTCCTTCTGCATTTGTCTCTCCTCCATAGGAGGCCACTCACTATGTACATAAATATCTATGTCTGAAAACACATCTACACGAGTGCATGACTTGCACTGAAGCAGTTTAAGGCATAGTTTTTACTGCACAAAGATGCAGAAACCTGTCCTAGAAGAGGCGCATCTTAGGTGCTAAAGCAACAATTCCAGCTCTGCAGTGGCTTAAGCGTACTGAGATGGGAGTGTTGCTCTGTCAGTGCATAAACCACAACAAATTATCGGTGACAAGACTTTTTTCCGAGTTTGACTGAAGGTTTGGGAAGCAAGTTTGCCTGCAGAGGGCACACAGAAGCATGACACATTTGCCTACTGTGCACCTACAACTTCTACACGATCATTATCACTGCTCAGGTGACTGAGCAAGCTGACAGTATATGACAGGTTATCTGTCATGTGTAGAAAGCCACAGAAAGAAGAAGAGAGGAAGAAAATATGGAAGATTACAATGCAAGAGATGTTGAAGGAGTGTGGCAAGGATTGAAGATTAAGAGTCAGGTATAAGAAGAGGCCATACCCTTTGACTGTAAAGTGCTGAGGGGAAACTGCAAGTACCTGCACATTAGAGCTCATCACCCTGACTTGCATGCCTTGTCCACACTACCATGCTGTCAATCAGATTCACTTCCTAGACAAGCTTGCAGATCCCCAGTACCACAGTACCTCCCTGCCAGCAGTCTCCATCTGGGCAGAGAGTTGCAAATAGATCAGGAGCTGCCTTTTACATCATAAGCATTTAAGATGGCCATGGAGCTTCAAGGAAAAGGCTGCACAGAGCATCCAGAAAAAAAGAGTTTTTAAGAGATGGAAAGAAGGAAATACTGATTAAAGGTCACAGTTTTGTGGAGGTTTAGCCTTTCAGATGTTTGTTGCTTTTCTACTGAATACTGCAGGTGAGGAAGCCTAGGCAGAAGAGGGAGAGAGAAGCCATGTAAACAAACCCATAGCTCTATACAAGGACAGAAGCAGATTCTATCTTCACCAAGCTAAGGAGAATGGTTTCATATGCAGAAAAAAACAAAAGCAAAAAACCCTCAACATATATGTTCTCTCCCTACATTTAGACATTATAATAATAAAAATGCATTATAAAACCACTGAAGTAAATTAGTGAGTTAGAAAAGATAAACAGGGCACACATTAATGGTACCTATACCTGTCTTTGGAAGATGAGCAATTACAATCTGCATATGGCCAGTATTTACTATAATCTCAAATAGCAATAAAGTCAAACACAACAGATCCCTGCTGTTCCTACCTTCTGCTTCCCATACACAGCAAAGGGTGGCAGCACCTACAGCTCAGTTATCCTGAGCTCACACTGCACTGCAGCTGTTCTGGCCCCCCCCAGCATGACACCGAGACATTGCTGCACAGCCGGTGCCTGAGCCGGGCACCAAAGTTCATTTCCTCTCAGGTAATGGCAGCTCTGCGCTCTTCCACAACTTCTCTACCTCCTCGAGGAGGGAAGCAAACACCATCACAGATACAAGAGTCTATGCTTATCACAGCTTTCCCTTACCAGCTTGGAAGAGCCAGCTTCTGCAGACAGCCTAGAGAACCTGTTAGGGAGAGCCACCTCTTTTTAGGAGATCCAGGTAAGACCTATCTGCACCCATTTAAAAGGGTAATTCCCATCCTGAGAGTGATTCGGGTCTAAGCAGTGGAAAGTGATGATAATGAAGATCACCTGAGTAACAGCCGAGGTGACTTAGCTCCCTGCTTTGGACAGGCACACGTGATGTCCTTGCTGCAGTGGGGCACTCCCTGCCCCGGCGCTGGCAGGGGCTGGAGGGCAGCTGGGAGTCTTTCGCAGTGCGTGGGAGCTCCAGCAGCCCGGGTGGCTGGGACACTTCATGTGTCTTCTAGAAACGTGGCACTGCAGTGGAGAACCTCAGGGAGCCTCGGGCTGGCATCTCTGAATTTTTGCAGTTCATCTGTCTTAGGTCTGAGATCAATGAATGGGCTTTTAAGCCCCACTCCCAGTACAGTAGAAACTTGAAGCAAAGGGGAGCCACATCAGGAAGGTGCTCTGAAATCTGAGAGCTGGAATCCTGATGGGGCTTTGCCTGCACCTTTTCCGTAAAACAGAGAACAGCAAAAGTACAGCGTCTTGTATTACAAAACCAAGGTTTTATTACAGCATAAACTAGCAAAATCTTCTTTTGCTTCGAAGTCTAGTTGTGCTGAGCAGTACAAAATATAAATAGAAAAATCTTCGATTTTTCTAAAATATTAGAAAAATACCTCTTCTCCCTGCTTGCTATGAACTCGCTCAATCCAAAACCACCTAAAAGCCCCACAAACCTGTCGGCTGCAGCAATACCCCGGCGCCTCTAAGAGTCTTTTTACCACCTCATTCAATAATCGGCTTTTTTAGTATTTCCCATTCTCTGCTCAGGCCTCGTTTTCCTGAAATCCTGCCCTGCCCAGGATCCTGCGAGATCTGTAATTATGATTCAAAGTGCTTCATTAGCGTGTCTATTGACAACATTTCCATACAAATAGGACTGGGTTGGTTTGTTTTCTAACAAGCTCACATGTGTTAACAGAGATTTCTTTCTAAATTCTTCACTGAGATTTTTACTGTGAAGTAATTCAGGAGAAATTTACCCACCATCACCTCCACCAAGACATGCCCCCTGCCTACTTCGGTGATAACCATGAACAGAGCAAAAAGCTTCATAAAATGTAGGATGACGGGCCAGGCAGACTTTGAACTGCTTGAAGCCTGCGCCCTCGAGTCTCTGCATTTGTCACACAGGACCCTTACTCAAGATGTAAATGTTTCTCGTCTACCAGCTCTGCTTCTGCTCTACCCACGCATTTAAAATGACACTTCTCGCCACGAGACACAGAGCTGCACCTAAGCAACTCACAAACACCAAGGTTAAAAAAGGGGGAGGAAGGCAAATTCCTCATGAAGGTCCTTGATGAGCTAGATAAACACTATTGAATGCCATCGTAAAATGTATCTGATGTCTTTTATTGGAGATGGTGTGGTTAGAAGACAACAGAGATAGAACCAGATACGTGCATGGTACATATATGCAGATTTGTTCACCATCTATATTAGATTTTTCAATTTACAGTGTGAAAGACAGTAATAAATCAACATTTTGTGCAGCTAAGCGAATAGGTCTTTTGTTAGTTCACAAAGCACAATATTGCTGCCCCAAAGCAAGAACACACAGTCCAGAAATATGTCCATCTGTTTGTAATATTGCTGGACTTTTTAAAATACCTAGTGGCTTTGGTAACCACTAAAGGTAAAGTAGATTGTGCTGCACCACTGTTTAATCATATTTCTGTTGCGCAGAAATCTTGGATTTTTTTACAGTGTATATTTGTAATTCTGACATTTTCTGAAATGAAAGTGAGAGGAGAAATGGGCTAAATTCAGACACCTGAAGTTACATATTAAGGTTTGCAGAGGTAAATCAAAGACACAAGGAAACCTTTTATATGTGAAGAATGCCAGAGCAAATTAAAATAGGTATTGACAAGAATGATCAACACAGTGGAAATGAAGAGCATCTGCACCATAATAGAGGGTGTATAAAACCAGACTCTGCATCAAGAGAACAAAATTCATATTTCTGCAGGTAGATATCATGTATTCAGATCTTATTAAAGTACATAATACAGCATTTCAGACTACACTCTCAGTCAGACTCAAAAGGAGGCGGGGACACCAGAGGAAGATAGATGGAGTTTCAAAAGCATCATTGATATAATCCTGGAGATAGTAACCCTATATTTAGGAAACATTTTGCCGTGGTGTTCTTTCAGTAGTACCTCTGTAGCCATAATCGGTAATATGACCCAAATGTGGGCCCAGCCCTGTTCCTGATGCCTGGGCTGGGGCTGCCCCTGGCTGCCCCTGGCTGCCCTTGCTGCTCCCTCACATGGGCAGTGCATTCAGGGGTCTCCAGCTGCTTTGTGTTTACCACAGTGGTGAGAAGGGTTGCACTTTTGTTTCCAAAACGCACACAAGAAAAGAGACAAGGGTAGTAACAGGGATGACTTCAAGGCACGCTGCAATTTCTTTTGCCACACTGCAGGGAAAAGGTGGGAACAGAGAAATGGAGAGTGGAGAAGCACAGCAGTGTCTCACAGGGCAGTCCAAAGAATAAAATAAGGCTTGAATAGCCTGAAAACATACAGTCTCACAGCTTCTCAGGCAGTAATCCTGCAAAAGTGTACTTGGAATTGATTTGTTGTGTTGTTTGCTTATTTTTAATTTTCTGGTCTCTTGATAACTAAAAGTTCCAATCCATCTTTTTTTACATCTGTTTTGCTTTGTTTTCTGTTTTTCTTATCTGTGGAAATCTAGAATCTCACTTCAACTTCTTCTTCTGTAATCCACATAATGACTGCCACAGTAATTTACTTATCAGACAACAAGAATCCCTATGCAGTTTTTGTTTGCACTGCTGGAACCTGTGCCAGCCGTGCCACACTCATCATGTGCCCGTAAGATGTGACAAGGAGTGGCTGTAGTGATGCCAAAGGACTGCAAGGAAGGGTGGAGGAATCAATTCTTCATTCCTCAGTAAGATGGAAAATAGAAGTACTGAGCTGGGTTTACACTGCTTCTGCTGCTATGGATTTATGGCACATTGTAATACAATTATCTACAAGCAGGAAATCAGCAGGCTGCTAAAAAATGGCAGCAGAGGGCTGAATAAGCTACCCCTAGTGCTGAAGGACAATGGATTTAATTTGTCCCTGATTTGGTAGGAATCTCATTCTATGATAGGGTAAATAAACAAATTGCAGGTAAAATAAATCTACACACTCATGTTGAGACAATCTGACTGACGAGGTGTCTGGATGTTGTGTGCATAAGAATCTCTAACCAAATACTGAATTCTAATTGACTTTCACAAGTCAATTCATACTGGATTTCACAAAGGCAGCTGTCAATGCTCTGTAGTTGAACAGCTTATTGAATTAGGAGAAAGTCACTCACTATTCTGAGCAGACTGCATTCTGAAAGTACAGGTGAAACAGCTAAAAAATCCCATCAAATATGACTTAGCAGGGAAAGGATTTATAAAAATTCCATTGTAAATAGAAGCATATTGTTCTGATTTTACTGCCGTTGTTTTTGTGAAATTATGATGACTTTTATAAATAATGAACAAATAAATTTTTATTTATTGAACATAAGAAATTATTTTTTCGTTACAAATGGCCTCATAGATTAAATACTGTTTATGTATTTCAGAAAGCTGTGGGAGAGCTGTGGAGAGTTCTGTTTAAATCACCCCAAGTGATTTATAAATCACTTCTAAATTGTTTAAATCATCTCCAGCTCGTAAGACGGGAAACTTCTTGTTAGAGAAGCAGCTAACTATGTCTTTTCATGCTTGAAATATCCTGATGCTTTGAATAATACATGACATTTGAATGCTTATTTTGCATTTGGGACCCAGATCATCTGCTAGTCTTTGGGGATATTGGGACTTGACATCCAGCTCAGCAGCTTGCTTTATGCAGTAACCAGTTCCAAAGAACATCATCTCTGAGGGTCACTTCTTAATCTTCTTGTCTCCAAAGTTAAATTATTTAAACAAGTACTATAGGTTTGCCATAAGACGAAAACTGTATGTTTAAGGAAGCTTTCAAAAGGGCTTAGTGAGATGTACATTGGCTGTGATTGAGTGGAAATGAAACTAGGCGCTATGATGTTACCTTTTTGCGCTGGAAAATGTGAGCCTGCTGTTACTCAGGAATGACACACTTCTTTGTCCAGAAAAAAAGAGGTTCCACAGAGCAAGGAGTTTCTAACAGTGCAAAGCAACACCATTCATTCTGCAAGCCAGCACAGCCTTCAGTCATCTTTCTCAGTTTCATACTGGATGCTCTCATTACTGTTTTGTTTTCACTGACTCATCTGGAAAATGTGGAGATCCTGAGTAGTTTACATCAACTAATCCCTCGGGCTAGGGGATACAGCACAAAACAATGCACACAGCAGACCCCCTTATCATTTTATGATATACATCTTTAATATGCCTCATTGTGGCACACAGGAAACCTAACTGCAGAGTAGTCATGCGTACACAGCACATGTCACCAGTCGCTCAAAAGTGGGCCTGTGGGTATTTCAGGCTGAGTGGGAGGGTGTTTTATTTATCACATGGATATGACAACTCTCTTCATGTAGTAGGTGAATGCAGTAACTGCTGTTCCACTGCTAACACTTGTTTAACGTAGTCAAAGAAAAAATTGTATTTGTTTTACATTATTTGTTTTCAAGCATTTTACTCTGTATCATGATGGATTCTGAAAGCTGTGGCGACTTTTTTCAACTGTTTTCTTTGAAGAGGTCCAATAGCACAGTTAATAATTCAACAGGATAGTTGAATTATTTCACCGTGTAAGAAATTTCACTCTATTTTCTGCTTTCCGCATTCATTCAATTTATTTTCATCAGGTACCAGCTTGCTGTCCAGCAGACCAATCTTATTCCATATTGATTTGTGGGGAGGCAAAAGGACAGAAGAAAGCAAAAAGAATAGGAAAAAGGTAGCCAAAAAAAAAAAGCCCTTGACCTCCTTCCTTTCTGTGGCAGCCTGGCTTGACCAAAAGATAAGTGTTGTAGTAGATATGAAAGTAATTCCTCTACTACAAGCAGTATAAATATGTTTCTAGCCCCTCTCAGTGTGGTATTTGTTTACTAGATGTGGATAGCTAACATATTGTGACGGGAGTCATGATTCAGCAGAAAATATTTTCTAGTTGAGGAACCGACATAACCCAGAGCTGGTGAAAACCAAACACAAGCAGAAAGTTTGTTTGCCCACCCTTTCTTAAGTGCCTCACTCCTGATACGCTCCAAGCTCCACCATTCAGCCCATGCCTATATTCAGAACAGTTTGAGCCTGCGTTGTGCCTGTTCACGCACTGTTAGTACAGTGCTCACACTCTGACAAGGATGAGTGATTTTCAACACTGCCGGTATGGAAATGCTCTTCAAAATAAAGGTTCTGATCACATGAGCTACTGAAATGCTCAGATTGTCACAGCTACTGAGGGCAGCTGTGCTACAACATGTTGTGGCAGGACATGTCTACCCCCCTGTGTCTACCACAGATGGCTGGTGCATATACAAGAGATAACTCTGGTGGGTCACAAGCCCAGCATGAGGTATCTCTGGTGCCAAAGAGCTCAGGCCAGCAGCTAAGAGTCAACATCTTAGTCTGGAAGGCAAATGTGGAAAGAGATGAAAGAAATACTTTGACCAAAAAACACAGGTTTTACCTCTATAAAAGACCACACAAATTAACACACAGCAGAAGTCTCTTACACCCTCCTTGAGGACGTGCGAGGAGATTTCTCCTTGGAGCTGGACGCAGCTTCAAGTTACTTCTCTGGAGATTGAGGGAAAGGATTTCTCTGGGTCTACCCCTTCAAAGACTGGTGGTAAGACACTTGGAATCCTAAGTTATACTATTTCCATGCTAGCTGTAATTCTAATGGTACCTTTAACTCCGTGTGTATATTACTAGTAATCCCTTTTGTTTTTCCTGTGTAGTAATAGTCTGTTTTAAGTCTTATGTCTGTTAATTTTGTGTCTATTAAATAAATAATCCACTTTATAATAGACTGGATCAGCCATTATTAAAGACCCTGCAAATTAGAGTGGATTTTGATGTGCTGGCCACTCCAATACAGCGACTGCCTGTTGCCAGAGGCCTAGGCAACACACAGGAGCTGATTCAAACTTACGTCACCCATTCATAACACGTCAGAAACATGTTTAACACACTCGAGGGCTTGCAACAAGCACCATTTGGATCGATGTAAGTATGTAATGGGATAACAGTTCGCTATCGTATAGGAACTGAAATTGCCCGATAACCTTGTTATAATTGCAAGCAAATTATGTGCAGAAAGTCTAATGTGGAGAGCAAAAAATCATTTAGAAGAAAGATGTTAGGAGCAGTCAGCTCTTTACTTTTCATCTTCTGATGCATGTGCTTACTTCTGTCCTATCTTGAAATGCTGTCCATCAAAACAAGTTTCCAGACAGGCTTTCCTAAGGTGTTGATTTATAAATCAGATACAAATGTGCACAAGATCACTCTGACTCAGCTTTGATTCTGACCTAAAAGAATACCCCGTCATATGGAAGCAAGATGGAGCAGTAAATGATGGAGCAGTAAAACAACAGAAACACTGCTGAGAAACATTGGTGCTATTCCTGGCAGTGGGATGCTGCTGAATGTCACAAAAATCTGACAGAACAGAAACTGGTGACTAAAAGAAAGTAGGAAACAGTAGCTTAGATTTTCTGTATTTATTAAAATATATTCTGCCTGGATCGTAAAAAAAACAAGGTAGTTTTGGCCATCTTTTTTCGTACCACTACCACAAACCCTGCCTTCTTCAAAGCATGACAGGTGCTAAGACCTACCAAATGGAGTTGCTTTAGCATGTCATAATCTAATTTTAAAAGTGAGATTTAAAAGTTAATCTTCCCGTCCATTCTGAATAATCACCTGGAAATCTGAGTTGTCTTTTTCTTATACTTTTATGTGCACTCTGTTTATTTTTACTCTCCATAGAAGGAAAGACAAGAAAGGTGAAGGATGGGTGTGGAGACATCAGCCTAGAATTGGAAATGCTTTGCATTATCTGGTAATCTCATATGCATTATATGCAAACACTATAGCAATCCATCAATGCTGAAAGATCTGCAAACATTTGAAAGATGACAGCTTTAATTCCAGCACAAAGTATATTCCCAGATGCAGCTCATGTCCAGAAGATATCAAGAAAATAGGTGTTGTGGTTTGTCTTTGGGTTTTTTTGTTTTTTTTTTTTTTTTAAATTACATTACATTATTCATAGACCAGCATAATGTTTGTTTGGGGAGAAGAGGTTGAGGTTTTTTTCCTCAGGGACTGAATAAAACCTCTGAGGATGGCCAAGAAAAACAATAGCAACCAATAATCTGAAGTGATTCAAACTTTGGAGAATACTTTTTCCTTTCCACATCCTCTCCCCTTTGGCACAGGCTTGGTACAGCTGCTGGCAGAGAGTGTTAAAAGTTTGTTGCTATGGAGAAGGATAGAGCAGTTTCAAAGTCCTGGAATATTAACATGCAAAGTCTACCAATCTGCCTGTGTATGAAGTAGGGATCTTGAAAAAGATGGACCGGCTGGAGAAAAAAGGAGAAAAGGAACCATTCTTTTATAGTTTTCTATCCTCATTATCAAGCAAAGCCTGAGCACCTCTGTCACTGAACAGTCCATGAGGACAACCCTCATAGCAAATATGTGATGTTCTCACTCATAAAACTGGAATATCAGAATACAAAGTGTGCCTTTCAGATAAATTGGCCTAGTTTATCTGCACAAAGAAAATACATTTATTAAGTTCACATTACACTTTCTGGAATTCTCAGACCACCATCTGTTTTTAAGCAAACAATTGCAACTCATAAAGTAGTATACCTACAGTGATTTACAGAAACAGTTCAGACCTTTATCCCCAAGTATGATGACAGAAAATTACATACTTTTCTAAATCGATGCCTCCTAGAGAGTCAGGATCGATGCAGATGTCCTTTCCATGCTTTAGTATTGTATCTATTCCTAAATTGGATTGGATTAAATAATATTAGATTGATAGATAATACAACACATATCTTTTATCTCAATTTGACTAAACAACATTTGCAATGCTCCTACAGCAATGGTTTTTCATATGAATCTTCATGTACGCAGCTGGAGATTCAACTGAGTTTCTATTCCCTCTTTGTCCTGCTACTACCTTTGATGAAATTTATTTGGATGTATGAAAATGGAAGACTCTGACATGGAATTGATTCAGAACAAAATTAGGGAGAAAAGTGGGAAATAACCCATAACATGTCTCCAATAACACTTTCTCCTCTTGGTACATAAAAAGGAAAAAACTCTGAGGCACAGAAAGTAAAAGAAGGTTCTTTACTGACAAATGCACTCATCCCTAAAGAATCAGGATGGTATCAGTATTTCATCAGGTGCTTGGGCCTTTCTAGTATAACTTTGATAGTGCTGCTATAATGACAAGTTTTGGTGTAAAAGCAGTCCTCCTCTTTTCATGCCTGGTGTCTTGGTTTTGACAATCGCCCCAAGACACCTGGTAATGTAAATCCAAAAAATGTTGTGTTCTGATTGAGTGTCCTCCTATATAATTATTTCAAAAAATAATCTACCTCGGTTTTTTCATCAGCAACAGGTGCCTCACGTCCCAGAGATTTTTGTATTATACATGATGGAATCCAACTGACTACAGATGGCTTGGTTTTATTCTGCTGTGGTAGTCAGCAGTTATATTACCCCTGTTACTATTGTTATAAGATTCAGATTCTGAAAGACAGAACATCTGAAGATAGTTCTGAATTGCAAATGTTGATCTAAAGATACTGTGAAATTAATTTGAACTTGTATCTCAGTTCATAAGTAAGTTCTGAGAGAATGGTTATGTACAAATACTTGTAATATTTCAGAAGTTACACAGATATTTTGCCAGTTATAAATCTGAAAATGATTGGATTTCAGTGGGAGGAAATTATGTGATAAGGTGAGTTAAGTAGCAGTTTCATTTATGGTGTAGTTAAGCTGAGATGTCAGGATTTATGAATGTTGTTGGAAAGGTCTGAATAGTTTTCAGAGAAACTACATAATATTGGCATGCTTTTAAAGTTCAGGTTGCTGTCAGTTCTTCACTTCTCTCTTTTAATTTAATTCTAGCCTTTCATTTTTATGTCAACTGCCAGCAAAATAAAAATCAATTATTTAGGGCCAAACACTTGTTGGTGTTGTTGTGACTGGAGGAAGAATAAAAAAAAAATCACACCCATAGCAGGTTGCCAGTATGACTTGAAGGAGGAAGGGCAAAACCATGGGAGGCAGAAAAGTCCATGAGTCTTTTTCCATATGGGTCTCTCCAGTGGAAGTCTGAAAAGCCTAAGATCCAGTGGTTTGGAGAATTATGCCATGGTCAGAAATATGGTGTCAGATACACTGATTTGGTTCCTGTCTCTGCATTTCTCTGTGGACATCTAAATTATAGAGCCATGCAAAGAATTGGGCAAATCGTCACAGGGAGCTTGAAGCTGGATCCAGAGCAGCGGTAGAAGTGACGTTTAATTCAGTCTTACGCTGAACACCTAATGCTTCTGTGCTCACTAACAAACAGAAGCTACCCCCTAATAAATGTTTGGTAAGTCCCTTGATATCAGTCCCTTTGGAACACCCCAGCCCTTGCTTTCAAGAGAAATTGCAGTTCTCTGCAATAGGATTTCTTCCACAAATTTTTGGGGAAGTTGTAAAATACTGTTATTTCTCTACATTATGTCAATACTGACTTACAAAAGAGGATGCACCATTAACTGGCAAAATAGAACTTAGGTCCTTTCAGGCTACTATGATAAATAGATTATTTTTAATCCTAGTCACTAAAGCATGCCTATAAATTTAGCAATACAATTTAAAATATCTCTATGATATTTGCAACATGGACAGGTAGTTTAATGACAGTTTTAGATCATAATTGCAAAGTTATAGTCAAGGTAAAAATTACTACAGGAACAGATGTCCTAAGGGTGTAACAAGCTTTTGATTCTGGTGTGATCCAAAAAAGGGTGAAGGTGTGAAACTAAAAGGCAACTGGAGAAGTTTGGGAAGGAAAACAGGGAAGCAATCACTAATCTTTGCAGAACCTGTTAAGCAATAATTAGCAGGAGTTCAAATAACATGCTCTCCCAAATGAATTGCTCATTCACGGCCACAGAGATTTAAAACTGATACCCACAACTGCTACAATCATGCTCAACGTGTTCTTTTCAATAATGTTTTAGTACTGGCATATTTCTAATATCAGTTGACAAGTAGATTCACGTGAGACAGAGCTGGAAAGAGCATCCTTCCCCTGCTGAAGAGTTCAACACTTTTATATGTAACTGTTTAAAGCTGAAAGGTAAAGGGTAGCTAAGGTTATTGAAGAAACCTGCTGTCTTTTTCCCCACAGGGTAACATTCAAACATGACAACTAGAGCATCAGCTTCTAGTTCCAATCTTTTGGGGAGTGGCATTTGCTCAAAACTTGAAGGAATAGAGAATAATGACAAAAAAAAAGACCCCTAAATTTATATGCAATATGGCAACTAAAATTCAAAAGATTCATAACTTGATAAATGAGAAACGTTCTGATGCACACACTTGCTACAGTTAAAATACTTGGAGAAATTTAACAGATACATTTGGACATTTAAATTCTATCTGACCTGTTTCTTATCATCAATGTTAAAATACTTAGTAAAAAACTCTAAACAAACCACAAACACACATTCAATTCTGTACTGGGTTTCATACAGTTGGGAGCCCCTCTAGCTGCATTTCGTAGTTGCATATGAGATTATGAACAAACTCTGACTGCTGAAAAATACAATCTTAAATGTGCTGCTCACAGGCAATGATTTGAGAAATAAAACAAGTTCAGATTTCAAAGGAGGCAAGTACTTGAAATATTAAGAAAAAACAGATTATTTCATCCAGATTTCACCATTATGGGTGGTATAATGTGTATCATTCTGAAAGGATGACTTAACAGGTATAAATCAGCAAAGCTGCTCCAATTTCAATATATAATCTTTGAGGAAGAATCTGGGAAATGTTAGTTAGAAACAAGACTCTGGGGAAGAAGCAGTAATAAGAAATGGCCTGGAGTGAACTGTAATAGTCACCCAATGATCTGAAGACGGAACCATCACAAATTGTTGGGAGTTTTGTTTAAGTCAGACTTATTGACCAGGGTTCATTAAATGCTATATTGTCCCAAGGAGAAGGCTGGTCATGCATAAAAGCATTTCTGTTAATGGTATAAGCCCATTAAAAAAAAATTAAAATCTTGCAAATAAAAAAAAAAAGTATGCTTCTGTAGTTTAGAGTTAATTGCGCTTTTCCAGGGGGAAATTCAGAGCAGGACTTTATAGAATTATTAAAGACACCGAATTCTCATTGCTTACGTCCCATGGAAGCTCTAGGGATTCACAAGAAATTGAATGGTAGGCAATGGCAGTAGATCTGGGAGAAGTCTCCAGCAGTGTCTTCAATGGAGAGTGACTGTATCACTAACACATCTTCGTAGTAAGATTATTTTTGGAGGCCAGGTGTGTTTGTGTTGTTGAAAACACTCTTCACATTCTATCTTTCAATAGTTGTTAATCATTAATTTTAACTTCTCACAGCAAAAGGCTCCTTGGCTATCAAAAAAATTCATTAAAATTCTGAATTACATTTTTTTCTCCTATTTTTTTCCCAGTTTTTCTTAAGTCATATTTGAATATCTAATTTCTTGCCCAAGTAATTAAACTGTTGTGAAATAAGGCAGGTAAACGAGAGCTCCTGCTTGCTCCTGTCACACAGGAGTGTTGATGCAGCAGTCCTGCTACGTCTGCGTGCTCAGAGGGCTTTAGGCTCTTCTTTCCCCCTGTAGGTACAGCACAAAGCTGTAGAAGACCCAGGTTAAGGCAATTCCACCTTCTAACATACTGAATTTCTTCCCTCACCAAAGTATGTACACATTTTGCACAGAGCTGAAATTTTGTATTTACCTGATGTCTTTTAATTAAAAAGAAACTTATTTAATTGCATAGACTGCTTTGGTCATGGTTGGTTTGTTGGGGTTTTTTGGTTTTGTTTTTTTTTTCTTTTTTTTGTGGCAACATATCTTCTCTCCAATACTTGCAAACCATGCCAAGGTTTTCAGAGCAAGCACAGTTATGTTGATCCCAGTTTAGGAGACCTTTTCATAAAGGGAAGAAGCAGTAGCAGTAAACAGTTTTACAAAACTACATTTACAGGAAACATTTTATAGGATTCTAAAATTAAACTTGATTGAGGGCATTTGTTAAAGTGCTAAACAAATTAGAAGAACTTAATAGAATATTTTAAGCACTTTAAAAGGAAGAAAACAGATCTTTCCCCTTGTACAGTTATCTTGAAAATCCTTTTAAATGAATAACGCTATGACATTTGATATAATTAGGTTCAAAACCTATCATGAAATGGTATCCTTTTAAGGGCTTCTATTTAACAAACTATTAGGGCTTCAGATTAGGGGAAGAAGAGAGTTCTGATGAACAATTAAACAAATGTCATCTCTTTACTCGATCCACTTTCATTTGTTTAGCGAAGAAAACATTAATGGGAATGCAGATACATTAGGACATTATGATAACTAGTACATTAATAATGCAAATAGCTTAAGAAGGTTAATTACTTCTCAAATGAGTAGTTACTGTGTAATGTTCTTCCTTTGCAAAATACAACAACTCATTCAAAGATAAAAGCAATTCCTTTTTTTTTTTCTTTTTTGTCTGCAGCTACTATTGAAATATACATAAGCATTTTGACCTGTTGGGTTTGAAAACAATTATCAGTCAACAATTATAGGCTGAAGTCCAGCATTCAAAGATTGGGAATACATTATCAGTGAAAAATCTTTAGCCTTTATGCAGCATCAAAACCAGACAATTATTTCTGTGCCTGCTAAAATGTGCCTTTCCCCAAAAGACCAAAACATAAGCACCATATTTGAATTTCAGATGATTATTGCTGCTCTTGAAGACAATTAAACCACAATAACTGCTCCCTTGGTTTACATGAATGCATTCTCTCAGTTATTTTAACATTGTTTGAGTTCCAACATGTGAAGTCAACAGTTTCTGTTAGATTCAGATAAATAACTGAGTCGAATATCTGGTTTAAACCCAAGTATAACTGTTTGATAAGTGGGATTTCAACATGTCTACCATTTTATTAATTACTCACAATAAGAAAAACGTTTCAGTGTGTCCTGCCACAGAGCAGACCAGAAGTCAAGTTCTGTTGCAGCACTGTCAGCATTTGATGGAACAAGCCATAAAATGAAATTATATACAAGTTTCCAAAGGAAGCTCACTTTCAGAATTATGTACTCTTAGGTTTGTAACCACTGCTTTTGGCTTCAACCAAGGTAGGAACCAAGGTCACAATGATTCCTGCAGTTACTAATCCAATGTGGGACGGAGAAATCTCCCATCCAAGCTGACTGCTGTCCTTTTGCAGAGGATGTTCCTCCAAATTACTGCTCTTTCTGTAGTCCTTACTGTATATTCCTAGTTATTTTCTCCATGGAAAGCTCAGTTTTTCTTATTTCGGTCCACCTATCAGTTAGGTTTGCAAGCAGCGCCACTGAAGTGACATATTTAGGTATTTTCCTAACACAGTCTCACGCTCCAGTAAACATTGAGGTGGGCTCTTGATGAGCACTGAGCTCTTCAACCTCCACAAGACCTTTCAGCACTCAGGGCTGATGACAGCAGTAAATGAACAAACTCTCCACTCAGAGGCCCAACCCGACACTACAAAATCTAGCTCTGAAACATTTCCAAGTAATTATGAATACTGCATTAGCTCAACTTCGGGGTCAGGATCTTTGTTAAAATAGATATAATTATTGACATCTATGCAGGGCTGGGAATGTATGCTGGTTCAGTACCCTGGAAAACAGGAGTTTGATTCTCTTCAACACTTCAGAAAAACATGCACAATGAATATCAATATTCAGCACTAACACCACTAAAAATTACCCCTGAGCATTGCAGTACTTAATAGCAGCTGTTAATATAACAACCTTCATGGATCAGTTCAAATTGCACATTCTTATACATTTTCCTATGATGATTTTTTTCCACATTCAGATTGTGGATCCTGAGATGTCCCACGTTCTGCTAATAATATGCATTTTGTGCATTTTCCTAATATTGACATATCTAAATCTGACTTTCTATGGCTCAAATGATTTTCAAAGATCTATGTTTTCTGCTATAGTGTCAAATATCTATAAATATCCCCTTCATTTTTCATACCAGGTCTTACTGTCATGTACTCATTCCTTTTTTCAGAGAATTTCAGTCCCTGTATTTGAATATTGCATTGAAGAAGACAGTTTTGCAGTTTGATAATGAATTATTATGGCATAACAGAATCCATTAGTTCTCCCCAAGTCTCCTTCTCTGAGCTGTTGGCTGCTCTCTTTTTGCTGTGAAATAACAGAGAGTTCTTACATATGGGAAAAAATACTAAGTTTGAGTATTTGAAAGATGAGTGTACTTGCAAAGTGAAGCTTCCTGTTTTGTTTCTCTAGCTACTAGGTGTTAAAACCATACTGGAAAGATCAGATGACAATGACTCACCTAAGGAGAAGATATTTGTTCACTCTTTTTGTAGGAAAAAAATGCTTTAAAAGCACTCTTTCTGAAGTAAAAAATATGTTTGCATTTCCTATGACATAAAGTTTTCACAAAATTTCGTCATTTTGTTTTCATTTTAGGGTTAGGTTGTACGCTAACACCAGTATTGTAATCACCAGATAAACAGTAGAACTTTGTGATACTGATATGAAATGTGAACATGGCCCCCTCTGTCCATGACCACGTCTCCATTTAGGACTTTCTAGTCACTATTAAACAGTTCCAAAGTTCTGCTGGGTTTCAGATTTGTAGTTTTTCAGCAGAAAAAAAGAATGTAGCAACACCGGTGACTATATTCGGGTACACCTAAAAGATATTTTTAATAGGTGTAAATTCTACTCGTACTTTTTTGTGGGTTTTAAATATTAAATGAAAGAAAAACGGTCGTTATTAACACGACATGTTGGAAAGAAAATGAGTTCATAAATATCTTTGCTATTACTTAGTTATAGCATTCTATTTCTATTCCCTGCGGAGGTAGTATTAACATTGAGCATAATTTTTGTGCCACGGGACGTATGCAGCAGAGATAAGGCTGCAGTCCCGGGAGCTGCTGCCCAGCTCCACCGTACATCACCCTGATGAATCCCAACCATTTATATCCCGCTCCTTACCGGTTACTGTAAGCAGGGGCAGTCAGTTTGGCCTTACTGGAACTGCCAAACAGACCCATCTCTCATGTTATAGATTAACCTGCCTCACAATCCCATGATAAATGTGCTGCAATTTCTTTATACATTATTTATTTAGTTTGTTTCTGCTCCCTGGATCTAAAAATTTGGTATTGAATTTCTAGAATTTTCTCTTAAACTTTATACACATGTATCCACCAGGATAGGGGAAATAACACTTGGACAGTCTGTTGCAGGTGAAAAAGTAAAAGCTTTTTGATTTAAGCAATTCCTTACTAGGAAAAAATGAAAAGAAGCAAACAGCATACCTTGAAAAGTCACACTTTTTCGTTAACTATAAATTTTTAATAAAGAAACCTCTATTTTTTTTTAACTAGAAGATAATTTCTTGAATAGGTGGTTTATTCAAATCTGCCTTAGGTCACGGGGAGCTCAGGAACTATTGATTGAGTGAGCTATTGCCTTCATTGTTTGCTGTTCAAAATGAGCTCTTCATTGCCTGATATTGGTCACTGAGGTCGTCTGATGCCAGTTATATCAGCAGAACAACCACAGTTTCAGAGGTTTTGTGCATTTCTGGAAGGAAAACTCATTTGAAATCTACACGAAGTTGCCTAATTTCTTTTCCCAATTCTAAGCATTTGGCTCCTGTATTAAACACTATTGTATTTAATTAAAATTCTCCACTGATTCCGGTGAGATTGTATCGAGTCAAAACTGGTTACCATTTAAAAGCACCAAGGCTCAGAGGAGGCAAAAGGAGGGACTCACAAGTATTTTCAAAACTATTTTAAAAACCAAAGTCTCAATTAGGCAGTAGTATTCATCCATTCCCAATCCCCAGCTCACCAAGGAATTTCAGTTTATCAGCTGCAGCATACAGAAATGTATGCCTGTGCCTTACCAGCACAATCCCCTCCTCGTTCCATTCACGCTTCCCAATAAGAGGTGTACTCACCCCCTTAACGTACACATTTGGCAGGAGCAGAATGCAGCTTTGGGGGAGTAGAAATTACAGAGGAGCTCGAAGGTTTGTGTTTTAAAAAGAGCTGGTGCTTATGGTCTTATACCCATCGAGGCTGCTTTTGAAGTGAGCCTGCCAGCAGCACTACTGGAACCAAGGGCCAGTTAGCAAGTCTATTGTAAAGGCTGCTTTTGAGAGTCTACATGTAAGAATTCACCCCGAGATGAAATTTGGCATCAAAGGCCCTGGCATAAAGGTCTCTTCAAATGACACTAGTGCAGAAGAAAATAATTTCAGATCTAATTCAATATTTCAATAGGGAACTGCAGAAAGTGTTCAAATCTGCTGAAAATCTGGCTTTTATAATATTGTCTCCAGGAAGGTGTCTGATAGAAAAGTTTCAGTGCCAAGCAAGAACAGAATTATCCTCCATTTAGGAGGAAGTAAATAGATCATTTCTCTCTGACCTCCAAAGAGGAAGGACTATTCTCTCCACACGGCGGTGAAATGTAATAAAAAGAACGACACCCTTGGGATCCGTTCTACCAACCAAAAGCTACTGAGCACACTAACAGCATAGATAATCAAGATAGTTGCATGAAAAATGAGAAATTTAAAGGATTGCTGGGAATGGGACTCTGGCCAGTAAGAAAAAAGGCTTACGGACTAGCTAGGGGCAGTGAGTATAATTTAATATATTTCTGGGAGAAAACAAATAAGAAAATACTCATCTGCAATTACAGAAGATGTCATCTCTTTTGAACTAGAGTTTGCAGAATCTATTTGTAAATACTGCTGTGTTTTCTCCTTGCCTCCACCCCTATACCAGCACAAAGCCTTTGCTCTACCCTGGCATTAATAACACATACACTAAAAGGTTCAGGAGAGATTAATACACTTTCAAATAGGGCAATATTTCACATTTCCACTTGACTGCACATTATTTGCAATTTCATTCCGAAAGATATGGATAAAATAAGCATTTGGAATTTCGAGATCAATGAGGCTTTTTCGCAGCAAGAGCATCATGGTTTTGCTCCCGGAAAATCCTGGTGGCTGTAGTTTCCAGACTCTCCCTGCCCTTGGAAAGTTGATCCTTATTGGGCTGTTTCCTGGTTGAGTGCATTTGTCTGGCTTAGTGCTCTGGGTGTAGCCCAGGCCCTGCACCTCCCACACACGCGAGTTGAAGCGCGTATTCCAAAGGACAGCATCCGTCTTCGTGCCAGTCCATTAGGTCTGACTTTTCTCTGGGGATTGTTAGAAAGACAACTGATCTATATGAAACATGGAGAACGCTGAGCTGAGCCCCTCCTCTCTGTCACCATGAGGGTTTGGGCACTGCCTGGTCACCTCCTCACCAGGCCCAGCACTAGGTGCTCCTCTGCACACCGGAGCGTGCTCTACAGGATTGCACCCTGTGTTTGATGCTCATAGCAGGGTTTGGTGCTGCCTCAAACCCTTCTCTGAGTGTTTTGCTAGGAAAACAGAACTTCTGGCTTAAGTGATGCCAGCTGCTGATTTCAGTGCGGTCTGCCTGAGCAGGGTGAATTGTGCTCACAACATTTATATAACTGGGAAAGATTCTACTGATTTCTCTTAAAAGAGCTTACCTAGACCCACGAAACCATTATACTGCATGAGCTAATTAAGTCAGTGCTTTCATATGCTGTTTGTTAACACAAGACTGTGTGTTCCTTAGTCCGTGCTAATTCATCCTGTGGTAGGTGTTCACTGTGGGAGATAATGCTTTAGCAAGTCATTATTCAGCATCAAAGTTTTCTCACGATTATAACCAAAAGATAAAGCATGTAAACTCCAGTGTAAAGCACTGATATATTAAATTAATATCTTGGATTAACAAGGCCATCAAACATTGGTGTTGTATCAAAATCCTTAGCATATGTAGGCCAGTTGCCATGGAGATGGCAAAGTTTCAGAATGATTTCGTAGTAACGACATCAACTTTAGAACCTTAATGCTTCCAAGTGGTCTATAAAGCTGCAAAAAGAGGGGGGGAAATGGCAGTTGCTATTCTTGATACAAGTTACAAGATACCTGATATTCTGAGCAGGTGTTTCAAGAAGGAAAAAATGTATCGGCAGTTTCTGTACAAATACCTATGGCATATTTTGTTCACAGAGCCCCAGCTTTTGCTGTGAGCAGTATAGTCCATATTGCTTTGAATTTAAGGTGTTCAATACCTATAATGTCTGGGGTTTTTGCCATTTTCTGAGCTCTACATATGCACTTTTATTCATTAGGAATGAAAAGAACCATCAACAAACTGCTTATGCACAATCGGTGTAAAAAATTTACTTAAGTAGCTCATGAGGCTTAAGACATCACATTTGGTGCTGGCAGGAGGTGTAATATCCTACCTAAGTTGTGTTCCTCTTTGATCAAACATTAACTTGGTCCTTTTAGAAGAAGAAAATGTGTTCTGTGAGTCTGTTGTCTTCTGTGGATCAGACTGAAAGTGCTGATTGTAATCAGTGGTAATTTCAGGGAATTTCTGAGAGGCTAACATGGCATTTTTCTGTACTCTGACTGGTTGAAGCTTATTTCGTATCCATTCATCCATGTTCTGAATCTTTGCAAAGCAAGTGACTTAAGTGCCTTTATTGAAAATGACAGCCAAATCCACTGAATTTGCTAGACCTGTGCAACAGGAGCTCTGATGTGAGTGGGGAACTGATCCCCCCGGTACCTTTCTAATTTTATCTACTGTGTTTTTTTCTGTCACCAGAAAAAAATAATAATATAAACTAAAAAGGGAAAAAGGAGGAACAGAAAACAAATTCTTTCAACCGAACCTCTGCAGTTTGATTTTGTATTATGAAATACAGTGATATTCAGTAGAAGTTAATGGCAGAATCTTATAGGGGGCAGTTTGACTGCAACACCATCCAAGATATGCAACAAGAAAAGGCTGAATCGTTGATGCACATTTTAATGGACAGAAATCCACAGTAATTACTCTTTATCTATGAGTGCATTATTATTCTATGTGAATATTAGTGAATTTATTATAGGTGAGCCAGTTCCTGTTTCCTCTAGGAAAAGACTGACATGATAATTAGTTCCATTTATATGAGCTTTTAAGTGACACTTGAGGAAGTGCAGAATGAAGAAACCTCATGGTCTCGGCATAACTTTGACTGAAAGGAAGTTTAACCTTCAGGGGTTTTGAAAAGCACTGACCCAACAGTACCAGAGGCTTAAATTCAATGCCATTTTGGAGGGGGGAGGTGGGAAGCACCTATTAATCTGCATCTGTTCTAGAATTAAAAGTAAATTATAACTTTTGTAGAGCCCATCTGTTTCTACAACTTCTGTGAAAGCAAAAGCAATCCACAGCTTCATGAAAGAATTATTGCACCTATCTTGTGTGAAAGGAGTTGATGTTGAGATCTGAGATATGTTCGTTTTGGGAGAATATAATTACAGGAAGCAAATTCAGAAATGAAACACTAAAACATCTTGTTTCACAAAAGAATGCCAGATCAGAAGGGAACATTTCCAACATAAGTTCATGCCATTGTTAGTGGAAATAACCTGTTCATTTCAACAGTCACATATGCATAGTCCATGAGGATTTTTCCAGTTACGTGTGGGGGTTTTTGCCCCGTGTCTGTCAGATAAATCAAAGAGCCAAATGAAAATCTAGCACTCAGGAACACTATTATGTTATGTCACACCCCCGGGAGGGTTGCAGGTTTGTAATGAAATGAATAAATTACAAGGAAGCAGTTTGATATCCTGAAAGTTCTACCCGTCCTTTAGGACAAGCATGTCAGGATAAATTCCATTTAATTACACTGAGCACAAGCTAAAAAAAAAAAGAAAGATAAAAAATAAAATTCAAGCATTATCTTCTTGTCTGAGGCTCCACATGTGTAATAGCGAACTGACCTCATTTTCTGCTGCATTACTTCATTACACTATAACTCCACAGAAGTGACACTGAAATGGATTTCAACCAGTAGAAAACTAGAGCAGCAGTGTTTAACTAGGTCCACATCTCAGTATTTAAAAATGGGCCATGGACAAAACAAGCTAAGTGTTGATTACTACATTAATGTAAACTCAAGCATAGCTGACAGATTTTGCTCCTGCCTGTATAGCCTTCTACAGAAACAAAAGCACTCAGCAGTTCCCCATAACCAGTAGTTTGAAATTTTTAAGCAATTGGCACAGCAGGAGAATGCACACAATAACCAAGTGGTTTCCACAAGTTAAAATTCCCATGAAGTAGAGAACACCTATAGTTTCCTCTTATTTTTTACAGTAGTATTTCCAACCAAATGCCAAGAAAAGATACGGCAGACCTTGTTTTAATTTAACCTGAGGCTCACAATGGAGTTGCTTCATTGGCTTCACTGAATTTCTTGACAATTAACATCTGTGTTTAGGAAAAAATGTTTGCTTTTCCAAATGTGGGCTTTGTTCAGAGGTTTATGTCAGGAATGCAAGAAGTTATCCCAAACCTCCTTTTCAAGCAGTGCTACAGCTGCTGGTAACTTAACAAAGGGGCAACGATGGATACAAGACACGTGCTGTAATAGAAATTCTTCATAGTGTTACAAAATGCTAAAACAACACCAGCCAAGTGTATTCTAGACAAGAAAATTATGCCATGTCATCTTCAGCACCCTTTCTGGGCAACATCCCTGTGTAACGTCAAAGACCAGCCATTGATGGCTTTATAGCAAACATTAAAAATAAAATCAGCTCACAACAGACTGACGTGTGTAGGAACCTGCCATTCACACCACTCACAAGCAAGTAAGGGGAGGATCTTCCAGGCACCTTATATTTAGATTTAACTAGTTCCCACTGAAAACAGCAGAGAGATAGCTGACTTCAGGAGAAGCCTGTTAAAGCCATCACATTGTTCTCCTGTCCTTGTCTCCTATCCTACTAAAAAAGAGGCTTTGATGGAAGTTAGTCTTTGCCATGGGGGAAAAAAGAAGAGGTGTTGTAAATCCACTTACGTTGCTTACAGGAACTGGAGTGTTTCCACTGAGGAAGAAGGGAACTGAAAGGATCAAGAAAAAATTTTGAATACTGCATCTCTATGGTTTCAGCTTGCCCGGCTTGATTGCAGAGCCACCTTCTGGTTTCAAACAACAATTTCATACTTGCTAACAGTAAGAATGTGTGTGTGTGTGTATACTTTAGTTATGCATTTGGAAGTGTTTCAATTCACTGCTTTTAGCCATGTTAGAAAAATAACACAGAAAAGAAACACCACGGATTCTGCTTTGTTCTGAATCCGAATAGCCCAGTGAGACATTTGGATATCAAACAAACTCTACCTTGGGCTCTTAAGACCATTTATGATTGTATAAGAAACTGAAACTGCAAACATGAACCCTGAGAAGTGGTGAAACCACAATGATAAGAGTCAATAGAAACAGGATGGGAACAGCTCTGCAAAGATCTTGGGTACATTCTCTTTCCACAGTGTGTTTCCTTGCTGGTTTGATGTCTAATACTGTTGCTTTCTGAAACACGGAACCACTTCATTAGTTCCATTTTCTTGATTTCTGACCATTCTCTGATTTGGGTTGATTGATGTAAGTTTTAGCTAATACAGCATGACAGTTTGAACTGATTACAGTGTTAGAGGTGTCTGCCAAATGATTACAGTCCAGAAAGAAAACTAATCATACAGCGTCTCAAGCAGAGCATGAGTGTTATAATGTCACTCTAGCTTGCAATAAGTTTTTCTTACAGTTGTGTGATTAGAGGTGGCTGATCTGATCCCAATACAGGCCTCGCCTCACGTGTTTCAGACAGACGATGGCTGGAGTGAGGCGAGTTCTCAGTAGCATCATTACAAAGGCGTGGAGTGAGCAGGTTCCCAGTGGTATCATTATGAGACATGGGAGGGAAATACTAGCTAAAAAAAAAAGATGTAGCAAAAACCCTCTTTGTTTTCTGTTTTGAAATGAAGAGGCTTCCACACTTTTGAAGATGCATGAGCAAGAGGTTGATCCCTGCCGAGGCGAAATGATGGGACAACACACAGCAATCAACATGATCATGTGAAGCTGTTTATTATTACAGAATATGCATCTATATAGCATTTTTAGTTCTGTGTATGTGGTGATTCGAACATCGTGTGGTCAAAAGCAGTATAATGATTGGATGCTTGCTACTGTTCGCATGCTGCGTCTGAACTTCTGATTGGACACTTGCTGTGACTGCTCTTCACCATATTTCAGCATCTCACATCTTTTTTGTTCAGCATAATGTAGCAATCTTTTTGAACTAACTTATTGTTTCAGCAGTTCCTAAACTATACTTCTTTCATGCTGCTGAACTTATTATTTCAGTAATTCCTAAACTGTATTTCTTTTGTGCTGTGGTCAATACATCCTTGTTTCATATCCTTGGGTTGTTTCTTTTCTTTCCTCCGTGGTGTTATCAAAGATAGTGTATCCTTTACTCAGCTTGATCCAATGCTGGGAAAGCTGGGTTGTGCATTCCCAGTGTCCGTTCTCCTGCAAAAATTCTTCCACAGATCCCCATCCCAGAAAATCAGAGATCCTGGGGCTCACTGTGGCTCAGAGGAAGAAACGAGCCCCTCACACTGACAGCTTAATGTGCACCTTCCACATTCCGGATAACTGCTCTAATCACAGACCACCTCATTTATCTTGGAGCTGTTCCAGGCTCTATAAGCAATTTCATTCCCATTAGAGCAATGATGTGAACCTTCATCTGCCACCTACATGTCAGGCAAGATTCCTAACCACAAGGCTCCCAAATTCTTTCCCTTTTATTCAGAATGCAGCATTATTTATAGAAACTTGAACATGTCCAACAGAAGTAACAGCAAGGATGAGATGAACTCTTCAGCCTCTAAACAGCAGATTAGAGCTTTTCTGTACATGTATGCCAAGGAATATACAAAGCACTTGGCATGGAAACCTCTTTCTCCCAAAGAGAAATTGAAATTTTGCTGATGGTTAAAGGCATTCATTATTAAAATCAGCGTTTTGTCAAGATTTTTTTTGTTGGTAAGCGGGCAAGGAAACATTTACTCCTGAAATGCGGGACTCAGTGTACATGAGGTCAGTGATGTGGCACAAGACAAGGCAAAGGTACACAGGAAGGCAGCCCCCATGTTCTCCACTCAGAATCCCTCAGGTTCAGTGGCTGATCCTCAGGCAGTTCATAACATAAAGTCAAATGCTGCTTCCTTAGCAACTCCGTAGGCATCAGGGAATTAAAGTTATTAAAATCTGAATTTTATGAAAGACGTAAATCCTAAATTCAATAGTACCTAAGCCAGGTACTATTGAAATCAATGGTTGACCCTGCTCTGATTTAGCAAGGCTAAATTCTAAACATAGCCATAAAACATACATTGGTTGCATTTTCAATGTTCCTGTTCTTTACCTTATACACACACAGACTCATGAGTTTTTAAGGATGCAAATGTTTCTTAAAAGAAACCCTTTGAAATATTTTTGGTATCTGATAAAGAACAGATCTCTTTTCATAATTATTTTTATTTTTAAATTTCTATATTGTTTTGATGTTTAGCTGCTGCTGTGAGACAGCTTTACAAACCTTCTGCTTTTATGTTCACAGGAGTACAGTTGAACTATTTAGTTCACATTACATTGATTGCTGCTGAATAGAGGACTTTTGAAGAATCACTTTAAATCTGTTTGATATTTAAAAAAAAAAAAAGTCCTGTGTGTGCTATCTTCATAGTAGAGACTTTGAAAGTATTTCCTGAGAATAATTAAAACAAGTTAAATTATTTATAACTGTAAAGCCGAACCAAAACACGTTCTGTTAGGTCTTTTAGATCAGTATCTAACAGAATGTTTTGTTCTCTGAACATGTCCTTCACACTGCTTGCTCTTAGAGAGCAAAATGAATACTATTTATGAATAAAAATAAGATTTTGTTTAATGGTCGATAATTCTTTACCTGTATTTCTGCTCAGGAGGGAAGTCTACAAGTTGTACCAAAAGTTAGAACAACAAAGAATTTCTTGAAGACACATAGGTTTGTGAGTATGCAGGGTTTATATTTGTACAATAATGACCCTGCTTTTGGTTCGAGAATGAGTGTTTTCCAAAAGGTAGCACAAAACTCGTCAAGAGTTCAATTAAAATGAGTGGGGAAATCTTGGAGTGCTGTATGGAAGATATTCATTCTTTTCCTGTGAAACCCATGGGATAATACATTACTCAAGAAAACACTTCACAGTAACATTTTGGATGCTCCTTTATAGCTGTTTGTAAAGGAACCAGTGGTTGAGTTTCCTATTGTTTCTTAGTTAGTTTTCCCAAAACTTCAAGTGGAAAATAATGAAAAGAGGAGGAAAACACAAGAAAAAAGAAAAAAATGAAAAATAAATTCTCAAATAATAGTATCAGACTTGCAAAAAAAATTTCTTCACTTCCAAGTGTAAATGGTAAAGAAAGAAAATAAGATCAAAAGCACTCTTATAGTCACAAAATCGATGGCTTCGTTTAGCTCTTCTATCTAAAAGCAATATTTCCACACATTTCTAATCAGTAAATAGTGTCTTTATTTACAAGCAGAGTATTTACTGCAAATTAAAACCATCAATATTCATAATATTAATTTTATTTTATGCTAGATTGATTATTAATTTCAGTTTCTTTTTCTCATCGGAGGTTGTTCCTCTCTCATTTTTACTTGGAGAATCAGAGAAGTGGAATCAGAATGGATGAATCTATGAGAATCTATGAGATAGATGAGTGAATTAGACAGAATAATTTGTCAAGACACAGAAATATCACTTCTTCCAGGGAATGATACACAAATTATTGTAAGTTATAGTGGCCTAAGAGAATATACTTCATGACTTTTCGTCTGATGTGATTTGTGCTGTGATGTGATTTGAAAAGGAAATAAATTATCGGTCTCTTGAAAGAAAAACAACTCTGATTGGGGGCATGTTTTTGATTACTAGGTGCCTTATTCATTTAAGCAATTGTCTTCTAAAATGTTTTTACCAGAAGGAAAACTTGAGGAAATGGAGTTACAGGAGAAAGTCCTGATAGAAGGAGGGGTACAGAGAGCACTGCAGCATCCCTTGTTCATGGGAATAAGGAGCCATGGAGAGGACCTGCACTTGGAGCTCATTGATACAGGCTTGTAAGCATAAATTGCTACCGGCAGTGTGCCATGCAAAGGTTTGTTTTTATATGGTGCTCTGAGACTAGAAAGGGGATTTTTCTTCCATGGATATGTCCACAAACTAGCCATTCTCAGAGTTTTGGCACTGATTTTGAAGTTCTCCTACCCTTTCAGAGAAAGACATTTGACAAATAATAGTAAAACCGTTTTTTCCCTAACCTGACACCTCACAGCACCTGCCTAGAATCCCAAATTTTCAGTAACACATACAGCCAAAACTCGTGGCCAATTACAGCGAAGACATGTATTGCACAAAGATGTAACAGAAACAGAAAGGGAAAACCAAAGGAATTACTGATTTGCACAGAGGTGTAAATTACTTGTTCAGAAATACACTAATATGAAACTTCTGCAAAGTTTATTTCCTGTTATTTTCAGCCTGTTAATATATGACTCTTGTGTACCCAGACCTGCAAGGAGCAAAGGAGCCTCTCTTTTTTTAAAAAATGGGATTATAAAATGCTTTAACACTGAAAGCAAGGGGTTAAAACACCTGGTCTAGCCAAAGGGTTTCCCAGAAAGATGGAAACGAAATACCTTGGATAACTGTCTTGTGCAGGATTCTTGTGCAAGAAATAGATGTTAATTCAAGACAAAATAAAAAGCTCTTGAAGTTATGCTCGCTTGGGAAAATCTTCCTAAAAAAATCATTGTAAGTTTGCATATATAATTCAATATTATATTTAATTTGACTTTAAGCCCACATTTCAACAGAAGCATATGTTTAAATGCCTTGTGTCAATAAAGACAGACTTAAATATATGCTTAAGTGCTTTCCTGAAATAGGATTTATGCTGCAAATTATGCCTTAGATTATTACATTGAAACAAGTTTCTAATTATAATGTATTACCAGTTCTGTTGTCTATTTTCCTGCTCCATTTAATCAGTCTGGAAGGAAAGCTATTGTGGTAATTTCATCTTTTGTTGTAGATGGATGGGAATTAGAACAGAGGCCATAAGCAGCTGTACAACGGGGAAATCAGGATTCAGATCCAGGAGTATTTGCTCTAGGTCTTTCAGATTTTTTCACTTCTTGTAATGTCTGGTTCCAGCAGTTACATAATAATCAAATCACATTGGTCACTTTTGGATGCCGTCATCCTCATTCCCTCATGTTTGGAGCAACACTGCAACCGTTATATGATGGTGTTTTCCTCTTTTCCTGCTTCCTTAATGACATTTCTGCCCATAGATCTTTACCACAATAACATTGGAGCCTTCCTTGTACTTTGGTTTTAACTTGCCAAGTTATTTACACTGAACTGTTAATGCAAAGAAACAAAAGGAAATTACACTGCATGGATGACAACCTTGAAATTAAGACCTGGAAATAAACAAAGCCTCCAAATGAAAACCTTAGCCATTTCCCCTTAATGCACAATGAATTAAGGGCACCGAGTAAATTCCGTCAACCTAATTAGGAAGCATTAGGTGATCTTCCTCATTAATCAGCTCTTTAGTGATTTTCTGTGAAATTAGTATTGAATTTCGTATAAAGGCAGTCTTTTTCTTCAAATTTTTCACACCTGCCTTCACAGTGAGCAAGATGAATCATCTGCTCACATGCCTGTACATCCAAACATATGCACATACCTACTTTTTCACAGCAGAGTAAGTCAAAACAGAGAGGCAAAAGGAGGTGGATCCTGAGGCTGGCCATGTCACAGAAAGCATGGCATGACGCCTTTGCCAAGCATAGCCATTGGATTAAAAATCAGGAATGATTCCCAAAGGAAAACAAGTCAGGTTGGAACAACTCCTTCCCGCAGCTCACTGAGTCAGAGGAGTGGAGGGGGTGAGGTGTGATTGTCTGAGAGATTCATCTGTGTCTGGATTTTATCTAAGACGGTTCCCCATGCTCCACCTGAGAAAGCATTAGGCAGGGGTTAGGCACAAACAAATATGCTCTTATAATTTTAGAAAAAAGCAAGTTCTCTATTCATTTCTGAGTAAAGTTTATCGCTAGTTCTCCTCTGCTGTTGTCAAATTTTAAAGCTTATTTCATTATCTCTGTTCATGGAATCTTCTTTCCGAATTGTACATTCCCATTTAAGCCAGATTCTTTAGGCAAATGAATGCTGTCACAGATCATTGCAGTTTGTGTGCTTATGCACATGGCTAAATACCCCAGTAAATCAGATATCAGGATCTGTAAATGCCTTTTTTATCTCTCCCTCAGAGTTTCCATATAATGTCTGTAAAAAGCTGCTTTATTTGAACCAGATCTAGAAATCACCAGATAGAGCTACTTGAAGATTCCAACTAAACAGCAAAATATGTTTTCACCAACTTCTTGTATCAGATGATTGTTATTTACCTCTGAATCTTAAAAAATTCTTGTCAGAAAAATGTTCAGATATTTTATTTAATTTTCTTGACTCATTTCTTTATGTATTTTCTTTCAAGTATCCGTCAACAGCATTTTAATAGGAAAACAATAAACCATGATTTAACTCTACAGTTTAATAAACATGATATATAACATTATGTGATTTAACTATAAGTTATTTTTTCTCAATACTGCATAGGAATAATCAATATTCATCTTTTTCTTTTCTACATAGGCCTGTGTAGCTGTGCAACAAATTTCAGTCTAATTACACTTAGGCAAATCCCTGTATTTGGACTGACAGAGAAATTCTGTCATTTCAACACTGGTTTCCATCTAGACTGCAATGAGAATTTAAAGGATTAATGTTTAAGAGAAATGAAAATTCAGAGGAAGTATTTTATAGGGATGTCAACACGATTTTTTGATGCTGAGTCCTAGTATGGAACAGCCATTTGCTAGAGGGTTTTAAAAAACTGGCCCTCCTAGTTTGGGAAGGAAGAAAGAGACCAACACCAACTCCCATGTACTTGAGAATGTGTTTGTTACAGCTTAGATTTTGTAGCATCTACAAAATGGTTTAACTGCCTGAATCCAATCAACTTTCTCAGTAGAATGAATTGTGAAAACAACATCATGGAAGGGGCCTCCAGCCCAACAGTCACCATGAAACGCATTTTACGTAGGAAGAGGTTCACACTGGTTGTCCTTGTGCAGGGAAGGAGCAGCCAGCACCATGACTGCAAATGTGTGAAATCCACAAATGCTGAATGAAAAGCATCAACCAGGGCACCAGATGGTCAAACAGTGATTTGTCTCTGAGATGGAAACAAAGCCCTCAGAACAAAACCAAACGGCAGTTGGCGTTTGGAACAGGCAAGGACTGTGCAGCGCATCCCAGTGAGCAGAATGTGTGCCTGAGAGTTGCCTGCTCCTGGATGTTTTAATGGCCAACAGACCAACGTGCAGTAACTGCAACAGCGACACAGTGGCAAGCACTGGCCCTGGGGGAGCAGGGTGGAGCTGGCCCTGAATGCACGGGTGTGAACACAAGGGCACAACCCCTGTGTGTCTGGGGAGAGGCTGCCGGGTTCAGCGGAGAGCACTGGAACTTCAGGCACCTGAGTGAAGACCTCAGACAGATATCACTGTGTCAGGTGAGACTCTCATGGCAGCAAGTACTTTGAGATTTATCAGCACGGCCATTCAATCATCCTGAGCCAAGTACTAGAGCATGAAGAGTCCCAAGAGCAAAGGCAATGAACATTTCCTCCTCTCTCTCTTCCCATGGTTCACATGGGCTCTCTCATTAACACAGCCGCGTATTCTCATTTTCAAGTTGAAATACTGGAAAAATAGGTTTGTGTATATGCATACAGAAAACGCGACATTAACATACCACTGGGATCCAAAAAGACAAGTCTTGAACTGAAGGGGAGTGTCTTCTCTGTCCCTGGGATTTTAGGCTAATGAGAGAAGCTTCAGTGCACTTTACTGTAAGCTGATACCCAGCCCAGGAGATTTGAAAGAATGATTCAAGGCGGGTCAGATTTGGGGCACTGAACTCTGCGTAATCTGTTGGATAGCAAAGTGAACATGAATGTGTGGAAGCGCCATCAGTAACTTACAGAAATATATATTTTGCCTTTAATAAAAGAAGTACGTATACAATAAGTTTAATTTGCATTTCACTTGAGCCAAATTCATTTGTGCCAACTGCATGGAGAATTGCTTTCATTTTAGTCTTGTTGCTGAAAAAGCACATTCATTTTTTTTTCCCAAAAGAAGTTTTTTCACCCCTAACAAGCCAGTAATTTTAGAAAAATCCTGCAGCTTGTCAGTTTGACATTGTTTAATTTGCAACAAACTGTAAACAGAGTATAGAAAATGGAAACTCTAATAGAGACAGGCAGGGACAAACCATATTTTTTGTCACTAGAAAATTTTGTGTGGCAAAAATGAATCACATGTATTTGCATTTGTCCCTGTGATATAATGTTAAGCTTAATTACTTATGTGTGAAGCATCCCATTAGAAGGTATGCACCTAAAATAAATAAATGTTAGTTTAGTTAATTGCAGCCTAAATTCTAGTCAGTGACTGTGTATTCGGTACCCATTCATAGATGCTTCCAATTTACATATTTCAGAAAGCATATAATGCTCCCCTTTGCTTAAATGTCAAATGACAGAATGATCCTGATAAATACCATTTAAAACCCAGAAATACTCAGAAACCCCCCAAGTGTAGCTCAACAGGTTTATTTTGAATTGAAATGCTGAAGTCAATATGTAGGAGGAAAGCTTCATGTAGTTTAAATTTCCACTGAGGACCTGGCCCTAAATTTGACTTCTACGTGTTAGTGCTTCTTCTTCACCACAGCATTTATTATAGCACCCAGTTCTTCTAATTACTCTCTATCAAATTATTTGCTACCCAAAGCCAGCCATGAGGGAAGTTTTGTACTCATATTTCCTCAGGCAAGAAGTTTGCTGGATGAAGAGCACTCCTACTTATCCTAAAGTCCTTTAATATTTTCATGTGTTTTTAACTTTAGCTTTCTCTGCTTGAGCTTGCTTTGACAAACGTGTAATACAGGTGAGAATGATGTGAATACAATACTTGAGGCCACTGAAAAGCTTGGGAAAAAATTCATACTACCAAAATTATTTCAATAACAGAGCCACGGCTCATGCATACAAATAAACTGTAACAGATCCCCCAGGCAATTGTATGAAGAAGTGTACATATAAATATTTAGCTATTCTTGCCCAAAGTATTAAGAATAGAGATCCTGAGCTACAGCTGGTCATTAGGTAAAATCATGAGATGGGTCCTAGGTCATTTCCAATGCTTAGCTCTAGGAAGAACTTTGAGTGGCATCTCATGAAGATACTGAGGTCTAAGAGGGTGTTAAAGACGTAAGGCAGACAAATCTAACAGTAAGATGTCCAGGTAATGATGGCACCTCTGTTGGGACCTCATTCAGAATCTTATCACACTACTGGGACATACCACAAATATGCATCCAAGGTCTGTGTTGTGTATATTCCTTGGTAATCTGGAATGTGGGTTTTGATTTTCCTTTCACCTTTGCTTCCCCTGCATTTACTTTCACTAAGTGAGTTTTGTGACATGAAGTTGCTAACGTGCAATGGGCTAGATGTAAACTGTAATGTTGTTCATTTTTCTCTTTCCCACTCAGTCTAAATTTTACCTGGCAACAACAATGGTTTGTTGAAAATAAACCATTTATGGCAAACAGAAATGTAGTTACGTTGGAGACCATAACAGAGTCATTGTTATCCCAATTCTTCAAGTAGATTAACAAATTTAAGCATGCTGAATCAGGCAGTGACTCAACACATGGTTAAGTCAAGTTTAAGTAAGTGCTATGATAACTGTTTTTTAATTGGGGACATTAAGAATAAATGAAACCAAAGGTAATAGGCAGGAGAGGACTTCTAAGGGAAAGCAAGATGGGGACAGAAAGAACTTGTTAATAATGTACTGAAAACTGAAGAAAAGCATTCCTTGAATGGAAACAGTGACTATTAAGAAGAAAACAAAGAAGCAAAGATAAAGGAAAAGTACTTCAGTGAGGTACAAAAAGAATCAAGCTTAAAAAACGGACAAATTGCAGAGCAGAATCAAAATCAAACCATACTTTTGTAATTACTGTCAGTTTTTATTTAATCCAACCAATTACCTAAAATGTGATTCAAGCACACTTGACTTCAGTGAATTGCCTTCTATAACACTTTTATGTGTATCATTCTCAAAAGTCAAGTGTGCACTGATTGCACTTCAGACAATCAGTTACATTTCTAGAACGGTGGAGAGAGGAAAAAAGCCCCACACATTTAAACCATCCATTTAGCATGAAGTTACCTGGAGTTCGGGTGTGTTTGCCCTGCTCCCCTCTTGCCAGGCGTTGCCCTGCTCACAGCTGGATGCACCAGGCTGCAGCTCAGGGCACAGACCAGCCAGGGCTGCTGAGCTGCTGAGCCCAAGGTCAGCTCCCCTGCTGATTGAAGTCTGTGTGAAGAGAGCTGGAAGAAAGGGCTGGCCCCGATTTTCCCCTGGGAGCTGCTTTTAAGCTACACTCCACCACCAATCTCTGAACCTGACCTCTGGCTCTGGCGGTGATCTTGACCCAGAGCTGCCAGCACACCTGGCTCCTTGCTAGAGAGGCCACAGCTCCCACCTGCCACAGAGCCACAATTGGTTCCTGGCTCCCCATCCCTTGCAGGGCAGCCAACCTCACTACACCCTGTCAGCAAGGGGGAGTTTTGTGAGTTTGAGCAGCAGATCTGTACACACACATCTTCTAGAGCCCAGGATCTGCATAAAAGCACTGTGTGTCATTCTGATGGCCTGCAAAGCTTCCAGGGTGATGTTAGTCCTGACTGCCATTAACCCTGGGCTCATCCTCTTCTGACCTTGCAGGCACAAAAAATCACCCTGGTTTCTTCAACAAGGGTGAGAGCCAGAGTCACACTCATTAATTACTCTCCTTTCTTGGCCAGGGCACAAACTGGCAGCTTTGTGAGGTGAATATTCATTCAGACAAACTGTTATTTTGATGCCAGTCTTAAAATGTCAGGAGCTCAAGGCATGAACTTATCATCAGGGAGCTCCATCCAGCCTGGTTCTTCAAGTGCTTGCGCTAGGGCAGAAGTCACTTTTCCTTTGCTGAGAGGGGAACTGGGCTCATAACCATCAGACTTCTGAGCTGGGGCAGCACTTTCCAATGCACAGCCAGCATGTCACAGGGTGCAAAAAGAGTGTAGAAAAAGTGTATGTTATACAATATGGAGAAAAAGCTGACATAATGGCAAAGGCCTTGACAGCAGAAATCTGAGGATTAAACTGGGAGACACTGGACATCTGGACACTGGAGCATCTCTGTTGTTGTGTCAGCAAGACTTCCTCCGCCTTCAGAATCTTAGTAAGCAGAACCAGGAAGAATTGCCTGTTTCCCTAAAGCCCATCTTTCAATGGCTGGGAAGCTATTCATGCAAAGTGGGTTGTGCTTTCATTCCAGCTGGTTTTGCCTCTGAAGGCACTGCAGGTGGTGATTCTTTGTGTCCTTTGATGAGGGAACAGACAGAGGCAGGTGTCCTGTGGCTCCCACTCGTAGGAAGAGCACAGAACCAGCGATCAGCCCGTGCCTGTTTGCGCAAAGTGTTTGAAGGGCGGCTGCCAGCAGATGCATTTTGATCAGAGACGATGAGGGAGCACTTCCTAAGGCTTTTTTCTTTGGAGATCCGTGAAGGAAATTGTCAAACACGGATGGATTTCCTACAAAGCTGCCTTTGTTTCTTTCCTCCCTCTCCCATAAGTGGTGTTCCTACAGGGAAGCCCAGGGGTGAGAATAGAGCATGCATGCAATCAGTTCTGTAGATAATCGATAGACGGACGCTATCAGGAAATTAAACTAATAATTCTAGCAAGGCAAATGACAACATGAGTTCAGCATTTGGGTTTGAAAGATTGATGTAAACATCAATAAGACAACAGCCAGGATTTGTCATAGTGATTTTGCACCCTTCAGGTTTTGAGGGCCAGATTCCAGAGATATTAAGGCATTTGTTTTTCAAAAAAAAGAAATTAGAAACCAAACTTCTGCAGATTACCTCAACAAACACATTACAATATATTAATCTGAAAGCAACTTCCCAGGGCTGCTGGGACTTCTCCCATAAGTTTCACATGGATGACCTACAGATGCTTGGATGTTTAGCCTTATAAGGCTGTGTCACATTTTTCTTTCAAGTGACTTTACTTTCTCTTCTATTTCTGGGATGAAACATTCCATCATTTTTACTATTTTAGTTTAATTTAGGTCAGAAGCATCTTTCTGGCACCTAATTCTAATTTCAAAATGTCAATGATTTTTTTCAGACAGATGAGGGTTTTTTTCATGCTGTGATCACCCTTTTGTGGGTGAAATTGTTAACGAAATCATCTCTAACAATTAGGAGATTTATTTTTATGTCTCTCTGACAAGAAAATCGAACTCTAGGTACTAAGATGGATGTCAAGTCCAAGTGATTATGTTGAGGATTTAATTCACACAAATCTAATCACTTTCTCTAGGTCACTTTTTGAACAGTGTGTGCAAAGTCTTGGTTTCAGTGTTACCCACATTTTCTAAATTCCTGTGTTCTGTTCCTGTGCTTGAGCTGCATATGAAATCATATCCTAGGACAATCATCGCAGCCAAAAACCCCTGTCAGCCTAAATATTTGACCAGGAAGGAGGAATTAATTTTCCCTCCAGAAGATCATTTCTTCAATAACAATTATGTATTGGGGAAGTTAGAATTCTTCTTTAATTCTAGTATTCACCAAATGATTTCTGCTGAAGTAAAAATGACAGCTTTGGAAAACTTGTAATAAAAGTCTGCTTCTGTGTGAATCTTTCTCTCCCTGAAATGAAAACTCTCTAATGTGGGTCAAACTTGGTGTCACAAGGAGACTAAGGGAGTGTGTATTTCTGGCTTATTTAAATATCTTTCATGCAAGATATATGCTTTAATTCCATTAATTCACCCAGTGTTGCTTGTCACAGACCATGGTGACAAGAAGTGCAATACAGAGTTTGGACTTCTAAACAGCAATATTTTGCTGGTCCTACCTAGAACAGTCCTTGCACTCCAAGGGAAAAGTAAAATAACTCACCCTTGAACTTGCAAGCCTGCAGCAATGGAAAAAACTCATCCTGAATCAGAGGATATTCAAGAATGCCTGAAGCACACTGGGAGGCACAAACCCAATAAAACAATAGTGTATAAAAACAGGATGGTTGAAGCTGTGGAAGGAGGACAGGGAGATTTGCCTTGCTACCAGATACTGAAATGTGCTGTAGGTTCCAGCAGCCCAGCTTACAACCCTCTTGGGAAGGATGAGAGAGCCACAGAGCAATTAGCAGGGCTCAGACCTGCTGGAAAGGACATGATGTCCTATCTGAAAACCACATGCAAGTCTTGCTGATCTCTGTAAGTTTACTCTGTAAAAGTAGAGAAGAGTTTAGTGATAATAGGTAGGAGTTTAATTCTAGCATACCCTTTCCTATTCCCTGTGCTCTAACAGAGGTTGGTTACTTTTTCTCCTGCAAACAGAGTAAGGAGCCTTTTATTTCCCCCCTCTCTTGAGGGGTGAGATAATACCCCCTCACAGCACTTAGGTGACTGATAATGCAGAAGCTGTATAAAAGCAATCAGGTGATATGACACATTGAAAACAGGAGTCAAAGAAACACAGATAGCATTTTTCAAAGGCAGGTATAGTACCAGTTCAGGATACATCTCATTTTTGCATGAATTCCCCCCATTCCGAGCTGAAACTGAGAAAACAAGCTGCCATTAGAGAGGTTCCCAGCTGTGTCAAGGTTCAGTAACAACTAGAAGTCATGACTGGCCATGCCCCCACGGATGTGTCTCTGGGGTTTGCAGGACAGCAGTGAGATCAGAAAATTATAAAAAGGGCTCACCAGAAAGTGCTGCAGCCAGCAAATGCCTCAGGCTTTTGCTGGGGACAAAGCAGCTCCTGTCACCCACGGCCAGCATGACCTCTGCAGCACTTTTTCGTTGCAAATTTTCTCATGGGCTGTCACCTGTGTGGTGCAGCAGTGGGAGTTTTTTATTTATGCGTTCATTAGTGTTAAAACAGCTATAGCAGTGCAAAAAGTTTTACTGGTAATGCCAATAGAAATAACATTAAACTCCCCAAAATAAAGCATTAAACAAGAGCAGTGTTACCAGGTAATGTTCAAGCCAATTCACAAACCTTCTCTAATAGTGGAAAAGAGAAAGGTTTGTTGTGAAAAACATTTCTACACTGTTGAAAATATCAATACCACATGCTGGGGCTGGAACTCTCCAAGAAACAAATATTGATTTCCCTCTTTCCTGATGTACAAATGGCAGACAATGGCTTTCCGAACTCTGAATCTTTTAATTGTTTTAAGGATGACAGATTCTGTTAGTATTGAATTTTTATTGTTTCATTGTTCTCCTGTTTTCTGCTGCCAACCCTCCATCCCTCTTTGAAACCTTTTGGCGGAGGGGGGGTGAAGCATTACCTTTTCTTTTTTTTTCCTTTTCCTTTCTTTCTTTTTTTTTTTTTTTTTTTTTTGTGTGTGTGTGTTAGAAAGATGAGCAAAGGAGTAGTTGAAATGAATGTAGTATTCCCTGTACTGCAGTTCACTGTCAGGTCTGATTCATCTAATTTTAGTATTACCATCAGGAACATTGTAGCAATTTCTTGGTTACACGAGGTACTAGTGATGATATAACATTCTTATTTAAAAAAAACACACACTCCAGAAAATCATGCTATAAAATATATGTTTGCTGTATAATAGTGAACTGTGGACATTCCATTTCAGCCCAATTGCTACAGACAGAAATCCTGCTTTAGAATCTGTAATTTCACCAATTTTACAACAAACATGAATGGCAAAATTGAAACAGCAAGCCAGAGGAATACATAGGCACATGTGTCTCTAATGATCCAAATGCTAAGCGAAACTTGGAGCAAAATGAAAAGGATTAGAGCAGAGTAATTTTTTTTTCTTTAATTTTATTTTACGGAACAACCGCTATTCTTCAATACTGGGTATATGTCAAGTAAAGCTTGAAAAGTAGTTATTCATTGTCCTGAAGGTCACCCAGACACGGTAAGTTCATTTCATTTTCTTGACAAGAGAGCCAGGCTTGTTATGTACTCTATGAAACATGACAGTGAGGGACTGTCCCTCCAATCCATTTCAAGCAAATACGATTTTCCCTCTGAAGAAGGGGGAGAGAGAGGAGGTGGCTGAATCTCATCCTGCTGTACCTGTGCTCATCCAGGGACAACAGCCGGAGGGAATGCACTGAAGAAGCATCCACATGAGTGAGAAGTGGGTCAGAATGTGCCAGCGCCTGGTTCTGGCCGTGCCATGCTCACAAGGCAGGTGGCAGCGCAGTGGCATCAAGTTGGGCAAACCCCAGGCTTGTCCCCAGGGGCTGTGCTGACACCCACAGGTGTCCCAGAAAATCCACTTCTCCCTCAAACAGAAAAAGAAGGTGTGACCCTGTGCTTTACTGTGATGCCAGTAGCTTATAATACATATATTCAGAATAAAGTATTTTGACATTTCATTTCAATGCCATAGTTACTTATTCTCCTTCCATGCAACATATTTGCTAATCTTATTTCTTATGCCATTTTCATCCCAGTCAAATTATCCATGATCCTTTTCATTTTTCTTTTATCTGGACACACCACCTTATATTCTGCACAGATTTGAAAATGTGTGCCATCAGTGATTTTTCTTGTCACAATTTTTTAATTACTGTCTACCTATCTCATGGCACACAATAGAATTAGATCCTTGGAAATAGGGATGCAACTCCCATTTGGGAATTACACATATGCAGACTGACAGGGTGAGACAGGCACAATGCACAGGCTTTTAGCATCTTTTCTAGCACTTGTGTTAGTAATGGGATGAAGATGAGGCAGGCAGGTCCTCTCAGAGCACAAAATCTCCTGAAGCACCCTGTTGAGATATGGGCAAGCGCAGCAATTAAATGGGGTGTCAAGCATGTGTGCTAAGGATAAACAAACAGGCAAAACTAATTAGTTAAAATTTGTCTGGGAATTGGTGAATAATAAGAGCTGTGAATTATGAGACAGCTGTTTTGTGTTGCCAACTTTTGTCCTGTCTTTTCGGCAATGAATGTTTTTGAAGACACTGAGCTTTAGTTTGTGAATTATCTGTTATGATGTTTGAGAATGGAAATACCAAATGAATGTAAGAAAATTTTTTACTGATGGTAAAAGGGGGTCTTGCACATATAAACATAGTTCTATAGCCCATCTTTTCATAATATTATACTTATTAATATAGTATAAATATAGTAATAGAGTTGAGATGTCAAGTGGCAGAAAATCTGTTCCATATTGTTTCTGAAAATATTGTTCTTGTAACCTCTCCAGAGTCAATGAGCCTCTCATTGTTCATTACTTAATCTGCTGGACCTGCCTGGTTCCATGCTGATGATACTGCAACACGCTGGGTATCTTGCCTAAAACACAGACAATTCAGTTTTCTAGCTGCTCTGAACTTAAAATTCAGTATTAATATTTTGCCTAAGTGTATTTTGTAATAATGGAAATTAAGAACGTTCTAAATTATCAAATCAAATACAGAGGGATTTCATATTCAAGTGAAATTCAATTTTGGTTTTCAACTCAAGGACACTTAAGATGTAAACCAGTTTCATTCATTAATAAACTAATGGAAAAAAATACATGGGACTGAGACAAAGTTTATATAAAAAGCCATGACCTTTTCTTAAATTCTAAGTCATTGCTGTTGGTTTCTTTTGGTTTTTTTTGTTTTGTTTTTGGGGTTTTTTTTTAATTAAATGTTTTCAGTGAACTATTATTCTAAGTCCGGTTTTTAAAGGTGAAAAAAATGTTTTCTGGGAACAAAATCAGTGTCTGTGGCTTTACATTTTGGTAAAATTCCTCAAATTTGGCTGTCACATACTAGTTGGTCTTTTTTTTTAAACAAGCAATTTTTTACTTCTTTTTCTCCCTGATTTTGAAAACCCTAGAACTTTAATGTCATTTTCATATAAGCTCCTTGCAAAATCATTAGAATTGTGTGATCAATTTGAATGAATTGCTCTAATATGATACATTAAATAGGAAGAACTTATCTTAAGAAATTGTGAAAACTTGCGTGAATAATTGCAATATTTTTTTCTTGGCAAAGTCTGGGAGAGCTGCCAAGAAAAATCTTTCTCCCTGACAAAAGTTTCCTAAGCACTACATTTACAAAAAGTGTAAATATGTAAATATTACTGCCAGGAATAAATCTTGAAAAGAACATATTTATACTGAAAGAAAAGGTTATTATTGAAACTGGTTCTGCTCCCCCAGAACTGTGATCACCAACGAATGCTGAGTTTACTGTAACATTTTATAGAGACTTGTGTGTGTTCACTCAGAACCAGACAGATTTTACAAGCATAGCGCAGGATGAGGAATGACCAACTAAAACCATTTCTGACAATCACTAACCTGGCCAAAATCCAACATGTGACATTTCCACAAGAAGGAAAAGTACAAAAAAAAGTCTACTAAAATTAAGAGCAATAAACAACCCATCAGAGAAAAACAACAATTTCTAGCCAAACAAGATTCTAATGAGATTACCTCCTAAACACTTATCATCTAAATGATCCTGGAATAAAAATTGTGCTAAATGCAAACAAGGGGTGAAACTGGATAGAGAGATCTGACAGATAAAGGTTGCATCCAGATCTCAGCTTTCATCCCATGTTTAAAATTCAGATTTTCAGATACTAGTCTGAGTCTTTGCTGCTCAGTCATAATTTGAGTTGAAGAGGATGATATCCTACTCAGTAGGTTTGTAGAAATCAGTGGATGTATAACAATTTGCACCAGCTAAGGATCTGCTCCTTTATCTTTCAAAAGCACTGACTGCAGAAACCTAATTTACTGCTCTTGATCATAGCCAGAAACATCTGACTGATGAAGCTGCAGTTTCCCAGGAGTATTCGTGCCTCAGAAGGGAACTGAGAATACAATTGAGATGTGGATAATATCTCCGGTATCACTTGGCAATTTCAGACAACTTACAGTGCATTATCACACTTTCCTGCAATTTGGTGCTTGGATGTCATAAATTACATTGACACACCATTAACATAGGTAAGTAGAGTAAATAATTGATCTCTCCAGAGAAACATTAGAACCCACTGTTATAACAGATCTGCAGCAATCACTATTAGAAACATACAGACCTCAATAGTTTCTCTTTTTTCATACCTACAGCTAAGCCCAAGTTACTTTCCTTTTAGTGTCTTACTTTTGGGCTGCTATTCTTACACTAATGATACCAGGATAGGCCTTTAATGTAAGCTGAGAAAAATAGCTTACCAAAATTAGATTGTTAGATATATCCATATTATTAGAGATGTCCATGGAATTGTATGTGTGGGTTTTTTTGAAGAAAGGGAAAAAATAGGTTAGTAGTCTGTGCTAATAGCAACTTTTCTTAGTGAAAGGGCAGGAATGAACCATTGAAGTGAACAGGAGAACAGGAGAGGGGGAGAACAAGAAAGAGAGAGAAGAGCAGGAGAAAATCAAAAGAAAGTGAGAAAATGTGAGAAGATTAGTGAGAAAGCAAGAAGAAGAAAGTAGGAAAGAATTCACTTCAAACATGCAAATAAAAAGAGGAGCACAGGAATTCTAGGCACAGATGGATTCCCATTTTGGAAATTCTGATGGTTTCATAGATTTATGACAGGATGTTATTCTTCATTGGATGAATGATACTGATGTGACAAGCAATATAGACAAAGGTTAGAGGTAACTCTATTAAAAGAAAGAAAGAGTGGCCACTGGAAGCTCAAAGCACAGTTTGCATTTGTGTTTTTCATTCCTTGTTAAAAATATGCTGGCGACATGCATGTCTAAAGAACAGAAATTCTTTTCAAGACTGGGTTGTTAAACCTTCTCTTAGACTCAGCACGAGTGAGGAAAGGTAGCCATGTGTTCAGAGAGCTGAGGTATGAATCATTTTAGGGCTACTAAGTTGTCCCAGATATTCATAAGCCATCTGTTAAGTGAAAGAGCATTAGGTATACACTGTGCTAATAATTCTTACATTTAATAATTATACTCAGCATGACACATTATTAGGAACAGCAAAAAAGTACTTTTGGATACCCACAAAATCCTCACACAATTTTAAATATAGTAGGTGAGGGTATGTTTGAGTGGGCAGTGATAAGTAAGAGCATCTTTGCACAGAAAGGGAACTGCTTTGAGAGCATGTCTGTTTTATTTTCTCACAAATACCAAACATTAATTTTATCTTCAGTGCTGGTCACAAGATTCTCAGAAATTAAAGCTGAAGAGAAAAATCAGACTGCATAAAACTCTAATATTTTGACAGTCTCAGTGTGATTTAATTCCTGATTAATGTATCGTGGCTTTTTCTCATATATGATATTCCGTTATAAGTCCTAGTGGACAAATTCCAGATCAGAAATCCTCAGCCTTGACTCTGGCAGCAATGCTGAGTAAATAATACCCTCATGGCCACAACACTGTCTCCCCATCCCTTGAGCACGGAAGAAATAGTGTTATCTTTATCCTCAGTTTCCTGAAACACTTCAAAAATACTTGTAAACTGTTTAGTTTATGAAGCAAAGTGATGACCTGATCCTAGTGAAAACCACAAGCAGAAATTCTAATAAATTGAAGCACTGCAATCACCATTGGAGTGTGTCAGTGTTTTAGTTATATGTCTTTGACTCTCCTAGGGAGAACCTAGGCTGTCACTTCCTAAACTGATCATTCAGTTTGTATTTACTCAGCACTAACCATCATCACCTCTCTCTCTCTGTTTTCTATGTTGCACTACATTTTTGTCTTATATTTCTGGGAAACTTGAAAAGCCTTTAGGGAAGCCAAAGGTGTATTTACAATAAAAAGAGCTCTTGATTTGTGTCAGTCCAGTAGTTACTATATTGTACTTGTATGGCCAGGTGTAGAATATAAAGCCTTAGCAACCTAACATTTTTTCCTTTCTATGACAAAATAAATTGGTTCACTCTCAAAATTATTTCTTCTGAACTTAGGGAAACTCAGAATATCCAGTGAACTTTTCACCTCAGACTTAGCTAAAAAAGCAGTTTTAATTCATCTCTTCCAATCCCTTGTCTTCTCAAAAGTACAAATATATGGCTCAGGAATAAATACTAGAAAATGGAAACTTTCAGCCATAAATCACTATTTATATCTTGCTGAGGTCAGGGCTAAGGCACTCATTTCTGAAAAATGTTTGCAGTCCCTTGTGACCTCCTGAAGCCATTGGATCTCAACTACTTCGTGCCAGTGAAGATTTGTGACTTCACAAATTCTGTTCTCAGTTATTTTTTCACCCACTTCATCCTCAAAGCCACTTCCCTGAGGAGTCCCACTGCTGAGTAGTCTTAGTTCTCAGACAGAGAGAGAATTACCCTCACAGGAAGCACTCTTTTATCAGGGATGAAGTCATTCTTAAGCATTATGTTATGATATGGGAATAATATGGCTGGGAAGAAAGCAAGACAGGGGTGAGGGAAGGCTGCGTGTGGTTACAGCCACTATTCTGTGCTTGGAGAGCTCAAGTGTGGAAACAACATCCCATCCTGACCATGCTGGTTTATGTTTCTCAGTGGAGGACAAACTAGTGTTTCAGCACCCTTACCCTTTGGATCTTAACTGTAAGCTGTAAATTCACAAGATCAAAACCTATATGGGCAAGAACAAAGGACTGGCCTTATTTTGTCTATTTTGTGGAAAGTAAATCAGGCAAAGTACAGTAAAAACAAAATGCAGTTTGACTTTCCTCCTAACACAGGAAGGAAGGACTTAGGTTTAATTTGGTTCAGGTGGGAAAGTTCAAGTTTTTGCTTACTTTTGTCCCTTTTATAGCTGTTATACACGATAGCAAGGTGTTATTCTTATGAAATCCCATAATTCACCAGAATGGTGCTATAAATACTTCTAAAGTGTTATTATTTAATACCAGTTTCACTTTAATGCAATGTCCATTATATTAAATTTAGAATTTATGCTTTTAATTTATTAATTTGTCTCGTTTAGAGAGGAAAATGTCTGGAAATATAAGTATTTTAATAATCAAAAATGCTGCAAACCCAAGAAAAGTAAGAAAAAATAACTGGTAAGTGCTTTGTTGAGAGAAAGATGAAGAAGAAAATCATATACAAGAGGAAAAGTTGCATTTCTGCAAAACATACTCCTTTAACACAACATTGCCACTGATTTTGACAGGAATATTTAACTGAAAAGAATATTGTTGGATACTTACTGATGAATAGTGTTGGGAATACAACTGGCTCGGTCTGGGCTCCTAACATAGAATGTGTGTGTCACAGACATGTTTAAAATTCACACACGAGTGCAGAGTGCTTGGAGCAGACTGGTGCCTCCCAGTTCAATGTCCTCTCTGTTCTGTAGGTGGTGTAACTGCCTGCTCCTGCAATTTTTTCCCTGCTCCGTGGTACTTGAACTGCCCTTCCTAGTGGCACTGTCTCCCAGGAGGAATGGAGAATAATTCTTTAGAGCTGTGCACTATGACTAAGCAGTTGGCTTATTGCTTGAAAATGAAATTTGGATCTTTTGAGTCCAGAAAGAGTAAATTTGGTTCCCTTTCTACCCAGAAGCACAAAGATATTGCTTAAAGCCTCCTCACACCTCTCTGCTTTGAAAGGCTTTCAGACTCCCCTAAATTTTGCTTTTCATTAGATACCAGATACTTGCTGGAGAAATATGCTATACAGAGGCATTAAAAATCCCACCGTGTCCTATACAAATTGGTGTTAATATTTTTTAATCCTAGACCTCCAGCTGGAATGAACTTTTACAGTATCACAGCACATATTGTTAAATAGCTTCTCATTTTGCTTATAGAACGTAGCTTTAATGAGAATTTGAACTGTGATCTTTTAATGTGATCACTTAGTTCATTAAAACACGGTTTCACCTACACAAATCTCTCGCTCGTGAAGTTCACTGCAATGAATCAGAGCCCAGCACACATGAGTAACTGCAGAGTGATACTGAGCTTTCCTGTATCTCAATGGTGCATCCTCATTGGTTTCTCACACTGGGGGCTGTTCAGAGACTGCTGTTCTGAAACAATAATGAGAAAACCCGTTTAAAAAGATCCATTTTTATTTTTAAAGAATGGAACATAAAGTGATTCATTGCACCATGGCATGTGAAGTTTGTCATTCTGCTTAAAGTCCCTGTTCATCCAACCTTGCAAACTAACAAAAATCAGTGTATTTGGTTGAAGTTTGACTCACTAAGATTTTCCTATTGCCTAAAACAGGATAGAAAATTAAAGGATGGGAAAAGAGACATCACAAGATAAAAAGAGAAAACTGATATGAAATGAAACTGGATCCTTCTAGGGCCTTCCAGGAATAGATCATGGTCTACGCAATAGTTGAGCATTTGAAAACAAATAGTTGTACAGTTCTGCAAGGATTTCCATTATGGCTGTTCCTTTTTAATTTTTTTTTTTTTGCTGTTTTTTAGTCGTCTCTCTTGAATTTCTTGTTGTCCCATTAATTCATATACATGTTAAATGGAGGACAAGCATCCTAAGAACATAATGGGAGGACACTTTGAAGTTTATTATTCATGTGTACCAATCAGTCTGACACTGAAAATATTAAGAATTTTTTCATCCAATCTTTGTAATCTTTGCTGTCAGCGTCAGTTGCCTGCTTTAGCCACATCTCACCCCAAGGGTGCTGAGAAAAACCTGACAGCAAATAATTGCTAAATTCCTCATTCCTGATCCTCCATTTCTGCCAGAATTTTACCAGGGCTAACAACCTGGAAGGGGCCCATGGGGTCTCCCAGACACACTACTGAAAGAGGAACATTCAGCTGCATCCTTGGATGGCAAAGCCTAGAAGAAAGTAGTCTGCAGCCTAGAAGAAGGTCCCAGGTTAAATGCCTGTTGCTTGACTGATTCACTCAGGTGCATTCACTGAGGTACATTACCTCAACTCCCATCAAGATTCCATGACTTGATTGAAAACAATATAGATATTTTTCTGGTTCTGAGGAAGAATGTTTTCTAATGCTACCAGAAAATACAGAGATTTTAAAATTTTTTTCTTATCCATAAAAGTTAGTGTTTCTTCCCTTTCAAAATAATAAATTAATTTTAACTAAAAAAAAAAAGAAAAAAAGGTAGTGACAGTGCTCCTTCATTTCTGGTAAGAGCTAGACAATTTTTAGCAGAAAAATATTGATATTTGAAAGAAAAAACATATATGCAGATATGTACAAAATGCACAGAGGTACAGAAGGATGATTCTTTCTGTAATAAGATTTCTTTCTCCCTCACATTCTCAAGCTAAATCTAACTGCATTTAGCACTTAGAGCACGTGCTTTTCTTCCTGGTAAAGGCCTGAAGTGCCCAGGGGTAGATTAACGTGCAGTAAAGAGATCCTGTACAGGATAAATGCAGCCCATCATATGGCTGTCCAATTTATCACCCAGACAGCACCAAGTATGGAGAGTTTATAAATCATATTAACCTAATCTAAATCCCTCTATTGAATATAATTGAACAAGAGACCCACTGTTTACAAATACATGATCCAGCCATGAAAGCCATATTCTGATACTTTATAGAAGCTGGGTTGTCCCCCACAACGTGTGAGATAAGGCAGCACTCCGGGTAATTAAATATGACAGAATCCTTCCTGGAGAACTATCAGTTTGTATAAGCTCTTCAAGAAAGTGTTGAATATATTTACCTGGACAGTGTCAGGTTATGTTGCACCATCATTATAAAATTGACATGAGGAATGCTAGAGGTAAACAACAGCAGATGATGGAAAAGGGCAGGGAAAACCAACAGCCAACAAGACACAAGATAAAAAGTGAAAGGATTTTTGATGGAGAGTCCTTTTTACACTGAGTCACTTTAATGGACACAGCCAGGGAAAAAAAGAAATTCTTTTTTATCATAGGATTGTTAAAGCTATTCCCCTAAGTCACAGTGCACAGAAAGAAACATTTTAAAATCTGATAATCAGAGGTAGAAAGAATGCAATAACAGAAGAAGGCATGTCCCAGAAAAATGACTTTTACAAAGAGAGCTGGATCCTGATCTACCCTGCAAGTAGAAGCTTCTGATTAAACTGAGCTGGGAGCCTCTGGGAAAAATAAAGGAAAAGCTAAATTTTTCAAAATAGCTTAAATAACAATAAATTTTAAAAACCATTTATCCTGAAATAAATGACTAATTTATTCCCAGAATTCTTCATCATTTCTGAATAATATACGTGATGAAGTGTGAGAATGATGCTTGATTAAACGAGGTCCCTGGAGTGCATTAGAGGAGATTTAGTCTGGAAAACAGCATCTGCTGTCTTTTTCTTTCCTTCTCTCAATGCTGTGTTGTTTCCACGTATTACAGCATATTACCCTCTTTCATTTTTAACAGAATAGGACAATATTTATTCAGATTTTTTTGTGGTGGCCATACAATGGGTCTTTCAGTGTGAGGGTCTGAAAAATATTGCTGAATACTTATTTTTCCTGGCAGGAATAGTAATTACCTTCTCTTAGTCACTAACAGGTCATACAAATCTAAGTCATTATCTGATATAATAATGCCAGTAAATTTAATTCGACTGGCTTTTTCCAAGGCTATTCTTTTGGTCATACTTCTAATTCTTACCAATGCAACCAATGTTGAGGATTCATGGCTTTGGTACAGCACCAATGAAAGCTAAAGAGATATGTCAATGATCAACAGCTGGATATATCATCACTTCTATCCTTTGCCATTGCCATCAGTTTTTTAACCGTGAAAGGCATGTGCAGCGTCCGGTACAGCTGTGCTGGACATACCCAGCCTTACCCAGCTCTGGAAGCTGAGGACAAGCAGAGACAGCTTGTTTGCAAGGCTGCCTGAAAGGCTGGGTTATTGGAGCTCAGAGGCAACCACTCATGGTGAATTTTGAAACCTGGTGAATACCTTTGTACACACCTCAGATGCCCTTTAAAACACCCAATCTGGCACTAGCCTTCAGCAGTGTCCCAGCCCACATCTGAGAGGGATTTTCATCCCACTTTCTCTTGCTGTACTCACACCATCTGGCTACCAGTCACAGTGCTATGGGAACACTCAGTACTGGGAACACTCAGTACCTGCAACACCAGTAACTCGGGGAAAAGATTCCATTGTAACAGTGTACTTATTCAGCAGCAGAAATAAATGCCCAAACATGACTGCTATGGAGGTGGCCAGATGCTTGTCCACAAATATCTTCAGACTAATAACGGGTCCAGTGGGTGGATTTGGTTTGTTGGGTTGTTATTTTTTTTTTCTATTCGATAGCTATACTGTTCAAACATTTCCAGTATGCACTGCTTCTTCATTAGCACACGTTTCTTCCCTACCATGTGCTACATTTGATTAGAAAGACAACCATTTTTACAAGAAGATATTATGTCAATATTAACTAGCAACAGAGATAATATCAAAGATAAAACTGCCATCAAGTTATTAAGAGACTGTAATTTGCTTGAACATCTTCATGAAATTATAAAATTGGGTATCATATCTATATCTGATTATGAACAGCAACATATCTCCGAGTTAATAATTACAATCTTGTTTTTGCTTGTTGACAGTCTATGACTAATTGCTGTCTGAAGAGAATTTAAACAGATCAATTCAAAAATCAGCCATCTAAAGAAAGGTAACATGCTTAACATGTATTCAGTTGGGACTGCAAAGTTTCTGTACTTTATTTGGATATCTCTATTATATGGTAGCTCCTTAAGAGAATAAAACCAAAGTGCATTATCTAAAAAGAGGTAATTTAATAACTCAGATGTTTTAGTTCTTTGGGTTTTGTAATGCTGTTAATTTACCCGTATTTAGAGCAAAGCAGAAGGAGTTCTGATACCCAAACTGAGGTCTTTGGCTATCTAACCATGAGCAACAAACTGCTGACAACTGGTCTCTGCCCAGGGTCAGTCTCTGATTTTTAGAGGACTCCATCAGTGCAGGCAGCTTGGGGTGCAGCTGCAGGGAAAGCTGCAGCTGAGCTCTGGGTGGGAGCTAGAGACACAACACCATGAACTGATGACCCTTTGCACAACAAAAGACACAAGGACCTCCTAGCTATCATAGGTGCTGCGAGTGTGGCTGACCTAGGGGCTTCTGGATGCTCAGATAGGAAAGTTTCCTTAACAGTTTCTGAAAACTTTGGATGACCTCTGATCTGGTCCCATCTCTTTTAGAGCTGGGATGCACTGGACATTCTCTTAGGGTGTATGTTCCAGTTCTGTTCCAGCTGAAAGGAACCCAGGTCATACTCAGTGCTCTGTGATGTGGACGTGGGAACAGTAAGTGTGGGTGATGCAGAGATTTGCTCCAAAAGCAGGACCGTCATCTGTTAAGGCAGAAATGAAATGTCCTCATGGTATTGCACTGTGCTTAGGAAGCAGCAATACTAAAGCCTGACTGGTTAGCTGGGTAAACAGCAATAACAGAATTTTCTCTTAAACCTCTTATCATTCAGCTTTCAGAAGTATTCTCTATTTAAAGAATAGGGATCTTTATCACATCTGAAGGTTATACTTTTAATTTGGAATATCATTTAAAATTGAGTCTTCTGTGTTCTTTTACTAACAGACATGTCTGTTGCTTCCGAAAGTCCCAAATATCATGTGAAACATAAAGCAAGGCTACATAATTTTTCTTCCTATCAGCTTCTTTATCTTCATTAAAATTCTTTTAAATACAATACTTAAGCTGTAGCTAGTGGCTTAGATACAGTAAGCAAGCGTACCACCCACTTTGGAGAAGTGTAGTAGAAGCACTACGAGATTCCCTGTTTGATAGTGTATATTACTGAGTGAGACAACTGTTAAACTTTTATATTTTTCCAATGTTGCAGGCTCTGTACAAAGGCTGAGGAAAATCCTAATTCTCAGTTATTGTTGCACTGCTGCTCGTGGTTGCAAAGACCCATAGATAAGTGATCTAATACAAAACCAGTATGTACGCAAACAGTAAAAGCAGCACAGTAACATACAGTTATTTCCCTGTTATTCTTCGTTTTGATCAAAAATTCTCGAATCAAAGAACTTGAGAAGATGCCCAGCAGGGTCCTGGTCTCCATTCCGAAGAGTACTGCCAGAAGGTCAGGGGAAGTGAGCCTTCCCTGGCTTGGCAGTGCTGAGACACACCTGCAGCACTGCACCCAGGTATCAGCTCCCAGCTTCAGGAGAGACAAGGACGTGCTGCACCCAACCCAGCAAACGGCTGCAGAGATGCTGAAGTGATTAAAACATCTGACAAACAAGCAAAGGCTGAGAAAGCTGGGACTAAGCCTTGTCAAGAAAAGGCTTGGGGGAATCTCAGTGTGCATAAATACCAGCATTAGGGAAAAAGGGGCACAAACTGAAGTATTTCAAATTCCGTTAAGAAAAAACATCTTCTGACTGTGCCTGGGATCAAATAGTAGCATACCTTGCCCAGAAATGCTGGGGGCCCCATCCCTGGAGACATTTAAAACCCATCTCGACATGGTTCTGGGCAGCCCCGGCTCTAGCCTGCCGCTGCTTGGAGCAGGGGGACCAGACCACGTCCAAAGACTCCTGCCAACCTCAACATCCCATAAATCCATGAAAGTTCACACTAGAGACTGACCCTGAATTTCCTGCTTGTAACATCACAGAAATTGGTCAAGGCCCTTACATTCTAACACTTCAATTGTAATATCAGATTCATTTCTCTGGTATCAATGAGCTTTAGTAGCAGATTTCTTTTAAACATTTTCCCAGGAAACATTAAATATATTTAAATAAATGCCTAATCTCTTCAAATTAACAATAAGGACTTAATATTAAGAGAGATTGAAAAGGATTTAGTAAATTAGTGTACGAAGTGACAGGTTAATTGCTCTGTGGATCATTAAGCAACACATTTATTTAGCAACAAATAATTTAACCAAGGAATTCAGCCTGTTAACAAGTGAAAGAATATTTTTTGAGGCATTTTCTCATAGTTTGATGAATAAATTTATTTAGTGGACTTTTCCACCAGCAATTTGTTTTCAGCTCTCATTCAATATTTATTACCCACAACTCAAGCAAGTCATGGGTCCCTGTAATTGCATTTTAACTATCTGTTTCTTCAGATGACTGCAACCCTAGCTGTTTTCTCTTGTGGGGAGGTGGGGGGCTTTTGGGTTTTATTTGTTTTTCCCCACCTCTCTGTAGGTACATCAAACAGCTATGAAGATAAAGTACATATCAATATGCAGCTGAAGAACTATCTTAAAAATAATGCTGGAAAACAGCGCAAATAATTCTCCTCTGATGAAAAAAGGTTCTTAGAAACACTGAACTGAAAAAGGCTCCAAACCTGGGAAGCCCCCAGGGCTTCAGCCTGAGGGGTGCTTCACAATGTAATATTCAGCACCCAATATTATTCACATTTTAAAAATATATTTATCTGATTCCATGCATATTTAATGCAGATGAAAGTAATGGAGATAAATGCATGCCATTATTAGCAGACCCTATTTCAGTTCATTTATTCCCTTTCCCACCACTTCTACTGAAAGCACAAGAATATAGAAATGAGCATTCATCTTTAGAAGAGAAAAAGAGTTGAGACATGTACAGGCAAAATTCGGTCTTAGGCAGGCAGATCTTTCAGGAGACCTCTGATTAACCTGGGAGAGAAACACCAACCACAGCAGGTACCCTGCAGGGTCACATGAGAGGGGGGCTATTCCAGCTCTTGCATGGTATAAGGGCTTCTCTTGGGGGCCCAGGAGCACAAGAAAAATCATGACTGTGCTGTGAACACATTCCTTTCAGGTAGAAAAGCAGGGCACCAAAGACCTCTTATCCTCTCTTCCCAAGGCACCATGATAAGTCTTAGTGGATTTCTTAGAGCACAAAGACACCAAGCCTACAGTAGCTTTTAAAGGAAAGAATAGTAAAAATTTCAGGTTCTTTAATACCACTGGCAAAGCTCAAGGTGCTGCATATTCCACTGAGAAGTGTTGGGGTTTTTTAGGCGTTTAAGCTCTTAACAAAACTTGTTGAGATCCATTTGCTCCCCACATACATATAATTCCCACAATTTCAATAAATATTGAGCTTTGTTTGGTATCTATTGAGATTAATTGAGTCAAGAACTAAGTATTGACCAAAACAAAGAGGAGGTCAATACTCACATTGAAGGAAAACATACATTCATCTTTGCTGAAAACGTGAAGCCCAGAGGCCAAATATTTGCCTTAATTTATTTATCCTTTGTAACTCCTGGAGGTTCCACTGGTGTAACTGAGCATTTAAAAAAACACCAGAACTAATACAGTTTATATTATTAGTTAATTGCCCACCATAGTGTAGCATGTGATCTCAGTGTTATTAAGAACTATCCTGGAAATTCTACAAATGAGAGGAACTTCTTTAGGAATGAAATAAAGACATGCTCCCTCCTGCTATGTGGAGTCTTTTTCGGCAGAGAATGTTGTTGAAGAGATTATCTATGATTAAGTCCCCAACAGATAAGTTGTGTAAGATGGATTGGATGACCTATAGATATCCCTTCCAAACTACTTTATTCTACAATTCCATAAAGGATGGCATGATAAAAATCCCATATTGTTACACACTTGTAAGCAGTGTCCAGTAGCTGAGTAAAGACTCATTCAGTGGCTCCAAAACAAGAGTTAATTTAAATTAGAACCAAAATGCAACAGATTTTTATTTTTTTTGTACTTTTGCGTAATCATAACTTCGAATTCTTGCTGTGCTGAAAACCTTTTCTAGGAACAGAAGTCTCATCTGGTGCAGAACAAACACTGTACCTGGTGATATCTGAGTCACAGAGTCGAGGAATAGTCTGAGTTGGAAGGGACCCAGAAAGATCATTGAGTCCAACTTGAGTCATTATTTTCCTTGCAATTTAATCTGACCTAAATACGCAGTCTACAATGACAAACACATTGCAAGTGAGCAATAGGTGACATTTTTATCACATCTGATATGAAACATTTTATCATAATCTGTTCTGGGTACTATATAAATTAAATATGCATTCATTTAGCATATTGCACTGGAAAAAACCTCATATGGTGTGTTTAAGAGGCAACCTTTAACATATCAATATGCCTAAAATAAATTTCCTAGGGAGATGATCTTGGCTGAAAAGAAGTAGACACTGCATAGTAGAGGAAAACAGGCAAGAGTTTTTCAGAAATTTTTAAATTTAATTCATTAGAAATGAAAGCATTCATACACTATTAGACTGCTGCTGCACTGGAAAAAAAAACATGTAGCTTTTAATGAAAATGCTAATACAATAAGAAAAACCTAATTTATACAGAACAGAGACAATTAAAACCCTGGCTTTTGATACATGATTTGATTGCAGTCATAGTAGGAATGCAAGGATGTCTCATGCAAAGGATTCTATTTCAGGTAACAGGCTTTATCTTCACTTTCATCTTTGTGCGATGACAAAACATGTCAGCTTCTTTCTTTTAATAGTCACATTTTGGTCATAGGTGGTGTTCATATGGTCTTGGCAAAGCCTACTACAGCACTATTTCTCAGGGGAAAAGGGCCAGCAAGAAAAAGGGGTCTAAACAATCTCACACTATGTCTACAGAAACCTCATCTTCCAAGCTTTTTATTCCTCTTTGTTTCAGTAAAACTCCCTTACATATTTCATCTGGGTTATGGTTAGCCTTCCATCTTTGTCACTTTTGTGGGGCAAAGAGGAAAAGGACTGCAGAGATTGACATTTTAATTTCTATCTGTCAAGCATGAAATCTTTGAATGAGCACACACCCTAACAGGACTGGGAGAACCTCAGATCTTCACACAGGAGAAAAGCGAAGAAAGAGAAATTGGAAAACTTCTTTAGTAATCCAAGCTAAGGAAGAACTATATTTTACTCAGTTTAGTTGAGCATCTTGTTTTTGCCTAAAATTAGTGCATTCAAAACTGTAGAAGAACAAAATAAATTATTACTTAATGCTGATGGTATCAACATCAAGGCAGGTTCTTAACATCAGACAAACTTTTATTTCTCCTTAGATCTTTAATAACTCCCCTCAAAAATACTTTTAAAAGTGTTTGTTCTCAAGGTCAAGCTATAAGCTAAGGTGAGACATCTTGCTGTTTTTACCTGGAGTGAGGAGGTATATTTAGACTGTAATTCAAGAATCCAGAACCTCTGTCACTCTTATGACTGTGGAGAAAGAATGAGGATATTAACTTCCATATGCCAGTAGCACCTTTTATCAACATCTGTCTCTCTTTGGGGATTTGTTGAACTCTTAATAAAATGTATTTCTTACTGAAATATTTATCATACATTTTTTTACAATAAAAGCAGGATGAAAATAAAACCATGATTTTTTTATTTCACAAAAACTGAAGGGAACAGAAAAACTACCATTGGCCTTTTTAGAAACTGAATGAGTAAGATGTGGAGAAAAATAGTGGTGACAAGTGTTTGCTGGAAGTGCTAAGAAAATAGCAAGGGAATTTCGGTGCTGGAATTAATCACGAAAGTGCACTACAACACAGTAATCACACTTCTTAAAAGCCTAACTATTCAGAGCACTTAGTCCATTAAAAATGGTAAAATACTCTAGATTTTCATATTTACTGGGTAGTAATCCAAATTATACCTATCATTGTGATTAAGTATTTTGATTAAAACCCCCCAAAAACGATTGTCCTGTCTCATGAAAGTAATACTCGTGAGCCAATTACTAGCTCCAAATAGTCTGGCTCTGAGTTTGACATAGTTCCATCCCATCTCATGAACAGGTGGAACCAGTAAAAATCCCTGTGCATGGAGATACTAGACTAAGATGTGTTTTATATATCTCATTTACAAGCAACCATCATATGAAATAATTTAAAAATAATTAGGATTACCAGTGTCAGGAATGAGTTGATGAGAAATTTCTTACAGCAGGGATATTTGGGAAAGTCCCATTTTGATACATCTGTTGCTTGTATCTCACTTCAACAAATGCTTTATAGAAAACTTGGCAAAGGGAAGAAATCCTGAAACATGATAATAGTTGATCTAGCATGTTTTGATTACTCACAATCTGTAACAAGCACTAGGAACAATAAAACTCAATCATAAATGCTCTGAAAACAACCCTTTCCTCACCTTAAGTCTGAAGATTTCTGGGAAGTACAATAGCTAGTGCTTTTTAAAGAAAAGTTGCTGCAATTCTGATTCCTTAAGGATAAGAAAGATGTGCTCGAGTCAGTTATTTCTGGAGGAGTTAGCAATGACATAAGGCAGCAATATAATCATAAATACATTGCTGTATATTCTTGAATAAAATTATGTTATTTATTATACATTTATAAATCAAGTGAAGTCTGCCAGTGAGCTATTTCAACACTGGGAAATAGGAGAGATCTTATACTAGTTTATTGGAAAAGTTTAGTGATTTGGTTAAACTTAGTTAAGCTGCAAATTTAGTGATTTGAAGAAGTTGCTTATTGATGAAGACATGAACAGACAGACAGTCATCCCTCCAAAATGGAAGGCTTCCAAATCCTTGCTAAACTGCATTTCTGATTACCAGAGGACAGAAAGGAGTTATGGCCATGGCTCCAGCTCTGTAATCATAAGGTCAGTTTTGACAGAATGGGTGTGGAAGTGAATAGTGAAGGACTCTTACTGTACTGGCACAAGTGCCAAGAGGAGACTCCCTCCACCAAGGGCCACCAGACTTCATACTTTATTTCTCTACGCTGACAGAGAAATTGGCAGAGCTCCACTGACCTCTGTTTGTAGAGAAATGTAATTTCAACACAATGGATAGAGAAGTGTCTGTATAAAACTCTCCTGTGAAGCAGCCTTAAAGAAATGAGCTATATTTCTTTGAAGAATATTTGTAAGTCCCACTATTTTTCGAAGCTAAACAGAACCTTTAGAACTGTGGGACCCTTTTGACGAGATACAGAAAATCCTGCATCTCAAAAAAGTGGATGAACCACATACTGCGCTAAGGGGTTTAAGATCTTCAAATCAAGATAATCTAATAATCACTCATGTTTCATTTAGTCCTTGATATTTACTCCAGTAACATTGATCAGGATGGTAACTTTGCTAGAATACCACAAAGTGCTTAGTCAGCTAATCAGTTGTATCACTTGGAGGATAATTGCTACAAGGTGTCCAAGAAAAACCAGAACTTTGTTATTATTACTGCAAGCAGCTGCATGATTTGGCAGATCTATGGGGTGGCTTGCAAACAAATTTACAAATAAAGCTTCAAAAAGCAATTAACATTCCTCGAGTAGGTCTCGGCCAGTCCATGCATCTCAAATTGCAACTGTGGCTCAAGGTAGGAGATCAAGTCAGAAGAGACAGAAGTACTTGGGACTGAAGGTAACTCAGTAATAGTTTACCTTCTCTATGGTCTTTGAGAGAGAGATGTTCAGTAATTGAGAGCAGAAAGCTAAGTTAGCTGTTCTGAGTAGCCTTGCACAGCAGTGAATGCTCCCTAGGTCAGGGCAGATTTTTCCAAATATCGCACTCTACTGCATCTCGCTATTTCACTTCCAGCAGCAGGGCAATGGTAATTAAACATATTTAGTTGTGTTCTCTGGGTTCACACTACATTTTTATACTTAGTACAGCTTTATCATATATATTCTAGAATACATGTCAAAAATGGCCAAGGTAAAGTCACATTGACTGTCAGGGTGGCATTTCAGCATTCCTCACAAGGAAGGACTTATTTTTCTTAGGTTAAAAGTATTCATGGAGCCACTGTATTTAAGTTAATGGAATTACACCAGAAATTAATTTGGTCTTCATTGCTCACAGTATGAACAATGGCATTATTATTTCGTTCAGACCCTTCTGGTTTTAATGAACTGATCAGATTATTCAGAGGTTTCACAATGATGAGGATTGTTACATATTGTCAAACGATTCAGCACGTAACATTCCTGACACTGAAGCTTTGCAGGAGAACTCTAATGTTAAAGGTTGATAAATTAAGCAGCCTTGGAATTCTCATTAAGTTTGTCAAGCTGAATTGTCAGGTATTTTGCCTTAGCTAATGGCTTGGGTGACCAAGCCATTCACAACCAAGGTCATGGTTATCTTATTAAGGTAGCTGAATAAGTGTGCAGAAAGGCACCAAAGAATAAAAAACTGTTACAGTTTGAAGCAGGCTGCTCCCTATTACAGAATGTAAATGCTTCTAAAAAAGTTTCTTCCCTCTACTTATAAAGAGATAGACAAATTAAAGCGAAAAAATGTGTTTCCTCTGACTAGTAAAAAGATGCATTTAATTCATTCTTGATCATGGCTAAGTGTGATTCATACTTCTTGTCTTCTGCTTTCTGACGCCGAAGCCAGACCTAAAAACTCCATTACTGATTCACCATTCCTGGTAAGTGATAGGCATCACCACACATCATCTGCATTTCCCTTTTTTTCATGCAAAGCCAATCACCCTTCATGTCTGCTTTTAATGCTTTACCTTAATTTTTATTTTGTTCCCCCCCACGTCTTTTGAAAAGGCATTTGTTGTTCACAATTCCCACTTCCACACACAACAAAAGTAATGAAAATCCTAAAGCTATAGAAAGAGCCATAACAGCATTGCTGCTCTCTGGTCTCCTTACAAAAGCCCTAAACCACTTCCCAGCCCTACTACACCTCCTCCAAGATACCCAGCCTGGTTTTATCAAGAACAGGTAAGAGATTGATAACTTATCTCTAACCCTCACTGTTAATGAATCTGAAGAGAGAGGATCCTATTATTCATAATTATTTGTCTGTGCACGATCACAGTATTAAATCTCATAAGCCTCTCTCACTGCATTCAATGATATTACTAATGATTTTTAACAGGTACTACTGTAACTTATTTTCCTAGATGCTGGAAGCCATTATACCATTTTGAGTGGCGATTCATTTTCTTCTGAAGAACTCTTCTACAAAAACATAAGTAAAATTTTTAAGGCATACACATAATGCGGAAAAAGTGCAGCAGCATCCATGACAAACTTCTGTTTTATTTTTCTTCTCCTATGCATATGACTTTTACCCATAGGAATTAAATGGTGACAATGAGCCAGTTGTGGAGCAGTGTAAATCATCAAATGTCAGACTAACCTGAGTTGTTTAATTACATGCATTCACCACCACATGCGTTGAGGCACAAGGACTTCCTTCTGCTAAAGTAATTTTGTGTTAATTTTTACTCTGAAATCAATTAAACCAATTGTTCTGTTTATGTTTTTGGTGGATTGACAGTGTGCCCATAAGGCACAGAATGCCTTTTTCATGCTAAGTCCGTGATTATTTTTAGGTGTCACATTTCAAGAGTTGAAATGAACTCCCCTCCTTCCATTACAACCCTATGGCTGCATACTGACACTCCACAACATTGAAAAACCACCCCGCAACACATTAAAAAAAACCCATTTCAAATGCTGGTTTTCATCACATGATTGAAAACAGAAGGGAATTTTCTTTCAAAAATTTTCAGTGTAGATTTCAGGTCTCACTAGGCAGGTCTGACCTTCCTTCTAGCATAGTTTATACCCTGCCTTAAAGGTAACACAGCATGTGCTTTGGAACTGGGGTGTGTGGAGTTGCTTTGATGCATTTTCTGTGTACTCCAGGACTGTTTAGTTAGTGCAGCAAATGAAGGAACCATGATAATTTTGCAGCAGATGTAGTCTGTAAGCACATCAATATTCAGATGAATAAACAAGAGTGCCCTTCCTTACAGCATTCCTCAAGTCATTCTATCCAATGGTGTGGAGACACACTCTGCCTCTAAGTTACAATCAAGCTTGTCAAAAGCTTTCCAAACTAGAGAAGGCACTGGCACTCAAATCTAGAATGAGGCAGAATACATAGTTTGGAATATAATTTCTTTCCCCTCAGCACATACACAAACAAATGTTTTTCAAAACAGAAACACCACAAAGCAATTTACAAAGTGACAGAAACATCCTGCAATGCAAAGTCTCATTCATGACCTTGTTCACGGGCTCAGAATAATTAAAAAACATTATTGCCAGTGACAATTACTTAGAACTTTATTAAATCTTATGATGAACCCATTCCTATCTGTTTCTCATAGGAGTGCTGGGAGGATTGCACAGTGCAATATCCTCAGACTCTCACCTCAGGAGCATTGCAGACTGTCCCCATGGTGACCTTAGAGACATTTATAAAAAAACTAAATTCACTGGATATGAAATGTAGATTTTTCTGGCTAATGGCATAGCTGATCTTTAACAGTTACAGTGCTGAGGGTATCCTGCATTAGCCTTTTCCTGTGGCACAGGTACATCTGCTGAGTGTTAAAATTCAATCCACAGAAAACAAAAGCTTTGCAGGAATAGGCTGTAAGTGTGCCAAGTTGCAGGGACAGGGCTCTCTTTTAAGGCTTTCAGCTGTATCCTGGCCTGAACTCTGAAAAACATTTCAATATTCAGCTCAAATTCTGAAAACCCCAAACAAAAGCAAAAAAACCCCACCAAACAAAACCAAAAACTCTCAAACAAACAAACCCAAACCAAACCCATCAAAGAAAGAAAACAAAAGTACCCCCAAAACCCCCATCATTAACCCTTTTAAAAGGTATCCTCAAAGGCTTGTCTTTGCCATTAATAGCACAGATGCATTGTATGGAGATAGTAAGCTAACCTGAAACTCTTTGAATTACAGAAACATCTTAAAATTGCACTTTAACTGAAATAATCAAATGCATAATTTTTTGCAAGTTAATTAACAGATTTATCACCTGTCTGCCTAAAACATGACCTCTAATTTTCATGAAATCCGTTAAAAATTTCTTGCTATTTCAAGAAACTGGTCCCAGCTACTAATTATTACAGAGATATCTTTTAATATAAATTGGGAAACCGAGCAGGCGTTCTTCTTTCATCTTCTTAAACTAACATGGTCCCCTAATGTTCACATCACTTGGGAATAGGCAACTTAGAATTTCACAATAAGACCATTGTTTAAGGATTGAGTGCATTTCCTGATTACACTTCATTTCAAGATTTGGATGAGTACCAAATATTAAGACCTTTGTCTTCAGGACAGATTTGTGAAATCTCAATGAGTTTCTAAATCTGCAGATAAAAAAACTTGTAGGGACTACAAATAAGCTAGAGGACAAGCTAGGAATTCAAATTAACTTGACAAGTAGGAAAGCAGCTGAAAAACAAAAGATGTTTATTCAGTGGGGACAAAGGCAAGGTTCTGTACCTAAGCATGAATAATTAGCTATGCAAATGTAGGACATGGATCAAGTAGTTAGCAGTTTTCCAGTAAAAGATACGAGATTTGTTATGCATCAATGATGAACATGAGTCAAAAACGTTACGCTGTTGAGTAAAAGCCAAATACCCCCCTCAGACAGCTGGAAATGAGAGTCAAGATGCATCAGGCAATGTTTTCCCTCCAGGCAGGGCCAATAAAGTTTCAGCTGGAGCATGCCATGCAGCTCCTCACTTTGATTTCCAAGAAATATAGACTAACTGGAGAGAGGGAAACAGGGCACTGGAACAGCCAGGGTTCATTACCTATGACAAAAGTATTTTGTATTATTTAGCTGGAAGAGTAGAATGTGGTAAATACAATGATATAGAATATAAGTATGCAAAAGTTGTTTGTCAAACAGAAGTGATGAACAGATCTGTATCCACGGTGTCCTGGATTAGAAAAATTTGCAGCTGCAATAATAAAGATTCAATCGCCTCTCTAAAAAATAAGCCTCTCTTCCAGCCCTTCACCGTCCCTATCAACACAAGTGAGATGGGCATCACCGCTAACCTGGTGTTTTTAACAGGTGAAAGAAATGAGTGTTAGGAATAAAGAAGGTATAATAGATGGTACCACGGTACTGCTGAACATCCCTTCCAGTATTGCTTCTGTTAAAAACCCAGCACGCACACATTCACACACAGGCTGAGAGCTAGAGAGTAAGGGCCATGAAAGCATGAGGAGAAATCTATTCTCCTGTAGCTTTTCTCCAGTTTACCTTAACTGTGGTAGAAGCACACAGGAGGGATAGAACCAGGTCAAGCCCCTGACTATCATTTTGTATTAGGGGAAGAACATGTGCCTGGCTTCTCCAGTGTGGGCTGGCAGTTGGGTTTTCCACCTTCAGAAAAACACTGAAAAATTATATCTAACAACTTGGTCCAAGCAATAACCCAACACTGCTCATTCTCATCAGTTAGCTACTGTTTTATTCCCAAGAACAGTGATTAGCATGCATCCTTTTGAGTTAGGCAGGCACATGCCTTTGGAGCACAGACAGAAGAAGGGAGTACTCCTCTACCAAGAGAACACTCTCATTCCTATTTCAGAAACTAGTTGAGACAAAGAGAAGCCTTGATTAAAACACTACAGCTACTCCAAACTAACAAAAAGGATGAGACTGGGTGAGAAAAGAGCTCCTCTGGCTTTGCTTTACAAAGAACCCATTCTCTGAGGTTTTTTGTTTGGATGTCTGGCATTTTTAGCGGGATAGGCATGGGTATAGGTATGTGTGTTTAGGGGCTTTTAAACCAGCAATGAGAATATAGTGTCCAAGTTTTTTATGCCCATCACGCTACCTAATTCAGAGAACTAAATTATGAATCAGCTATTCTGATGCAAGGCTGAAAGCCTGCAGAGATCGTATAGACAGTGGAAGACAGTGAAATATGGGAATAAAGGGTAGAGTTTTGCCACTGTATTTCAGGAAAAGTAGTTGCTTCCTAGGACTATAGCAAGTATTAAATGAAAAAGCCAGAAAAATACAGAACATTAGGAAGCATTTAAAATCCAGAGACCTGGGTCTTTCTTACAGTACATAAGTAATCTAGAAAAGGGTTTTCACTGCCCTGTGGAAGGCTTGCTCCAGAGCAGAAATCGTGTCAGAGGTAAACATGATAACTGACAGGTGAAACTGAACAGAAACAAACCTTGAGAGTTAACACCAGAGGAAGCTTAGAGTTGTATTTATAAGCCAGAAATACACAAAGCCACATTTCAATAGCAAGGGATTGTTGTGCCCATATGGTCTCTGGTGCTGCAGCAGTATCTATATTTGCTATCACAGTTTAAAAAAAGCAAACACCAAAACCACACAACAGCTATGTTATTGCTTTGAATCTAATCTTTCCCATCATCTAAATTCTATTCCTTGATGTAAACATACTGAGCATATTTCGAGAAGAGAAATCACCACCCAAAGTGGTCAAAGGCCTCATACAGCAAATGGGACAAGAAAAATGAAAATATATCTACAACTCACGTAAAAATAATGCCAGGCAGCAGCTACTGATCTTCATATAATATTTGCTAGGCTGTAATGTTTTGTAAATTAAGTTTCTGAAGGGAGTTTGTATGTGTAAACACAGCAAGCAGTACTTAGTTAATCCATAAATGTATTGGCTCGAGGAACAGTTCTACCACATGGTGTTATTTAGAAATCTGTGAGGCTTCTAGAAATCCAAAACTTCACTCTGCAAAAGAGCTTTAATTCCTGTTGCCCTGAACTTCCATAGTATAAAATTTCAGAATACCCATTGGCAAAAATAACACTGATTCAGATAAAATGCAATTTATTGGAGAGAAAACAGCTAGACAGATTAGCCTTTAGGACGTATTCTCCTCTTGATATATGTGCTTAATTCCTCTCAGCACTGAAGGGTATTATTTGCATGTTTCAGAACATTCAATATGCCTTTCAACTTTACTGTAATATGCAGGTTCCATTTCAAAAATGAGTGGGTGTTAAATACAAAAGCATAGCACACAGTACTCAAGATTATTTAATGATACAAATAACATGACCACACCATGCCAGGAGGGTTCAAAGCATGGCTGAAGGAGATTTAAGTTAGCAGCCCTCTCCATCAGATAATTTCTAAGGCCATAGAAATGTTTACTTTTACTTATTTGTGTTTGCTGTGTTCAGCTAAGAGATCACCTCTTTTATCCCATGTACCCAGCCAAGTCAGCCTCCTGCAATAGGGCTTGCCAAAAATCACGCAGTATAAAGAAATAAATTGCATCAGTAACTCCTCATTGTGTTAAATACATACAGTATTTACAATTTGCTTTGAAAAATTAAATTATGACCAGAAGCCAGATTTTTTTCATGATTCCTTCATATTGGTCACTACCTTTACTGAGGCTCGGACAAGTTAGTCGACATTGATGTCTCAGACTTTGAGGTTAACAGTTGGACTTGATCTTGCAGGTGTTTTCCGACTTTAATGATTCTACATTCTCTGATGGAAGTGAGGTTTATCTAGACATTGTTCACTATTTGGCAAGATCAGTAGAGAACATCACAAAAATGCAAATCATTTTCTTAGAGGCCATTCAAATGCTGCAATAAAGAGTAGATACAAAGTGATGCCAGTATTAAATATGAGGTCAAATACTTGCAGTGGCAGGCAGGAATAGATAGAGGAATGAAAGAAAACTTCAGCTATCCTATTTTCTAGATACTCTAGATACTGTTTTGACTTCAACACTGACTGTTGGACAGAGTCTAGCAAAATATTTTATTAACTTAGTAAAATAAGTGGGTGGGTGCAACCCCAAGCATGTTTATACCCATGGCACTCCAGTGCTGGTCAACAGAGACGTCTTAGGAAGCGACTCAGAGCGTCTGAAGCAAACAGAAGAAATAAATTGCAATTTGACTACAGGTTCAATCAAATGCCTGGCACCGAGCAAACAGTCAAACTTCTGAAGAGACCTGCTTAAAACAAATTTAAAAAACCCAAAATGAACAAACATTCAGCCTCCTCATCTCTTACTACAGTAAGAATGAAGCAATAGGTTACACTTATCAGAGATTATATTCTGGTCCAGAAGTGATAAAAATTTAGAGGAACATGAAATATTTGATAGAGCTACACTTTTCTCAGTTTTCTTAAACTGACTAAAAAGCTCTCAGCAGGCAGAGAAAAAGATAAAGTCAAGTCAAAACCTTTTCTGAATAATTTTAAAGATATCCTGCTACCACAATAGAGAAACTAATACCAATCTAGTTTTACATCTCATTTCCGTGTAGTTACAAATAGAAACGTATAAAAGACAACTCAAAACCCCTCAGGTGATAGGAATAATACATTTGAAGTATGAAAGAATTCCATGACAATACCTGGGAGACAAAACATACAGACTCGAGTTTTTTTCTTCTTCAAGAAAAAAAGAAAACTTGCTTCAAAACTTACAGGAAAATGAAGAAAACAAAAGAATCCTTAAACCAGTATTTGGTGCACTCAGGTGGGAATGTCACCTCCTGCCCTGAAGGATGCCCAGGTTGCAGTTCTCCACCCAAGTGGTTGACCGAGCGAAGGGAAAGACATGCGCTTGTCTCATGAGCAAACCCCCTGATTTTTTTTGGCAATTAAGACAGAGTTGGCTAACAAGGAAGACAGACAAAGTTTAAAATACCTTTCTTGGCCCTTTAACCCAAGTTCTACTTCACTCCCTCATTCCCAGCTCCTCTCCCTCCCTGGGCAGGGCAGGGACACTGAGATGAGGGCTGGTACACAGCAGTGCCTCTCTGCAGCTGCTTTCTCTGCAGGGTTCTGCTCCAGCACAGGCTTCTCCCCACAGGGCACAGCTCCCTCGGGATAAAGCTGCTCCTGCACAGGGAGGGAGGAATCCCTACTGTAACACCCCCTACTTATTCCCATCAGGTGCTCTCAGGTGCTTTTCCTGCTCTCCTCATGGCCTGAGGGGCGCAACTCAGTCAGGTGGCACCTGGGGCACCATGCCCGTGGCCAAAGCTAGGCTGTGCTCTGAGGGCAGCTGCAACAGGCTGGAACTGGCTGGAACTGGCTGGAACCGGCTGGAACCAGCGGGAACCAGCTGGAACTGGTGGGAACCGGCTGGATGTGGCCAGGGCAGCCCCAGTGCCGACCCCCTCAGGGGGCCATCGCAGCCCCCCAGCAGCGGCCGCTCACCGGCAGACCCAGCACAGACTGTGAGGGCTGCAGCGTTGGCCGAGCTGGGAACTTGCATGCCAGCCGCAATATTTGCACTTTTAGAACCTTGCACTCCTCTGTGCGAGTGGCGTTGGGCAGTTCCTCACTAGGCACCACACGAGCCATTTTCCAAGGTGCCCACAGAAGGCAGGAGGTTCCCTCTCCCACCCCCTCTCCACACCAATAAACAGCCCCTCAGCCCAAACCTCACGCTGACAGAAGCTGCTCTTATATCGTGGCATTAACACTTGCTATCAAATTGGAGCTTTTCTCTAACTGGCCAGCACCATTCTCAGAGGATGAAGGAGCCATGGATGTTGGTGTACCAAGCTCCAAGTGCAGGGGAGTGCAACCCGTGATTTTCCGAGATGCGTTCTCGCTCCATTTTTTACTCCAAAGATTCAATGTCCCTTCGACGCCTAATCAAACTAGCAATTAGTTGTCAAGGCGCGGCTGAAATGTCAAAATAAAACCAGTAGATTTAATCAGCATTTCCACGGTAGCTGAAATTATGCTGCTTAATGGCTGAAATGGGTTGCAATAAAAGTGAGTTGACTGTGTATCCCTGAAAATTGATTCCTGGAAGAACAGTCAAACACAACCGCTTCAAGAACATTAAAAAATATTAAACCACGGGTCTCTCAATTGCCTTAAAACATGGGCATAAAATCTAAATCTCTTTAGGAGTATACCAAATTTAGCCATAGATTTAGCTGGAGGAAATAAATTTAGAAAGGGAGATTTTGTTTGGAATAAATCTTCAGAACAGCCCAGCTGATTGCTGTTTCGTAAAGACTGCGTATTTTGGGAGAAAAACATGCTAACTCTCCCTGATGCTTCAGATATTTGAGGTTTTTTGGTGAAGTGTCTCATTGTTTTCATTTTACATCCACAGACAGTGGTGCTTTCTCGCCAGGACAATGTATACAAAATAGGTTAAAACTTGATTTGAAAATGGTGGGTTTGACCCATGAGGTCAAAACTGGACTTTGCCATCATTCCATATGTGACACTTAAATTGGACAAGTAAACTATCTAAAAGTATGCAACAAACATTTTAAAGATAAAATTATTTGATAAAAAAGATTGTTATGTTGACATTACCATAGACACCAATTTCACATCATCTCAAGAAGCATGTGCAGATCATGTTTACAACTTTTTTGAGGTGAAATACTCTGCTGCTCGTGTTCATTCTTAGGGATTTTTTTTGAGTTTGACAATTAAGTTTTCTATGTCTCAATACATTGTGATTTTATACAAGATATCTGGGGAAAAAAGTGGTGGAAATTGGTATTCTTTTTGCAGTTCTCCTTCTGGATAATGACACAGAAAATACTTCCATCATGCAAATTAATCTTGTGGAGAGATGTGACAGACTGATGTTAACTATCTTGCTGTCAAATTTTCGAGCAATATCTCATTTTTCTTTAATTTTTGTAAGTACCTAAATCTATCAATTATGTTTTAAAAAACAAAGTAAAGGGGAAAATAAACATTATTAGCTTTACCTACATGTACATTTCATGCTGATAATGTCTGGGGTTCAAAAGCTGAAGCTCTAGGAAGGAAGAACAATTTCATATTTTGTCATCGTCTGCATGATAAAAAAGGACAAGTGCAAGAACAATGCAGCAGATATGAGAATTTTCACAGTTAGCAGCCTGCCTGTCACGCCCCTCATTATCTTGCATGCAGATGGCTTTTACAATATTTTTCCCAAGCATCCTGCAATACTGAAATTAATTCTATAAAATGATTTTTTAAGCCATATGTTTATAAATACCATGTACATAATGATTACACCTAGGCTGAAAGAGAGGGACATTTGCATATGGAAGCTGTCAGATGTCTCACTAATGGGCAATATTATTTATACACGTACCTTACAATTAATTACAGATGAAGATTACTACTGGGAGAAGAATTAAAGGCAGTTGGTTTAGCACAGTCTCACAGGCTTCATATAGATGGATTGAACTACTTAAATGCAATTTGGATAGTCAGTAAAGGTTGTGTGGATACCTAACTTTGCTGCTGCAAATGCATAGCCAGCCACTTATTTCTTTTACCCCAAGTTGATGTTTTGGGAATAGGACAAACACTATGACAGGTACTTTGAATCAAATATTGATATCAAAAGAGTAAAACTGAAATAAATATTCCAGCAAATGCCAAGTCTAAGGGGTGCAGTGACAAGAACTTTAGGAAATATTAGGAATGGCTGTGCATCCGGAGAATTGTTCTTACAGGGATGCTTAGTGAAAGATGTGGGTAGAGTGACTAAATAGATGCACTACTTCTTGTTAAATTAACTGTGAAGTCATTGTAGTACCTGCAGATCACAAATACGCAGTGCAAGAGCAATGAGAGGAAGGGAATAGGCTGCTGGGCCAGCAAGAGCCGAGTACACAGAGCAGCCTGCAAGGGAGGGAGCGGGGAGATGCAAGGCAGGCAATTTTATCCCACCTCCTGCCTTGGCTGTCCCATCTGCCAGGTGATCTCTTCTGTAACTCACAGAGCACGCTGCACTTGAATTACCTGGTTTTGCCTGGCAAAGAGCATGGCTGCCTACCTGGCAAGAGCTTGAACACCACCTGTTGTTTCTTTACATTTTAATACCATTATTTATCATTACTGTTGCATTAACTACTGGCTCCCTCAAGAATTACGCATATTTAAATCTATAAAATCATTTTTCTACTCTGTGTGAAAACCTTCTTGCTCTTCTTCTGTGTAAATTTGCAAATCCAATGTAGAAATATCCTCATTAGCAGCCTGTTTACATTTCTATTTTGTGCATTCTTAATGATTAAAAGGACGGTCTAAACTGGCAGTGGACCTCGGTCTAAGACTAAAAAATAGGTCATCCCCTTTTATTTTGCTGCTGCTTCATTCAGTGGTTAATTGCCTTCAGCTAAATACCCCTAAAACTGCTGAATATGAATTTGTTTTTATCTTTAGTTCTAGTTCTTCCCCCTACTGCTAACTCACAGAATTTTCTATTGCAGACAACCTTTGTTTTGATCTCTGCTTAGATAACTTTTTTGTGTAAAAACCTTTTTTTCTTTCGATTCACACAACATGATGGTGACTCTCCATGCAGCCTCTTATTTTCTTTCACTGTGTGTGTTCTGTGGTAGCTGTTAGCTCTGCATTGAGAGATGTCCCAGAGTGGAAGTGCCGAATTACTAATGCACATGTAGGCATTCAGAAAATGTACCGTATGAATCTCAAATAGCATCTAATTTGACATTATGGCCTATTCAGCATGCACAATATTCACATAACAGTCACAGTCCACAGTCGTGTTGTGCTAAGAATCATACAACCACTTTGGTGGACTCACTTTCAGAAAGGCTGTTTTACCAGTCCAGCACATAATCTTGAAAGTAAAATCTTTGTGTTGGAAATTTCTCAGTAATTGTAAATCCTCCAGAAATAAACTAATACATATGTCATTTAACAAACAAGACTCTTTTTGGTTGCTGCATGTCTCTAGTCATCAAAATGGAATTATAATAGATGTATTCATCTAGTATGGAAATGCAAGTACAGTGTAACCACCTTTCACCAATAGATCAGTCCACATCTTGAAACCTGTTTCAGGGGAACTCATGCCAGAGATGTGTGCGCTGAAAGCGGTTGCAGCAATCACTGTTAAACAGTCTTCAAAAAACAAACAAAATAGACATTCCCAGACATTTTGTGAACAGCAAAAGGAAGACATTCCAGGAAAAACTATTCAAAGCTCTCATTTACTTCCCTAGACAAGCTCTGCAGAAACTTCCATGACATTTCAGACAACATGCTGTGAGAAGGAACAATGACTTTGCTCCTGCTTCTGTGCCTGCACCACGCAGGCACCTCTAAGAAATGATTTGGATGAAGATTTTACAGCCTATATGTACTAAAATGCATGGAAACCTGTTCTCCACTTGTAAGGAAAAAAAAAAAGGCGAGAAGAACCACCACCTACTTCATTTAAAAATAAGCTAATGCAGCATCACTTTTAGTTTCTTCTCTCTAATTCAGTAGCTACAGAAATCATCACACCCTAAACTGACTCCTCTGAACATGAGACTTCTCGCTGTGTGGAGTGATCTGACATTAAAATACATTCATTGACTGGCTGCAGAGCTGAGACTCCATGCACTATTCCCCATGTATCTTTGTTTAGTGGCTCTGCACAACAGATGGAATTTTATGTCATGCAGCATTAGGCTACTGTTAAATTTTAATTTCAATTAATGGTCTTTATACTCTTTCTTTGTGCACACCAGGGATACTTTAGGCATCCATTTCCCTTCTAATTAGCTTTTATTGCTGAATTCATTCTGAATCTCTGGAAGTCATTAGATTCTCTAGGATTCGCAGCTGAATTTACTTACTCTCTAATAAAATTAATTAGTCCCTAAAAAAAAAAAAAAAAGCTGAATTTGGTCTACCTTTATTCATATAGGTAAGTATTGAAAGTCTGAAGTTTCTACACATCCCTTTCTGCTACAGTTTGCTTTTTAATGTTGACTTTTATCCTGGTTATTGACATCAGCATTTCTCAGGTTGATGTTTTGCCTACTTCACTTAAAATTAAACCTATTTCAAGGGCTATGTCTCCTAGATTATGGCACAGCATCACTTCTACACCACTCTGTGAAAAAGCTGGTACGTATTGTGACTTTCCCTAGAATACTGTGCTCAGTGTAAGAGTGAGCCTAAGGCATAGGTAATTTCCACAAGGACTGCTTGAGAAACTCAGATGATCTATGCTGAAAAATTGTAATAAGTATAAAAACTTTTATTGGTCTGTTGGAGAAAAGAGAAACAGCCAAGGTAATGCAAGAAAGAAAGGAGTCAATATCACACTAGCGTGGCTGCTTTCTGTATTCCTAACATTTGGACAGTTGTTTATAAAAAGTCTTGGCTAGCTTAGTGGCATAACAACATTAAGCTCTAATTTATCACAGTGCTATAACTCTGAAAATTGAATAATATACCTTCAGGGGAGAGGCAGTGAAAGATTTCTTATTGTATAGATTACAATGGAATATTTATGGCACTAGTTAGGAGTCTGTGACAACTTTTGTGATAACCTCCCATTTTGAGAAGCATAAATTATACGTGGTTATTACAGGGCCACAATGCAAGTAATTAGTAAAATATTACAATATTTATAAGACTCAGAATTGAACTTTGCACATAAAGAGGTTTTTTTTTATTTATGCTTTTTGTAATATCAATACGGATACTGCATTACTTTTAGAAGCTGGCTATGAACATGCTATAGACATTTCTGTCTGTTCAGATGTCTAAATAAAAAGGTACATTTATACTAGAGGCACCATGTGTGACATGTATAAGGTTGTACAGATACTGCTACCATTGCATTTATGGACACAGCAATGCAGCGGTAACACTTGTCCTCATCACTTCCTGCAGTCAAGTGCATCTCACATGCATTCATTTTATTCAGCTCCATCATTTGGAAGGATCTGGCTTCACAGAGGTGACACCCTCACAAACAAAAGACATTTTTTATAGCAGACAAGCAGCTGAAGTCTTGCGCATTCAACATACAGCCAAGGGTCTAAACACTGCTGTGAAACAAGCACGTAACACAGAGGAAATACTGTCACTGGAAGCATAAGGGCTGTGGTAGCAAGGGCAGTGGTTTATTTCCTTGTCCAGTTTGGCATTCCCATACTTAGGATATCCTCAGCAAACTAGCTCCAGATTTCCTGTTTAGCAGAAGAGAGAAGGAAAGATTTGACAAGAAAAGGTACTTCAGAACTGGAGTATACCAATTTAACATTTCCGTGGTTTGTTCCTCTAGTAAGAGCTGGCTTTTTTCCATCCTGATTTTTTTTCCCAATTCCACTTCCACGCCTAAGAACAATACCTGGCTTTATTGCAATATATTCCCCCTCAGCTCTCCTCTCTTTGCCAAGTGCATGCTCTTGCAAAGCCCAAGCCTCTTCCATCTCTGCAGCAGGCACAAGTGGGCATGAACAAAAGAACAAAGCTGGCTTGTGGGCTCACGAAGAAGTGCACAAAAGCAATGACAGCTCAGCAATGTACCAAGTAAACAGACACATCCAAAACGAATGCTTTACACTGTCGTAGTTTGGGCGCTCAAGCTAAATCTACAATCCACTGCCTACCATGCTGTTCCTCAGCTTGCAGGGAGAAAGGGACAATAGAAAACCTCTGGAGAGAGGTCAGTTGATCAAAGTGGTCCTCCACAAGGGAAGGGCATTGAATATTTCAGAGCAGACCAAGGATTTTTTCTCAATCGAAGAAAAGTTACCATCACATAAGAAGTACCTTGTTTGGGTATTGCCTCAGAGAGGTGCCCTCACTCCTCTCACCCTCGTATTCACAGACTGGATAAACAGTGGACAAGACTGAACAAAAAAATCTTGACATTCACTTGATTATAGAGTAACTTTTTTTTTTTCTCATGTATCATCATATAACTCAGCATAAAAAGTAAGTACAGTAGAAGCTTAAAGAATTAGGTCATTCAAGGAAATTAAAAGACCAAATCTGCTTTGCCTTTATGGAACAATTGGTAAAAACAAAAGCAAAAATTATTCCAAATGGTATTTTCTTAGGCTTCTTCATTATCATTTCCAGGCAGTGCTTTTTCAAAAGAATAAAACAAAAATAAGTAAATGTATTTATAGAAAATGTTTAAATATTCATGGTCATGAAGCATGGCACAACCTCATTTTATGTTATTCAGACTCATAAAATGTGAAATAAAATTGTATTTTCCCCCAATTCAACTTTTTTAAAAAGGAAATGCTGACTAAAACAAAAGAATCTTGCAAAACAGATGATCAGAATAAAAGGATGATCTGAAGTATGGATGTTAACTGAAAAGCTTTCCTATTTTACTCAAAAGCTATTACATGTTTTCATCTAGAGTTTTTGGGTTTGTGATATTTTTTGCATAAATAAGTTTAAACAATGGGTAATACAGATTTATCTATGAATTTGTTAGTCTGGAATTATAAATAGTCTCAAGAATTCAAACTGGTCAAAAATGAAGCAATAAAATCTAAGCCACCTGCTCCAATTAACATACCTAATTTCTTCTCTGTTATGTAGCCATTTTTCCCATGAGCACATTCCACATGCAAAATTTAGAACACCAGTGTACTTCCTTTATTTTATGTTTTCAATATTATTTAGTTTTACAAACCTTCAATTTTCACTTAATCCTCATCCAAGTAAATTTATTTTTTAAAATGTAAAGATAATTAAGATTTACTGATCAGTAAAGTTCAGTTTGGGGATTTTTGCTTTTTTATTTTTTTAAAGCCGATGCATACTCCTGATGTATATGCAATTTTTGCCTTAAGGTATTAAGTTAACAGTTCCCTGAAATTTTTGAGCACTTGTCTTTGAGGTATCACATGCAGCATCACTTCTCTTTGAAACATTCAAACCTGTTCCTGCCGATGTGGGCTCCATAGTCACTTCACCACAGACACCCAGGAGCTGTGCCTGCGAGTCATTGCTACCCTTCAAAGCTTATTTCCTTCTGCAGCTTTTGTTTGGGATTATTTTATTGTGTCACTGACTAACAGGCCCCCTTGGATTGTCATCCTTTATTGCCTATTCCTGACAGCTGCAAAAATACCGGCTTCCTTTTTTAATCATGAAATGAATTGTTGCAGGAATGGGGAATGCTGCAGTTTCCTCCACATAACGTTCTCCAATCAGAAAATTGTGATTTCTCAAATGCATTAGCACAATATACTAGGAAACAGCTGCATAATTTAACTTAATTGTTAAGCAATACCTCATTATAGCTAGACAGTAAATTCAGCAGTTCACATTTTCTGTGTGCCTCTCATCTTTTCAGTGCTCACATCATGTTCTCTTTTTCATCTGCCTTTCTTCTCCCAAAGGTGCTGGAAAAGAGCCACATTTGCAATAAAAATGAATTTAATCTTCTTTAAGAACCAGTTTAAATTCATGGTAGATGCTTAAGATTCAAATTGATAGGAAAGTAAGCCTTTCTCAATAACCCTGGAAAGTCTGATAGCAGATATTCATCTATTTTTTTTTTAAAACAAATAAAAACCTCTATCCAAAATCCAAGAGCAAGTAATAATTTTGTTTTGAAATACATCTTAACTTCTAAAGGCCTGTGATAGTAATAAATATTGTTCAGCAGCGTAGAGGTGAAGAGCTTCAAAAAGAACACAATTCAATGCCAGTGCTGAGTACCTAATATACAACTTGTTTTAAGATGCTGCAAGACATGAAACCATTTGCATTCCCCACTAGTTCATCTAAGAAAATGTAATTTATGGTATGAAATTGATAGGGCAATGTTGGCAGGCTAACACCATCTCTTCTCCAGGCATACAATAAATCCAGTACTTTTCTTTCTTTCTCTTTCTTTCTTTCTTTCTTTCTTTCTTTCTTTTCTCTTTCTTTTCTTTCCTTCTTTCTTTCTTTCTTTCTCTCTTTCTCTCTTTTTTTCTCTCTTTCTTTCTCTCTTTCTTTCTTTCTTTCTTTCGTTCTCTCTTTCTTTCTCTCTTTCTTTCTTTCTTTCTCTCTTTCTTTCTTTATTTATTTTTTCTTTCTTCCTCCTTCCCTTCCTCATACCTTAATAATGGTTTCATCCTGGACCAGTTAATTTTAAATTCTCTTTAATTCCAAGGTTTGGGGTTTTTTTTACTTAATTTAGTACTTTCTCAGTAAATTTGAACATATTTGTTCAAATTACATTTGAGTTCAATGACCAGACTTGGCTATTGGCATAGTGTATTCACATTATATGTCTATGTACTGATTCTCAACTCCCATGCAAGTTATTAATTTACTGGAATCTCTAGGTTAACAAAGGAAAACATTCCATTCAGTTTCTATTCAATTTCTGTATTAGATATATTTTATGTTTTAAGTAACTGCTCCACACACTTTTATTGCTGCCATTGTCTAACCACATGGTCAGGTACCTCTAAAATATTTATACTGCATCATGAAATAACAACTGGAGCTGCCAGTAACTGCCGGGTGTGTTACCAGTCCTGCTGCTGGTGCTTTCTGCCTCTTTGGACCAGAAGCTTTCCTGTGTTCTGAATATGAATTGGGCCTCTATGAATGACACAACACACCTTATTTTCTTTCTAGTGGTTGTACATTCCCTTCCCATATTCTTATCCAATGAGGTCCATACAGTATGTGGGAGAAGGAAAAGATTTTCTCATTGCAGAGGTGACTCCTCCTCTTGCCTCCTGGAACAGATTGTCTGCAGCACGGCCTCTCCAATGCTGAAAATAGAGGACACAGCATCTTCATTTATAAGTCTACTTCCAGCCGTGTAAAAAGCAGATAGTACCCATTTCAAGTAAGATCAGAACAGTAAATATTAAGAACAACCACTCACATTCCCTGCTGTAAGTTCGGACTATTATAGAGAAACACTCAAGAGAGAGCAAGAAAATTTCGATGACCTTTCTTCTTGCCAGTTCTATGTACTATGAGCAATCAGTAATTAAAGGTGTTCTATATCTGTAGCCAAACATTAAAATAAAATTAACCTCAAGCCTTTGTGGGAAGGTTTTAAGGTTTTGTTTCTTTATTATTGTTCAGTTTTGTTCCCTTTTTTGTTCACAGAAGTTAGAATAAAATCATTTGGATACAAGAAACAGTAACACTAGGAATCTGAAAGCGTTTAGTCAGACCATGTAATTACTGATAAAAATCAATCATCCCTGTAGCTTCTGATCTGTGTAATTCCCCACCCACTGAAATTCAACTAGTTTCAAGTAAACCTTTCATTAATTAAAAAAAAATAAAGAAAGGTTTTTTGAGTATTTATAACCCTTTCACAATTAAATGTTGGGTTTGGTGTTTTGTTTTTTTTTAATTATTATTACTGCACATCTTAATACAGCCTGACTTCATTAGATCAGTTGAAGAAATTCTCAGCGCTGTTGGCTGTTTTTTTTCTGCTAAGCAATATCAGCACCATCCGATTTCACTGATATCTATCCAGCTTGTTTCCCATATTGTGGGTTAATACATAATCCTTGCTCTTCCTCTCTCATGGGGAAACAAGAAGGTCCTGATCTCTACGCATGGACTTCTTGTAAACAGGATGTGGCAGTTCAGAATCTGACAAAACATGGTGAAAATACCTAGCTGTGTATTAGCATGCAATTGTACAATGAAATTTGCCTTTAGTTAGACTAAGGGGAATGACTAATTGGCTTCCTAACCTGTTCATCTAATTAAAGTAAGCAGAACTATAGTCATTACATTTAGTTCTTAGGAGAGCCAGTTTTTGTTGATAAGTACAGAAGAACAGTAGAGAAACAGGCTTGCAAGTGTTTGCATAAGGGAAAGAATATGTCACTTCTAAATTAGGCAAGGGAAAGGAAAAGATCATCACAAATATGCAGTGATATTTAAGTGTGTGGTTTATACCAACACTATTTCCTTGCAACATCAAAAAAGCAATGTTTTATTTAGAAGAGGTACTAAAATAAGTGTAAACCTGGGATAAGTGAACACCTGCTATGAAATATTGCCAAGATACAAAAAAATAACTACACTGCATGACTTTAAGCTGTCCACAGCTACGGAGTTAATGTTTCCAATGTACAATTAACCTCTGTGTTACAAACACCTGACCTCAGTGGCAGGAATTAAGGAAAGCACTCCCTGTGGCAGAAGCAGTTTGTTGCCCTCTGCTTCCAACCTGTTAAAACACACTCTGTGGATGTAGGGACCTCCTCCAGGTGCAGAGTTATATACTGCATATTCCATCATTCCATGTTGTACATATAGCCTTATCACAGACTCCTCACATTTGACGTATTGCAAAGACTCTAATCATGTCATGGACAATTTTTCTTGCTTTTTCCAAGAAGCAGAGTGGTTTTGACCAAGTCAGAACCCCATTAAGAGTATTTCTCAGTGTGATTCAGTATGTCTGAACATGATCTAATGAATCTGATTACGAGTTCACTGTTCCTAGTTAAAATTCAAGAGTAGCTTAGATGAAGAAATTACACGTGTTTAACCTGGAGATGAATCAGGTCTGCTGATGAAAAGATGTCAGAGAAGGACAATAACTTAGCAAATTGAAAAATGCTAGAGAGTGACAGCTATTGTTTTTTAGACCAAGACCCCCTGGAAAATTTGTCAATCTGCTGTCGTAAAAAATATTTACAAAAGGTTCTAATAAAATCTGTGGAGTTGCTTACAACTGAGAAAAAAAAATGCAGTCCTTCTATGGTCAGTGGAGCAGCTATGAAAACAACTTAAAACAAAAAATAAATCCGAAATGCAAAAACTGAAAACAATTATCCAAACAAGTATAACTTGCCTAATATGCTAAGGTAAACAATAACTCTATTAGCATATTTTGCAGTGCCCCAATAGCCAACCATTCTTGTCTACAAGGAACTGAGTCTCTGTTCTGCATGAATTAACCTTCATCGTTATCTCTCAGAGTTTTTGAATGGCAAACACTGTAACAATGATTGAGATTAAAATATTAGCCTGAAGTCAGATACCTGATACAATGGATGAATCTTTAATTCACTTTTAAATTGCTTAAATAATGTTACATTCAAAATTTTCTGCGTGAATGAACTTTAATTCAGCTAAGAAAGAATTGTTGCCATGTTTAATTCAACAGTTTTAAAAATTTAGTTATTGAAAGATTCTAATTTAGCATTTCCTTTGGTATTTTATGCATTGCTTTGTAAGATGCATCAACAGGCCATGATAAAGAGATTAAACAAAGCTGCAGAAATGCTGCACAAACTGAATATTTTTTTTTATTACATAGCTTTTTACAGGGACAACTATGGCAAAAATAAACGACACCATTTGATAGCAGATTAACACAATCATGGCCTCTTTCTATAGCAGTTCTCTGATGGTTAGGTAACGACTAATAAAGAAGGTTCTTGAAGACTGGTGGGTTTAATTCTCTTTGGCATTTAGACGATGTTGTTCCTTGAAAAGCCCTAGAAGATTGATCCCTGACAAGAAAGTGCTAATCAAAAGTCTTCTAAATCACAATCGGAAAATCTCAATTCTGATCAGTGATTCTTAAAAAATCACTTATTTTGGAAGTAGAGAATTTCTAAAATTCCCTAAAGTTCTTAAAATATGCTGAGTTTAATGAACTGTCAAGTGAATTGTTGAATAAAAGAAAATAAATCAGCATTAATCTGATTTAATATGATATTTTTAAAGTGAAAAATATAGGGAAGCCCACACAGTATGGGTGAAAACTTACAACCATTACCACAGAACTTTTAGCTTTATTTCTCAGACAAATTCTTAAAAGTAAAACATTCATGTAGATCTCACTCATAAGAGATTGTATAATTAGCAGAAATAGATCCTTCCCTAAAAATCAGGGAACCCTATGTTTTTATTTTTTCCATCATTTCATAAATCTTCACATTCATTAGAACAGATAACAAATCAGCTCTCCACCTCCCTGCTGCAGCCTCAGAAGTCTCAAAGGGGGTCTAGCAGCAATCCAGACTGAGGTTTTTTTGAGGTAATAGGCTATCCCAAAATGGTTTGGGTAAGAAGGAGGAAAAGATTTCCAAAAAAGTTCAAGAACTTACTTCCTCAGGTTCAAATTAAGGTATGTGATTTTAGTTATTAACCTATTCCTGCTTCTCTGCCAGTCTGGATTCTGAATCACAGCACTCTCAGGACAGTTCTTACCTGAGCTTTAGATACCTTCTACCAAACATGGTTTTTCAAGTTGGGAAATTACAAAGAGCATTTGGTAAGAAGGCTGCCACAGGCCAGGTCCCAGATCTGCTTTTGTCCCAGCCACCTTTTTGGCAAAAAGTAGTACATTTATCCACCAAGACCTGGAAATTACCATTTGAACAGAGAATTTCAGGCCATTCAGAGCACTGGGTCATTTCCTTTCTGGACAGAGCTTTTTGAGTACCACCTCTTAAAAGCATGCTTCTTTTTGGTGTTAGCTGGCACTCAGCATCCATTGTTCTTACATAATTCTCATCTTTTGCTTGACCATGACACAAGAAGCAATTTGTGAGGGGGCAAAATTCATTGAGGCCTTCAGCTTGCAGGTGTTTCTCCTGGCTGCTTCCAGTTGCTGTCGGTCCGCTGGGTCACACCAATATCACAAACCCTCTGTTGCTGACCATCCAGCTCCAAGGCAGCTTTTGTGATAGATTTACCCAGATAAGCCACAATAAGGCAGAAAACCCCAAGACATACAGCTTTTCTATAGGTAATTATCCACCCGGACATCCAGGTGATGCCTGAGGAACGGCAGCAGTTTATGCACCAAGGAGCAAGGGTTTGTCCCACAGCCTGAGGTGAGGATGTCAAGGAAAAAGTAAAGCAAATACGGGACTGCACGTTACAGGATGCCTTTAAGGTGCCATAAGGGATCAGAAACACACAGTGCAATCCCATATCAACCATCTGAGGCACCAGGACCCCACAGCGAGCTGTCCTGTGTGAGAAATCTAATGAGGCCTATCCAGTGTTGTGGGTCCTACAAAAGGAAAAATGGAATCTTGATGCTTAGCAAGGCAGTAAAAAAACCAGTAAAAATTGGAAAACCTGTTAGTTATAAGGCAAAGATTTAGGATAGAATTTGAAACTGTTTGAGAGATTTTTTGTTTGTTTTGCTTTTCTAAGCTGTGGAGTTCATATTGTTCATCTTCCAGAAAAAGAATTATGACTAAGAAACTGTCCAAAGACATTTTTCTTCAACTTACTTTTTTATCCTACTGTCAGCAGCATTGAAAGTTTCAGTTATTGTTAACTTGTCTTCCCCTGGAAAAAAAATCTGCCACAAGGTTTAAGTATAGATTTAGGGGATATTAAAATCTTACAAAATATACTTTTTTCATAAGGGTTGACATGAACCTGCTTTCTTAGTGTGGTACACCCAAGAGTCAAAATGAAATATGCCAAATATCTCCAAAATCCTAAATATTCAATCCAGTATTTTCCCACTCTCTGGTTGTCCTACAAGCTGTCACAAAGCTGACTATGATACAGCACTGGGAATGTCTGTGTCAATGCATGTGTGCCCACAATTTAATCCTGTAACCTCAAGAACATCATCATCATTTATCTTCTTCCTGAAGTGCTCAGCAAGCTCAAAATGTATCTATTTGATATTTAACTCGGGCATAGGTTCATGTTCACATAGAAATATCTTTATATATACCTCCCTGTAAATGAAGCTTCTGCCCTCACTTCCTTTTGGAAAGGGCTTTTTGGTGCAGGCATAGTGTAAAGCAGGCACACCTTAAGGACAGAAGCAGAGTTTCGTTACACCACGAAAATAAATACTCTCATTCCATGTTAACTGGGACTTTTTTACCCCACTGCCTGCAGTGGGGTGTGGAGGTGTATTCACAGTTACAAACAGGCTGCACTGCCCGGTGTTCACAAGCCAATGAACAGCCTGCTGCCATTTAGCAGTGACTCTGCTGAACAGCAGTCGGGATTCTCTGAGGAGAAATGCTTTTCTGAACAGGCAACCCTGAACTCAGGAAGATGCATTAAATAGGCTTTCATCGAAATTTTGAAATATTCCAGCTGACAGAGACAGAAGTCCTCAATTTCCACTTTCCTAGTTGCAAAGCCAAGGAAATGTAGTGTCTTGCAAAATAAGTGGGGAAAATTGAGATGTTCCTGATTATCTGTGGTACTCCCTCTCACCTCTTGGTCCAAGCAGTTTGTTAGTACCCAGTCACTCACCACACACACAGAACATGATCCAGAAGGAGGGGGCCCTCCCTGGAATAATTGCTGTTGCTGCTGTATCTTGCTGTATTATTTCATGTTACACACCTCCCTACATGGTATGACACAGACAGAAGTAGCGTTCTGCTCTCCTGGACAGGAGGCAGTGAGAAAACCTGCTTCACCTGCTGGGCGTGTCCTGGGGTGGTGGAGCCAGGCTGCAGGAATAATTTAATCCCAAAGATACCCATGTCAAAAATATTCTAGGAATAACACACAAAACCATAGGTGCTTAACTTGGTTACTCTTTTTTTTCTTTTTATTAATTATGTAAGTTTAGCTTAGCATAATGTTTCTAAATAATGCAAGGAAAACCTTGATAAGTACTGAATATTTGAATTAACAGCTGGAGTCCACTAATTTTGTGACTGGACAAGGAGAATTAAGAAATTCTTTTATTAGCAACTTTCTGTAATACAGCAATTTAGCTGAGGAAAAGAACAGTGCAGATGCAATATGTTGAGACCCTGTAAAGTATCTGTCAGACCTCAGGAAATAATAACCGTATTAAAAATATTAATGCTGTAAAATTTAAAAAAGCAAACCTCAGACTGTTTACTGACCTGAAACATTGAGGAAAATTAACCAGCAGAAGTAAAATCAGCTTGTAGTACCATTTACATAATTCACCCAGCTCAGCTGAAGGCTTCTAAGTTATAAATAAAATTAAAGGATTTTCTGAATACTTAGCCTGGTTTTCTAAATGGCTTGTCCACATAGTTTGCAGGTTCAATTTGTACATAGGTGCATACTCACCCCAAGACCCTACATAATCTCAGGTCATCCAAAAGTATTCTTGGCCATAAATTTTTGTATTACTTTCTTGAAAAGTTGTGGTTCTCTGCGACAAAGGGTGGAGGAAAAGAAGGCACTAAGAAAAAATACTTGCATTAGACAACATAGTCTTGAAAATTCCCTCCTCCTTGCCTCAGCCTGTGCCTGAGAGGGCAATAGAGGTGGAGAGAAAAACCCAGAGAAGGCAACGAAAATCCCAATTTTCTCTGCCATCAGTTCTATGTATGAGGAAGCACATTAAGCCAAAGGAGATGATCTTCAAGTGAGCCGTTGAAAATGATGCATTTTGTTGCAACAAGTTACTGAGAACATGGACAAAGTAGTTCTTCACGATGTTTTCAAGTCTTTGCTATTCTAAGCATTCCAGTTTACTTAATGTTTCTTCTGTTTTGGGTTTCTCTTTCACACTTTAATAGTAGCTCCAGCAGGGATATTTAAACGTCAATCTGACATTAAAACCTAAAATATCTGTTTAAATAGTGTAAATAGAAGCTGTAGGTGTACACTGTATGTTCTCAGGCCATCGTTTCTCAAAGGCATGACCCAAAGTACGGAGGTGAAGCAGGGCCCCAGATCCCCTCTCCAGCACTAGGCCTTTCTGCGCCAGTGCAGCTCGATGCACATCAAAGATTCGTGCCAAGTCATGCATTGGAGTGCTGAATGTACCTGATATGAAGGCATCTGAGGGAGAAGCCTCTGACAGCAGCTGTGATTTGTTTTTCACAGTTAAGTATCTCTTTATTCTTTGAATGGCAGAAGTATGTCACCATTGAAAAAGGAAACATTGTCTAAGTAGGAAAAAAAAATCTGACTGCCTCTTTGTGTATGCTAAAACTGTCACTTCAGAAATGAATTCCCTTCCAGAATAAGGGTAGTGACATGTCACCTCCTAGGTTTGATCCTCTGCCCTTTCATTGTGGCTTGTGATGAGAATTCAGCACTCTCAGTGGTACAGCCATTCATGGAAAGCCCTGAGGAGTGGAGAAAGTGCACTAAAACTCACAGAAAATTGTTCTGACAAACCCATGTTTCAGAGCCTTTCATTTCCAAATATCCTGACTCCTCACTTAAAAAGTCTTCTTCAGCTCTGTCACCTCTCTGTCCGCACCTTCTGCACGGCTGAGCAGCCCCTTGTTACACACAGTATCATTTAGGGTAGTCTCCCTAATGTTGCTATCAAGGTGAAACTTCTTCCTTGGAGGTATTTGATACGTTTCGGGTTCATCTGCATTTCTCGTCTAGGAATCTAATGCTTCCACGGCTTGCTGTGAAACCAATCTGGTTTTCTTCCCTTGTTTCGCTTGTCATTCTATAAAATACACTATTTTGCTGTTTTAACAATCCTTCCTATAATGAAGTGTATTATTCCAAGGTCTTTTTTGGACTCTAGCAAGATGTAGGTCAGTGGATTTCCAGGTAGGTAACAAACGCTCTTCATAGATGAACAGCACCTGTGTGCCTGACACAATCATTGTGTCCCTATTATCTCTAGAGTTAGTGGTTTGTGCCATTCATCAGTAATCTTACTTCATCCAATCTGAGGCACAAGTTTCTTGAAGGAGTGCACAATCTTTTCAGCTACTTTTTTTATTGTCCACATTTGAATTCATAGCCTTGAAAATTCATCACTTCTCAAGATTTTGAGTTTTCCTTCTCATAAAACTGTAACAGAAGGATAAGCTCAACCATGACTTTGGAACCAGGGACGGGATACTAATCCCAGTGCTCAACAAAAAGCAATAGATCCCTCTCTTTGACTTTCAATATATGAACGCGGCATAATCTGAAATGTCAATATACACTCCTTCCTTTCAAGGCTACAGAAGATCAGGGCCAATTGGATTACAAAGAGTACCAACTTGGTTTAGGATAATGCTTTAAGCACATACTGATAAGCAGGATAAATAGGATGCTGCTTCCACTGGGACACCCACACAAGACTTTTGCACAGACTAGAAGATATAGGCCAGAATAATGCACCATCCCCCTCAGTACCTAACACAATAACCCTGTCTGCAAGGCTAACACCCGAACTGGACTCTTGGAACTCCAGGAACAACCACCTTGAGTAAAAGGCATTGTATGTTCTTTTTTTGAGTTCTCCATTGCTTCAGGCTTGCAGGAACCAAAAAGGTGTCATTTGAATTTGCCCCTATTATACAACGGAGGCGATATATATAATTCTTGGAAGGTAAAGGCAAGTTCTCACTTTGATCAAAACCAGGATGTGTTTATTTTGATCTCTTAGAGGTATTCTGAACTGAACTACTCATCTGTAAGGCATTTTTATCTCTGAGACTCCTTACTCCAATAGGATTGATTTATATTCTGCATCCAAAAAAACTGAAGGGCTGATTAGGCCTTAAGAACAGCAATTTCGTCAATGGCCCAGTGAGAGAGCCCATGTGTGCAATTTCTGGGCAATGAACTTAGTGCATCATTTCAAGTGAAAACCATTTAATTGGATTATTTACAACCAACATTTACAAATTAGGTGGCTGTAACTAAACTATGTGAGTGGTTTCTTCTTTAATCCAAATTATACTTATGTAAAGTGAAAGATTTTAGGGGTTTTTTTGGTTTTTTTTTTTCCTTCAAGAGAGATACTGGTCTCCAAACGTAATTCGGAGATGTATTTTAATGATGTAATTAAGGATGCAAGCAATATGCAGACTGCAAATGATTTACAGAACATCAGTTTTTTTCTGAACCAAAGGCAGAAAACAATGACATGTCAGTAAGAAATTAATTTCTTTAGAACAATTAATTATTAGGCCTCGCCTGCCAATAACACTGGAATAATTCATATAAGAAAGTAGAATCATAGAATCATAGAATATCCTGAGTTGTAAAATACATCTATAAATTGTTAAGTGACACAGTAAAAAGCTGATTATAATAGAGTGCATCATAACAAGTGATTGGCCTCAAGAAGGGCCACTTCAGCCCTCCACAACACACTTGGATGCGACACAGTGACTTTTGGTGTTCAGAATGTGACTTCAGAGGTTTTGACTAAATTATCTTCAAAGGAACCTTTCAACTCTAAGTTCTGGTGATGATGTGATGAAACTACCAAGAATGCTGATGAGATAAAAAGCATCCAGACATGACAGCTTCTACGATTTCCAGCTTAAGCTCCTTCTTCATGCACACCACCCTTCTTCCCAACATAAATGAACCCCCAAGATGCCTTTTCTAGACAGAAAGTAGGAAAATGTGACCTATAACCATTTGCAAGATCAAGACCCTATTTGCAGAGAAATTAAGAAAGGTACCCCCAGGAGATATTTTGTATCAGCTTCTCTCTTTCTATTATAAAATGAACACTCGATAGGAGGAAATGCATCTGAAGATAATTATTGCTACCTAACTTTGAAAAACAAGACCATCCAACAGTCAGGGCAATTATAAACACTAACACGTAATTCAATGAGTTGGACGAAGTTGGTTACCAAGAATCACTTGTTTAATCTAGAGCAACATCATCCACACCAAATCTAACTGTTTCTGTACTCGTACAAAATGGAAATTCCAGACAAGTTGGGTTTGCTTGTTGTTCGTTTGTTGTTCGTTTTGGGGTTTTTATTCTATGTTTCCACACACGTCCCTCTCAAAATCAGCTTCTGAAAAAAAAAACAAAATAAAAGTCCAGAATTCAGCAAAACAAAGAGAGAAGAAAGTACAACACAGAGGGCTGGTTTGAAATCACCAGGAGAAGGAGGGCAATTAGAACCTAAATATTTTTTCTATTGTTCAGAATAAGACCAGCTTTCCAGGTGTTACGAGCTTCTTGCAATAAATGTGATCTAAGTATGAGGAAAGACAGGTTGACTTAATTCACATCATATTCAAATATATTAAGTGCTTGAACTCTGCATAGCTTTAAGAGCTTCCTCGCTTCAAAAGCGTTAAACTTTCCCTGTAAAGGAGTCAAGGTGTGTGTTACTCTAAAAATCCTCCCTTTGAATTCATTCCTTTGGCAGATAGACCTTGGCCAGAGTGAACCTGAGCACGAGAGTTTTAATGTATTAATACATGAAAAGCAATTTCAAGTGAAAAAGAAAAGCTATTTCTTCAAAGGAAAAGAAAATTATGGCCAGAAAAATGTTTTAGAAATGCAGATGGAAACTTGGCATTTAATGTTTCCACGTGTTTCCTGCAGCCAGGGTGAATTCCAGCAAGTTGTCCTGGATTCTTGAAGAACAAAGAGAAAAGTAAAAAAAAATCCTAAGTCAAATTAAGCAGGAGCAAAATATTCCTGTGCTGAAGGTTTAGAGAAAAATTTCAGAAGCATCATAAAGCCTGCAGCAGTATGAATTAATTGTGAAAATGGAAAAATATTTTTTAAATCAGCATAGTTCCTGAAAAAGACAGAAAACATCTGAAATTTCCTTTACTGAGACTCATTTCAAAGCTATCAAAAAGAAGATGAGAGACATTTTCCATATTTTGATATTAGATGGGTTGATCTGGAGACATTTTGTTCTTTATTTCAAATGCTCTTAACACAGTTGAAACAAAAAGTGAGAGAAGATTCAGTAACCCAGAAATTTCATCTTTTGCTGCTCACAGACTCTAATTTCTTTTAGTACGTGAAAGTTTTGCTCCCGAAAATAGATGTTAGATGAGAAAGCATTATATGTGTCAATATACTGACACAAGTCACGTGTACCCTTCATGAATTCAAAAAGAGTCACTTGTTAAAAAACCAAAGTAACTGCACAGCTCTTCAGAACACGTCTTCCAAAAGTGGGTCCCTTTGGTATGGTACAGATGTAACAACTGTCCTTCTAAAACAACTTTTATCATCCTGGGACCAAGTCAAGCAGGGGGAAGGTTTTAGACTAAGCAAAGCGACCAAGGGTTTATATTTGTTAGCATTTTAATATCATATCAAAATCAAAATTTTCAATTAATTTGCCTGGTTTTCTAATACATTTTCATCCATAAGACTGTATTTAATGAAATTCTTTTAAATGACTTCCCAATTCTTTTTATCATTCCTATTTCTACATATTCACCCTCAAAGGCATTTGGTGCATGCTATTATTGCACAAATCTACTGATATTTTTCTTGATCCAGATTAGGCGAATGAGAAATGCTCTGCTGAAGGAGCTTCTCCACAGGCCAAAATCTATCAAGGCTACCACCAACATATATTTCATGCAACTGTGTCTTTTCTTTCAGCCTCTTCCATTGCTCACTAGCTTAAACCTTCAATTTGTCAAGCTTCACCAATAGCAAGAGTACCTTTTTTCTAACCCTTTTTTTATACTTTTGATACTTTATTTCCATATTTTGAAATAAAAAATATCAAAATGGTTACAACAGATCCAAGATTTAATATAGATAACATGGGTGTATAAATGGTCAGATGCTTAAGTTTAGATGTGTCGAGTGAGAATTTTAGAAAGAGTGAACCAATAAACTCCTGAAAACCTCCCCTTTAGGACAAAAGACCAAATTTCTTATGATTTTTTATGACTTTGGCTAAACAGTAGAGAATATTTAGTATTTGTTTAGTTACAGTGATGCCTTAAGAGGCTACCTAGAAACAGAGAGTAGGCAGGAGTAAGGGAGTAAAGGTGGATATTTATTGGAAAGGCCTTCAAAGGTACACCCTGAGGAGCCCAAGCCTACTGCCAAGATGGACCCCAAGATGGGTGCCAAGTCACAAATTCTTCACACTTTCATAGGTTTATTCCATTTGCATGTCAGCATAAATTCGCCAATTAAAACTTTAGCTAAATGATGTAATTTCCCCAAGCTCACCCCCTTTCTCAAGATGTTGGTTTGCACATTTCAGGCCTAGGACAGTCTGGGTGTCCTTGAAGAGAAGCCTTGGAGAGGCTTTGTTATGACTGCCTGGCCTGAGAGAAGAGCAGCGAGCAGGCTACAAGGAACTTCACAGTTCCACACCGGGCAGTACAGGATTTGAAAAGTATAAAAGTGAAAACCCCAGGCATCAATATCACAACATGAAATTTGCCATTTTCCAAAGTTATTCCTGGCAAGTTACTTCTGAGTCTCTATCCTTTCCAGCCTGTCACTCTATAACTTGATAAATACTTTGGCACTTGGTCTCCCAACTCAACACCCTAACTCCACCTTCACCTGTTGCAAGCCTGGTACCTCAAAAGGAGGCCAAGGTTTCCCAACAGCACATCCAATCAATTGCAAGTAAACAGAGGACAGGGCTGACCAATGCATGAAATAACTGAGCACTGAAAAGGTCAAAGCAGTCTGATTTACAGTAGTGTCGTGTTGCGCAGGATGCATGAGGCATTTCAGTGCTCATTTCACATTCTACACTGACAATGCCTGTAATGAATAGGAAATGACATATTATGAATCCATTCTTGTGATGATAATTGTAATGAGAATAGTGAATGGTACAACAAATCTAATCCATCTTCATGACAATTTAAAGACTGTAATCTGATTGCCATCCTGGGGTATTTTTCAGACACTTTTGAGAAGAAAACTAAATATGATTAAGAGACAAAAACAGTATTGTCTTTCCTGGATTTGTTAAACCCACGTTTCTCAGAAAGGTGTGTGATCTATGTAAAACTTACACAAAAAAACCCCTTCCTTTAATTACATGGAAACTTTGATTTTCCTTTTATTTCAGCATAGTATGTTATAACTTTACTAAGAGAACCTTAGAGGTCATCAACTCTAAATCATGCATTAACAGAGGATAAAGAAAAGAATTGAAAAACCTTGAGTTATTCCTATAGTAATCAGATGTTTGGTATGTAAGATAATAGGACATAGTGATGCATTGCATTTAATAAACCTAAGTGTTTAGGAAAATCAAAATCTATATAACGCTTAGTTACCTTGCAGATTTCAGAGCCTTTTTCTTGACAGGGGGAAAACAATCTCTCAGTGAAAGATACAGCAGTGCACTCACTGAGACTTCAAAAGCAGTAGTTTCTGTCCTCACAGTTTTACTGGAAACAGGAACCACAATATTTGCTGATGCCAAGCTATTAAAAATGTAAGCCCTCCCTCTCCCAAGCACCCTATCATCTGATTTCAATGCTCAGAATTAAATATTGGCTCCACAGCAGCCCCTTACAAAAATGAGACTGTGACCCTGCTGGGACAAGGACATCAGCATTGCTTGCTCATGGCTTCTGTCATCCCCTCTGTCTACCACTGATGACACTCACATGACAAACCTGATCTAAACTACCCCAAACCACCCCCCAAAATCTGAATTAAAGTCTAAGAAAAGCTTCTCTGAGATATCCTTCCTCTTTTTTCCCTTAACACCAATGTTATTTTCTGGTTTAATTCCTTTGTTTTCTTAAAGTCTGGGTAATTGAATCAAGTGTGGGTTATAGCATTGCTTCTAACCCAGGCTTGAAATCACATAGAGGAGGGCTCATTTAATGGATCATTGCTTGCTAACTTTATATAGCATTGCTTGGATTGCAAACCAGTTGTGTATCTTGTTACACAGCTGATGGTCTTGTAACCATGCTGCTGTATCAACTGAAATTTATGGTTCTGCTTAAGATTTACTTTGGGGGTGATTTATTTCTTTTTCAAGAGTAATTTGTATTCTGAGAGAGCCTGTTCGAGTAAAAGCTGAAATCATTCTCCAAGAGGTTTACGTAAGCAAAAATAAAAATTATAATGACAGTCTGTAATTTTCATGGATGAACTTTTAATAGAAGTGCTCTGGTAAACAGCGACAATTTGTGTTCACTTGTAGAATTAAATCACTTGATATGTTGATTGTATTGAATTAGTCACCTGTGTAAGTCATGGGTGTTGACTATTGAATTTTTTTAAAAGGTCTTTATTGATTTTTAAGGAGAAAATGTATTTAAAAGGTGGCCCACTGTTGTAATTCTGCTCATTATAAAGTGCTAAATAGCTGAAGGGGACTAAAGTAGTATTTGGGAAAAGAGAATCTATTTTTAACTAATTAGCTTTGAATCATTTGTCTAGCTAATCCATGCTCTCAATCCATGGCAGTGGTTGGAATCTAATTGAAAACCAGTCTTCTAATAAATGTGGTGACTGCCCTAACTAGAAGAGGTTCCAGTGCTCATGGAAGAGAACAGAAACAGCTGCAGATGGGTACTGCAGGACCAGGACACAACCGGTGTCCAAGAGGTCACTGAGATCCCCTGAGTGTGTGCACACCAGAGTCAGTGCTCACACTGCACATCAGACAGCAGGCTCTTAAAATCACAACTCACTGACAGCAAGGTCACAGTGATTAAAAACCTTGAACTGAAAATCTACACTTAGTCAATAAGGAACAAAAAATCCCCCCAAAATATATGTTCTAATTTGAATTAACATTTATCTTGTTCAGTATAAGTAATTCGAAGATTTCTGTCATGATCTAAATATAATCGGAGTTTCAACACTTAGGTGCCTTCTTCAGTTTGCCTCTATAACTAAGCTGTACAAGAGCAAGCAAACAAGATTCCTGGTTGGGGGGGTGGTGTTTGGGTTTTNTTTTTTTTTTTTTTTTTTAATTTAAAAACTAGTCAATATTTCAGTCCTGGAAGAGGCTGAATAATGTATGGCCCTTTGAAACAGCGTGGTACAGAGAACGTCTTAAGATGCACTAATTAGCACTGAACAAATGTTATAAGCAAACAGGCAACATAAAGCCTTTTATCAAGATAAAGCAGCTAAATAGACAATGTTCAAAAAGAGAAAAGTTATTTAGCAGAGAGCCAAGAACTGGATAGAGATTTAGAAAACTATCATGCTCTGACAAACCTCGCTTGGGTCAAAACAGAAAGAAAGACAAAGCTAAGGAGATGAGCTAAACCTACCTGCAAACAAGACTCTGGAAGGACCAGCATATTTCAAATTGTATGGTATCAAACTACTTTTTTTAAATTTCTGAACTCTGTCATTTTTTCTTCAGAAATCCTTTAAAATTTCTTGTTATGGTAGATATGCCCATTTTCTAAGAATCTGGTGAGTTAATTGGTTTCTAGCATGACTTTTAATCCCATATCAAACGTACTTGGAAGCTGGGACTGTTGTAAATGGTAACGTGCAGTTTCTGGAGGATTGTGCCATTTCTGTGGTCACATCTCACTTCCTCTTAGACCTGTGCTATCTGAAACCCTGTCTTGATGAACTCACCAAGTTTGGTGTGTTTCTGAAAACCCACAACTGAGCAATGGTTTGTTTTCAGAAACGGGATACAGTCTGCAAAAAACAATAATATCCAAATGCGCTGAATCCACCTCACATAGAAAAATCTCTATCTAACTCTGCATTCATTTGTTCCAATGTGATGCAGTGTGTGCAGCCAGTGTCCTTACGCTTTGAAAAGAGGAAGGAACATAACAGCAATTAGTTTTGGAGCTTTGGATCTAGTAATTGTTGTTGGAATCGCCTCAAAAACTGCTGTGCAATTTCCTGATTAGAAGCACTTCATAAAAGATTCTAATTGTTGTTTTCTCCCACAAAGAAAAAGAAAACTGAGTAGATATACTTTTAATTATCTGCTAAGATAAAGCAAATGTTTTTGAGAAAGACTATCAAATCAACTCTGCACTAGCATGAGAGGACAAAAAACAAACAAGTAGTGTTTACTTAATTTTATTTGTACTTCTATGCATCCTGCAGACTAGTCAGTCATATTTTAAGTAACCTCCCTTAACTTAAATGTACAGTGCCTGTAAATAATTCCCTAAGTGCAACAAGCCCATTAAAATACAGCTGTACAGCAGGAAACGAGACAATGCAGACACTCCGAGACTTTGGTTCTATCTCCAATTCTCCATTACAATTTCCATCCCAATTTTCAAAGAGTAGAATGTTGATGTTTACGTATCCCATATTCTTATCTACCATTCTGCTAGTTCTCCATAATTATAGATTTCTATAGAACTATACATTTATTATACCACTGAATTAAACAGAAGTCAGGACCACAAAGAAAGGAGAAGCAATTGAAGTGAAATGCTTTTTGTCTCCTTCCTGTAACTTTCCCCCAAATAAATATTTGTCTTCCTCATCCTCTGAAAGATGCTGATGCTTGAAAAATTAGCACCTTGTATCTAAGCCCCTATGAGCAAGACTGAAAAATCCACACTGGTCATGATCTATTTTGATCGAGCTCCACTGAAATTAATGGAATTGTGTTGGTTGGGGTATTTCAATGAAAAATGTTTCACCAGATACCCTGAAAACAAAACTGCTCTTCTGCAAGGTATTAGTGTTGATATATTTGGCTAATCTATTTTTCTTGGAGTGAAGTGACAAGTATTACATTACCCTGTGCATTCCCCAGGGATGTAAAAGTTTTTCCTTTTAGGTCCTAAGGGATCTATTCATGTACAAAAAGTAAGTAGCACCAGGGATTTAAATTTAAGTCTAAGGTAATTGGGTTGTGAGCACAACCTGCCTAGCAGAGGCTGTAGGGAGACTTTCTCCTTTGGGCATGCTTCTGAATGCTGCCACAATCCTGGTTTTCCCCTGGGAGGTGTTTCTACTCCAACACCTGCAAGGACACAGCAGGGCAGGAGAATGCTGCAGTACCTCTGAAGAGCAAATGTTATGTGAAATTCTTCCAGTTAAAAGTTCTCTGGAGTCCTCTGTCTAGGAGCAGAAAATAAGATATTTTACTGTCTTAGGAACTTCCAGGACAGGGCTATACAGTTCTCGTTCCACTTTCAAGCTCATATGAATAATCTATTTTTCTTTCTGCCTCTTTAGTGAAATTGCTCATAGTGGGAGCTTTGGTTTTCAGTTTAAGTTTGGAGTTTATATTTTTTTTTTTTGTTCATTTGGGGGGTGGTTAATTATTTAATTATTATTTGGTTGGTTGGTTTGTTCTGTTTTGCTGGTCTGTTTTATTCAGAAAAGACTGTCAGTCATAACATTAGCCCTGCAATTCAGGAGCCGCTTGAATAAAAAGAGCTTGTATTGTTTTGTCATTTCTATTGAACAGGATCTCTCAGCATGCAGCAGGCAGATTAATGTCACTGGCCATCATTTAACTACTCATGCCCTCTTTGATTCATTCCCAGAAGTTGTAGAATTGATATTAACTTTTAAGAACTGGACAGTAAGATAAATGATTTTGGTTTTGTTTTACCTTGAAATACGAAAAAGGTCAGAAATAATTTATCTTGGCATGACAGAACCTGACCAGGCAAACAGAACTTCCTGACAATTTGCTTCGGGAAAGTGCTCATTGTTGCCTCCAGCTGAAACACCTGGATGTTGAACCTTGAAGCCCTCTCCCCAGCTCTGCTTCTTTTTAAATTCTCTTCGGTGTGCACTGATTTAAAGGGAGTAAAAGGTGATTGAGCACAATACTATTTTTGACGGAGGTAGAGACATTAGCTATTTCCCTCTGGCTCAGTCTTATCCTTTGCAGTGTGAAGAGGACTTGGATCTGCTCTGATGTTCAGACTTACTGGACAAATTACAAAGCAAGACTAAAAGCTGCCTCAAAAAAAGCTGCAGGCCTGTGTTTTGCCATGCTCCCCCACAACAGCCTGTGCATTGCAGGACCACACTCTCCAGATCTCCCATCTTGTGTTTAAATATGACAGTCTACTTCCTTTTGGTTTTTTTTTTCCGTCTGCTTTTGCACAAAAATTTGCCTGAAAATTGTTATGAATGAGTCTGGTTTTGCGAGAAGAGTCACAGTACACTCCCAACTTTTTAATGATTTCAATTATTTACTAGACAATAGTAGAACTGGGGGAAAACCTGACAGCCTGTCACAGACAATGCTAGTGAAGTTGTTTAAATCATCTCTAGGCATGTTCTAATTTAGCTCATTATTAATTTCCTGCCAGGAAATCACTGCCCTAAACCTCTTTAATTCAGACATAAGTCATTCTAAACCCTCATACAGACAGCTGATTGAACCCAAGACTTTTGTCTCATTACAAAGCCCAGAAGCTTTCAGGCAGAAGACTGTTCAAGGCATTTAATATTTTGAAACAAAATGTACTGTATAATTAATTGAGTATGAAATGCGTTGTTCATCACAGAATTAGTTTATCTTTTCAAGAGTTTTCTGGCTACATGCAATCAATCATCCACATTTCACAAACTGCTGTAGGTTTATGAATTTTCACTTTTGATGCAATTGAGTTCTAACTGTGTTGCAAAATGAATACAAAATGTTATCTGGAGGCAAACTGAGTGAAACCCCTCTTGTTCCATCCGGTAAAATAGAATGTTAGGTCATTAATCACCTTCTTCTTCATCACTTCTCATTTTTTCCAGCAAACGATTTGTATTCCAGCCATGTGAGGGATACTAGCAGAGAACAAATAAATCTGAACTGACAAAGCAGGAAATATTTCCTAATTATTTAGACTGCTTAAGAGAGCTAGAAAGCAGAGACAAAGAAAACCCACGAAAAGATTGCTTTGTGAATCATTTCATTTGCTGGGCGTGAGATGTGCCTGTCATGTTAACTTCAGCTATCAACTTTCTTCAAAAGACAAGGAAATGCAGACAGGGGTGCCACCAAGGAGGGGGCACCTGAGTGCCCACTCGTTGCACCTCAGAGTCATCAGCCTCAGCTTGCAAGTGCCAGGGCGTTTGCTTCGGCCTTGTTTGAAATAGAAGGAAATGTGGTGAAATTCTCACCCATTTTCTGCTTTCTTGTGTTGGCCCAATGATAGACTGAGAAAACACTGCTTTATGACACTGCTCTCTGTTTCACCCCTCTTTTTGAATTAATATTAAAATAACTGACCACACTAGAACTGGATTATGCTTTCCAGCCTTCAACCTATCTTACCAGACCTTGTGGATACGTGGGGTATCTAGACACCTTTCCCCCCCTTCCCTAATTCCCCTTTTACTGTAAAAGTGAAACCTGTGTCTCCTCATCAATGCTGAAAGGACAAATGATACCCAAAACTTTAACAGCAGTCCACTTTTGAAGACTGTATTCCTGCACCAGCACTTGATATCACACATGTAATAAAAAATACCATATGCCAGCTAATGAGGTATGATGACAGTATGAATTTGTCTCTGCTGTTACTTTGCATAAGAAATACTGAAGAACTTTCTTTAGCCAGGACTTAAATGCCCTGGAGAAACTGTGTGCTCTTCTTTCAGACAGAGCCTTTGTTGCAAAAGGAGTGATGGCTGTAGGATAAATGCCTGCAGAATAAATACCATTTTATACTCCACTAGGTGCTATAATAACACCCTATAGTATTTCAGGAGATCTTGCTGGTGGATTTGTGCTATTTTGATGATAGCTGTCGATTCACAGTTCCTCAGACCAATTGACAATAGGGCCCCTACTGTGTTATATAAAACATGCACTTTAGCTTTAAAAGCTCAAACCTTTAATCAAATTCGAAATGCCAGAATAGAAATTTCAAATCACTGTCAGTGTGACTTCACTCACATCTTCAAGCCTGGCTGTCTCAAAAATACTTTCTGAACTATACTGTAGCAAATGGAATTTGCTTAAACACAGTAGTGAGAATTTTTAATAAGGAACAATTTGTTTTGCTTTATTTCTCTGTTCAGGTGGGGAGCAGTATGCTGAGCCGTGTTTTCACTGATTTTGCTTTTTTCAGTTAAAGTCTTAAACCATCTTAATCTTCACCATTCTGGTTTTCAATGACAAGATGGCTTTTTTCCTAGGATTTTTTAAATGAAATAGACTGACTGATAAAATAATTCTAAGAAATCCTGAAAACTTCCATCTGACATTCAGCTTTTGGATTACTCATGACTAGCACTGTATTGTACCACAACATCTTTAATGGCCAATCCTTAATGCTCATCCCCAACAAATAAATGCAAAACAGATTTCATCAACCAAAACCCCAGATTTCCAAATTCTGCATTTCTACTTTTCGTTCAGGACCCAAACCCCATGAGGTAATTAAGGTTCCTATCATCATTATCATTCAAAGAGGAATCCAACTAGCGTTGAGCCAATGGACATTGTTGCTGAGAGGTCGTCTTCTCTGCACTGATGTTGCAGTATCTCTCTGCCAGAGGGGAGGACTTCATGCCTATGGCAATAAATTCTCCTGCAAGTGTTACCAGTTTCTGAGTAACAGCCACAAAATCATCATCCTGAAAGCATGATGCAACCACTATGGCCACAGACATGGAATAACTATGGTTTTATATCAGCCTGATTTCAGGAGTGGCCCCAAATCTTTATCAAGCCTCTCTTTTTCTTTAGCATTCCAACTCCCATGATGAAATCAGGAACCTCTGAGTGACTTACCGAGATCAGCTAAAGGGAGCAACAACCAGTTCAGGTGCAATTGGCAGCCTCAGAGGTTTCCTGTTGAAATCTGTATTGTCATTCATGTGTATTCCTTAATGTGCATGGGATGAGTGACTCAACCCATTCTTTACATCCATGCAAGACTAAACTCCCAAGCTGAAACTCCTAGCTAGGTTCAGCACTAGATTTTTGCAGTCAGCATAGAGTGTTATATTACAGCTGCCAGAGTCCAGCTACAGTGACTCTTCTGAAATATAGTTTCAAGCAAAAACTTAAATCCACTGCTCACCTAAAGTACAAACCTCTCATAACAGCATTATATAACAAACATAAACCTCTCAGTGCCCCAATGCAATTCACAGGTGATACTAAATTAAAAATTCTAAACACCGGAAGAGTAGAGACAATGCATAGCCTACTCAAGACTAATATTTTCAGAAAATAATCAAAGGAAGAACATCAAAGAATGCACAAAAACCGTAAGAGGAAAGCAACTGAAAGATGAAAATCCAAGATGTGATATTGAAAAATAGAAAAGATAATATACGCAGGCATGGATTAATATATAGCCAGGAAAAAAACAAAAGGTCTTCATGCACTTCTTAAGGTGCAAAAGAGACAAAACAAGGATATGGAAATGCCATGGTGAAATCCTGTTTTCCAAAGTTACGAAATAGAGTTTCAGAAAAACGTGTTTACATTAAAAAACAGTGAAAGAACCCCAGCATGTGATTGATAAAAAAAGACTAAACAAAGCAAGTACCAAGTAAAAGCACAGCAGCAACCCACAAAAATGTCAAAGAAGGCTAATGCAAGGAATAATAATTATTTACTGTGTTACATGAAAATTAATGAAATAAAAACAGAATAGTGAAGGCTGAATTTTAGGAAACAGCTCCAAAAGTGAGTTTACTAGAATGCTTGACAATGCTGCAAAGGGCACATTGAAATCAGCCCATCAACTGGGACTTAAATATGAAATACACATGTGTCAGTGGCATTTCCAGTACATTACTGAATCTATTTTGAAAACTGTATCCAAATATCTGGTGAACAATCTGGTGAATCTATATCCCATTTAATGAATTTTATCTTTAAGTGAATAGTCAAGAATCAATTATTTCTGAACAATTTGTAGGTAAAGATAACTTAATGAATATACATGCAAATATATAGTGGCAAATACTCTGATGAATATGCAAAACACATGAAGTGTTCACAAGTATTTCCTGAAAACTTTTAATTAGGTACTCATCCAATCAAAGAACAGAAATATCACTTAGTTATGTTCACAAAACAAATCCCAAACTGCAAATCATGATCACAATATGGAATAATCCCTGCACTCCTCCTGTAGGCTAAAATAATTCAGAGAATAGCAACACCAAATTAAGATCCATTTACAGATAACTCTGGAATTCAATAGATTGCCTATCTCCAAAAATTTGTATTTGCTTTTTTTTTTCCCATTACTGGCAAGAATACATCTCCTTTTTCTTTATGTCAAAGCTCCTTAGGATTTCCTGAGCCTGACTACCTAAAAAGCAGAAAGCCATGCACTGGCTCCAGCTCGGCCCATGCAGACAGGTGTTGCCTGGCATTTCTGAGCCCAGAAAACCTTGACCCAAAGCTCTTCTCCAGCAGCACTCAGGAGACAGCACGTATGCAGGGGCTTAGCAAGGTCCTGCTCTGGCTGCCACTCCAGTAAATTTGAGGCAGATTATGTCACTTGGTCTGTTATTGAAGAGCACAATCAATTTAAATCTTTTATTTCAGGGGACAAACTAATAAATCACAGTAGCTTCAGATGACCATTAAGCTTGTCAAGATTTCACTTTCCAACTTACATTTCTTGTGGCTTGACTCCACACAGGAATCTTAATGACAACCACAGAATGTAATGCCAGGCTGACCTTTCCAGTCAGGAATGGCTCACCAGTAAATGTTCTGATGACCTAACCTCTAAAGAGGATACCAAAAATAAAAGGAATATAGCTCAGGCCGGGTGATGGGTGCTGTGGAACAGGATCCACAATGATGCATGCGTGCGCTGTCCGTGCTGGGGATCTGACTTACAGCTGGCACTGCAGTTTATTGCCATTTTCCATAAAATTACATTGCTTACAAGTGCTTCATGCCTGTCATGGCTTCAGAGGGCTGGCAGAGGAGCACTGAGATAACATTTTAATGAGCAACACAACCATCAGGAAAAGAGTGATAAACTGAGCTCTTAAAATTGCTAGTTTCATGGCACATAAGACACGAAACACGAGATTAGAAGGATAACAGCAAGCTTTATGTAAACAGTAGCATTGGTAAGAACAACAAACTCACAAAACCTTTAAAAAACTAGACTCCCTCACTGGGACTTTGGTGGAACAGCTCCACAGAAGGTGGACTCACACTTCAGCTCCCAAAGCATTGTGGTACAGTGAGCTGCAGCAGTGAGAAAGAAAGAAGGTGACAATGCAGCCCCTCCTCAGCAGCTCCTGGGGGACTCCTCCCTCTCCCTGGCCATGTCAGGGAAAAGCAGTGCCAGGCAGCCTCTCTCCAGAGCAGAGAATGTACTGGGACTCAGGGTGGGCCATATCCAGGTATAATACATCCCCTAGTTGTGTTCCAGGAAATGCTAAACTGGCCATTGTCAGAGACTTCTTGCCTGAATAGGTAAATTGCACTGAAATTCATTGTGCAACAGTGATGAGTGAGGGAAAGAATACCATGTTCTTTCTGAGGGGGGATTTGAGGTCAGTCCTGGTGCACTGCATTCAGTGATATTTGCAAGTAAGTCTTATAAAGTAAGAGCAAAAATGAAGTCATAGAACACCTGAAGCCATCCTGCACCATGCAAGGTCTGGTTTGATCCTTCCATCCCTCCTTCCACACCCTGACCCAGGAAAGGCAGCACACAGCCACGAATGTCATCAAATGGAACAGGGACAGGGAAAACTAATTTTCCTCACGAAGCCCAGGCCTTCCAAAAACAGGAATAAGTCAGTGATGTTGTTTTCACTCTTACACAGAAAAATAATTATCTTAATGAGTATTACAGTTGTGTTGTGCATTTATATTATAACTATCCTTTACTATCACTTAATGATCTTTCTGTTGTCTAAAAAACCCCTGGTGACTGAGTTTGGGTTTGTCTGATTTTGTTTCTATTTACACTGTAAAAAGCAGTTGCCAAGCAGAACATAATAAATCGAAATTCTGACATAATAAATAGATAATGTATTGTAATTGGATTATTTGTAGACTGTCTCAGCAGAAATTTGCATAACACTCAGAGAGATTGCTGCAAATATCAAAAATAAGCAACAGTGCTAATTAAGGGGGTTGTTTACATGTATCTTCCTGAAAACACAGTAAAGAAGTAATTAAAAGTATACTCTCTCCTTAGTTTTCTGGGGAGATTGCTGCAAGGTTAGAAAATTGGTGACTCTCATAACTACTCTTCCATCAAACCCAGAATTTAAACTTCCATCACAAAAAGGATAATGTACCCAATTCTAGCAGCAAGGACTGAAACTTATTTTAGTGGGTAGACATGTATCAACAGATCGATAGACACCTGTGTTCGTGCTGATAATCACTGAATTAAAACAGAGAAGTCTATGCAGTTGTCATCCTGGCACATACCAAAGAGGGATTGGTCTTTGTGCCTTCAAATGATTGTGGTCTGTAACCTAAAGTGTGATTTCCGATACCATTTTTTCTTGTATGGGTGTCTGGCTTCAAAGATCAGCCCTGCAATGAATGTGCAGGAATAATCCGACCTGAGAAAGGCCTGAAGATATCACTGTAACACTTTCAGGCCTTTAAAGAAAACAAAATATTGAATCTAGTTTGGTTTTGTCTTTTAAAAACAGAATGAAATACAAAGAAACAAACTAAAAATGTTAATGATGATGTAATTAGCCATAAACCTTGACCCAGATCACCAGATCTCTGAAAGAAAGTAAGAGTATTCTGATGATTTGGAGATTGTCTTTGAGCTCAGTTGTTGGGAAATAATACATAACTCCTACTCAAAGCAGCATAAATGATCACGCTGATGTCTGATTTGGTGGTTCTTCAGACTTTCAGGGAGAATTAAAGTGTAGACACATACTTTAAAAAAGAATCACTGACTTAAAAGGGTTTCTTTTTCATGCATTATAGAGTAGGTTTCTGTCTGCAGGTATGGGCATTTGACTAGAGGGTTTTTGCAGGAGAGAGCCAAGCTGCACACCGGGTTCTTAGCTGGAGAAAACTGAGATGTCTAACCTGCCTTCTCTTGACCCCTGTGCCGGAGGGGGATCACACAAACAGCCCTGACTGGGCCTGTACAGTGCTTAGAGTGACATTGTTTGCAGCTTGGGCTGTGGTGTGCTGTGACTGATTGTATTTTCCTCCACAAAGGGTACTCCATGCCAGCACATTAAAATTACTTGTGTCAGTTGTACAAATGGATTGCAACTCTGGTAACAAAAGGATCTTAACCTGCCACTATTGCTATAATTTATATAAATCTTTTAAAAAGCAATCTCGGGGGCTGGAGAAGCTGTTCCAGTGACACGGCAACGTGTGCATCACAGTCTTATTCCATGTCAGTTAGGCAGATGTGTCTTTTCTGTTCTCTCTTGGGCCATACTGAGCTGGAGATATATAGTTTTATTATCAATTTTAACTGTCTTAAATTATTCTATTTGATATAAACTTTTTTTATATATAAGGAAAGTATTAAATGTGACTAAGGGAAGGTTATAACTCTCTATATGAAATACTGTCTTTTTAAAGCTCTTAAGAAGAATAAACAGCTGGAGTGAGGGCCTGGTCCTTGAGAAGCAGCATAGTGAGACACCTCAGAGACATCAGGATGCCACCCCTGCCCTCCTGCTGCTTCCACAGGGGAGTGCAGATCTCTCCTGTGATCCTTCAAATAGCTAATGCACTTCTTGATGCATGCTAGAACAGCACTCTAAACATACATTTTGAAAATTCCATCAATCCAAGGTCTCTTTTTAAATCATTTAAACAGAACCACAAATATTTTAGAATCTCCATGTTCAGTTTTGGAGAAACTCACTTCAAGAAAGTCTTCAAGGTGCTGAAGGGTGTCCAAAGGAGGGAAACAAACTTGGTGAAGGGTGTGGAGCACAAATCTGATGAGGAGCGGCTGAGAGAGCTGGGGGTGTTTAGCCTGGAGAAATGGAGACTCGGGAGAACTTATCACTCTCTACAACTCCCTGAAAGGAGGCTGTAGCCAGGTGGGGCTCTGTCTCTTTTCCCGAGTAAAAAGCAATGGGATGAGAGGAAATGGCCTCGAGTTGTGCCAGGGGAGGTTTAGATTGGACTTAGGAAAAACTTCTTCAGTGAAAGGAATGTCAAGCAGTGGAACAGGCTGCCCAGGGCAGTGGTGGAGTCACCATCCCTGGGGGTAAATGCGTAAATGTGGCACCTGGGGGTGTGGTTTAGAGGTGGGTTTGGCAGTGCTGGGTTAATGGCTGGACTTGATGACCTTAAAGGTCTTCTCCCAACTAAACAATTCTATGAATCTGTGATTCTAGGATTCTATAACTCTATCTCTCATCAAAATTGTGTCCCATGAGTATCCAGTTTCAGTACGGTCCTTAGGAAAACAGTGTTAAATAGGATTAAAAGTTAATGAAATATTTTAAGACAATCTTTTACCATAGCAACAGAAAGTTAGATCTGAGTATTGTATAAATATTAATATTACACTCGTCATCTGAATCACTAAAGGACTTGGGGAAAGTGTGTGGAGGGGGAAGAATCTCATTTTTATGGTTCTAAAATTCAGATGTGAAAGACGAACAGAGATTAGGTTATAAAAATAAGGTGCTGCTAACTTGCCTAATGGCCTGTAATCTGCTGGAAGTACAGCTGCACTGGGCTTTTAAACAGGTGCTCTGATTATAGAGCATAACAAACATGTTAGGCTTTGTAGTGCATTTAATATCTTATAAACAGGCAGGCTAATTTAGGCAAGGCTAATGGGTTAGCTCAAATGGTACTCGTGTAAAAGGTGTGTGATTAAATCTGTGTACATTAAAGCGACAGTTTCGGTGGCCTGAGCTCCCCGCCCCGTGCAGCTCAGAGCAGAGGCTGCAGCAGATTCCCAGCCAGTGCAGCAGGGAGATCCAGCTGCTCCTGCCTCTGATCTCTGGGTTTGCTTTGTGATCCTGTGGCTGTGTAGTATTTCAGAACAGGAAAGAAGCTGAAAATGAACTTGTTGTCTTGAGAGAGTCTGTGGCCATTTATATCCACCTGCTCTCCAGAAACCTGTGACTGTGTTTTTTCCGAGGGCAAACCTAGCACTGGAACCAACTGTCCCTGTGCTTTGTATTTTCTGAGGTTCACTCTATCAGAACACTGCAAGCCTCTGCTAACTTGAGACTAAGTGGTTCATACTTCCAAACAAGAAATAAAAATCTAAGAAACCGAATAAGACTAATTCTACTGTGATCTAGATGGATTTCAACGTGTTAGGATGAATGGGGGGGAATAATCAGGGTATTTTTGTGTGTGTGAGAAAAACAGAATCAAGAACTCAGTGCAATGTCCCCTGCAGCAATGTTCTTGTTTTGGGGTGGCAGATCCTCGGGTTGTTCACACCTTGAACACTGATCAAATCCTCAGTCTGAAGTATCAGTTCCTGTCTCTGCCCCTGGAGCACATCGGGGGAAGACAGCCTGCATGTGGTCCCACTCATCTGTCTCTGCTTTGTGCTGTCCAAGTAACACTTCATGCCTGTGGTTACAGTCGTGCTCCCTGTGGGCATAAAAATGAGGTGTTTAAATATTTTATTAACTAGATCATAAAGCCAGCATTCAAAGGGGTGATCCTACCTGAGGCTGTGAGATCACTGCCCTGCTCTGCTGCTGCTCCTTAGCTAATTAATCCTCCTGAGAGGTCAGCACAGCCAAGAGAGAAAGGAGGCGCTGGTTTAGGGCAGGTCGTAAGGCAAAAGCGGATTTGTGGGTACAGAGGGGAGAGGGCAGGAGACCTAAATGTTCCATAGGAAATTACAGTGAAGGCCCAAACTGGAGCTGGAGGCCCACGTTTGCTGCGGTGCCTGCTGTGTGGTGCAGTTGTAGCTTTGGGATTTGCAAAGAATTACATACTTTAAAAAGTCACTTTTTAAATTAGATTTTCTTTTTAATCACTGTTGGATTTTTTTTTCTTTTTTTTCAGAATGTGTCAGGTATGTGTTTCATACCTTAGATGAAATTCAATTTAAATGTAATAATAATTTTCAGTGTACTTTTTGGATGCATACTGGAGTTTATAGCACAGTCAGAAATGTTTAACTGACTCAGATATTTTTGCAGGTTCTGGAAGTGTTTGTTGTTTTTTTTTTTAACAACTGACACATTTAAGTTTTAATATTTATGCTCGTTGAATTTTGACACCTAAAATATCCAAAAGTGATGTGACCTTTTAGGCTTTCTGTTTTGTTTTTATTTGAATGGCTGCTGTTCCTTCAAGCATCTGTTTGGTGGCATACTGTGGAGGAACACTTATTATTAGATTGTTTATTTAAGAATAATGATATAACAGATATGCCATTGTTAGCTGAAATGCAAAATAATAAAAAATAGCATATGAAGCTGGCAGCTCAAATATATGTTTCTGGGAAGCATCTTAGTGAGTCCATTTCTTACTCCACTTGCTCCACGAAAGAAGAAAAGTAGTTTTTTTATAGCTATACTAATGCCACATGAGCCATCCTGATTAAAATATTTAGAGTTTCAGATCTGATGCTAAAATCCAAAAGAACAGTAAGATTAAAATATGCCATATCTTCAGTGTGGCATCCTCCATTTAAGGAAGAATACTCTAAGAGAAAGAGATTAACCTTCTCGTGCTGTAAAAATTCAAAGGTTAAGCCCAGAGCTTTTAGAGCAAGCACACACGGTGGCTTAAGCCAGAAAACATTTTCTCGTGGCGAATCCCAGAGTTGCAAAGACTCTATCTCGGCCCAATTAAGTTCCTTGAACTCTAGCTGTCTATGGATGTATATAAATCTCCCTGAAATCCTACAGTAAACCACGAGCCAGGTATCTGCCATTCTAATGACTGAATGATTTAAGCCGTGTGTCTTCCCACGGAGCGGATCCGGCCGCGGTGCAAAGCTCAGTCCCGGCGCTGTAGCACTCTGGAGTGATATCATGGATGCACCACTCAGGATCACTTTAGACTTTATGTGTGCTTCATTATGCAATCCTAAAAGCCTAAAATGTGATATAATGGAACATTTATCTCAAAGATAAGAAAAACAGCGCACTGCACTTTGCAGGCATTTGATATCCTGACAGGAAGGGGAACTGACACATGATAAAGAAATAAATAGTACTAGCAATGAGTTGTGGCTTGTGGGGATTCAGTCATGCATTATTAACCCAGTATCACGACACAGTTCACTTTGGAATCGGCCAGGCCACCATTCTGCATTCCTTCAAGCAGACTGGTTTCCTGCGTAAGGAACTGGTGGGAGCGAATGGAATGAAAATATACATGCAAATGGTAGGCAAGAGTATGAAATAACAAACCCAAGGGCAAATGTGCACATCCTGTCAATTCCCACACCATAAGGCAAATAAAGTATTCAAGCATTGTGGTGATTCATAATGTATAAAAGGCAGATAATGTAAAACAGTTGTGGTGATGCCCTATCATACAGGACATAGAACTGCCCCAAATTATGTTCTCTTTCTTTCAGGTAAAGATTTCTATGAAAAACAATTTTTAAAATGAATATTGAGGGAAAATCCAATACTGTTTATGATAAATCACATTCTGGTCAGTCATCCTCACTGTCATGACCATAATTCTGTAACAGGCGCTTTGATTAACAAAACTGCTTGAGTACCTTGATTCCTTGTGTTAAATATATTTTCTATTTCTTCCACTGTTCCCATAGCTACAAAACTCCCTTCAATTTATTAACACCCAAAAGTTCAGAGAAAGCAATAAGCTGATTAATGATATGTAAAAGGGAAACTCAAGAACATAAATCCAGGAGGCCCTTCCTGGTGTAAAGAATGTCTCTACCATAGGCTCAGGGCTTCTGAGCAAAAATCAGAGGGGAAAAGAAAAAAAAAAGGGAAAAAGTTTAGCTAACACCTGTTCAAAATACAGAACACTAGTAATAGGAAACTCTTGTCTTGATTAATTTGTCAAGCATGGATCTTTGCACAGAGTATCTGAGGTTTTGTAGTATTAATCTGAGTTGCTGCAGATAAAATGAGAATATGTGAGGCTTCACAACAAGACCATAAATTCCAATTACCAACCAAAGAGAAGAAGGAATTAATTCAGTAGGTTATATACGCCTAAAGAATGCTGCAATTGTGGATGTTGAAGTAATAAATATTATAAATATTTCTTACGTTTTCATAGTCTTCGCATGCCAGTAGCTAAACAAGGTTGAGAAAGGAGAATCAATATTAAATTACTCTCTTTGCAAGCACTAATAAATATTGCTGTTACTTCTACAGCCCCTATTCGAGAGTCCAAACTAATAAATCATAAAGCTTGTTCCATTTTTCCATTAGGCCACCACCCAGACAAAAACAGGTGGAGACATTGAAAAGGGTTGTTGAGAGGTTTTCTTTTCATTCAGTTTTCTCTCTTTTCATTCTTTCCCTGACAGTGCTACCGTTTTCATTTCGATACACAACACATTTGTCCAGTTGGAGTTGTGTCATTTATGGAATACTGGCTCTGGAAATAGCGTATGACTACACACGACAGTGACTCCTCAGGATAGACAAATGCGGTTAAAAATGGTAGTTCTCCCAGCTAGAGGGCTTCATTCGGTGCAGAAATCGTGTCTGTGATATGATATATGCAGTTAATTCCGGACAAATCCACAGGAGCTCCTGGTACTCTTCAGGGTACATGAAGGAAGGAGGGGAAGTGTTGTAAATAGGGTGGAAAGAATTCTAAAATTTGCTTGTATTTTATGGGGCAGTTTTCTTGGATTAAAAAAGGAAAGAAAATTATATCATTTGTACAATACTATAGAAATGTTCAAAAATGATATCAAGTCAGATATATGTAAAATGATACTAAGTCAGAAAATCAAGAATGTGTGGGCCCCATTCGATCCTGCATTAGTGTTTGTGGGGGCCAGAAACTCAGGGCCAGGCTTTGAAACTTGATGTGACTTCTTATTTTCTAACACCTTACTCCATTTAAGAAGGAAGAAAGTGGATGGGTAGGGAAAGGATGAGCAGAAACAGCTTTTCTTTGTTGCTGTGTTAATCATGTCGAATTTCTAGCTGGCTGTCTGGCAGAGAAAAATAAGTTTTCTAGTATGTTTATTATATCTTTCACCCATTGTTGCAGCAGGAAAGAATTTTTAGCTTGAAGGATTAAAGAGGAGCCCTTTTCACTCCTGCTTAAATGGCTGAATGATGCTAATGGCAAAAATCTTTCAACCTGCTACAGAGCTACCCATGTTTTGCACAGCATTTCTTTCTCCAGATAATGGGACAAACAAACATTAGTGCTTGTATTCCACCACAGCAGCAAACCTTTTCTCGTGCTCCAGCCTGTTTATTTCCTTCCAGCCCTTGGAGGGAGAAACGAGAGGCAAAGATTTGAAGAAATAAAACCTGAAATCTTATTGTTCTGCAGAACAGAAGCATTATGTGGGATATCTGAATGTGTGAAGAGGCAGTTAATATTGTGGTTCTTTGCAACAAATACTGTGCTTAAAGGTCATTTGTGACAGGGGCTTTGAGAGCATCTGTTGCTAGGAACACACAGGCTGAATCTCATTACTGAAAACTGTCTGAGTGAAAATCATCACAATCCTTCACTATTCATTATCTTTTCTGCCTTGCAGAAGAGACCTGTACCCTCTTTCCCTCATCCCTGTTACCCAACAAATATGTCAGACGTTTTTCAGTTTGACAATTATGACCTCAAAATTACCTGTTTCGGGGTTTATTTTATTTCTGTTTTACACTGCCAAGTGGAATACTTGTTATCTTGAAGCAAATGATTAAGGAGATACCCTCCATGAATATTCCAGCCACTGAGCATGATAAAGAGGTGATGTAGTTCAAACATTCTGACCAAATTGTTTCATTTAAGCAAACTACAGTTTGAATGCTTCCTCAGTGTCTTGAGAATGACAACATTAACCACATTTGAATCTTTCCTTGAAGTTTGCTTCCCATTCTGTTTAGTAATCTCCACTGCAGCACAGAATGGAAGTACTGGCTATGGGGAGGAAAGCTGTATTAGCCCTCTCAAAGGTCTACATTGCCTTAATTTGTAGGGAGAAAGAACAATCATTTTTAAAATATGATTGAAGAGAAAACTTTTTGAAGATAAAGTTTTTAAAAATCAAGAACTGATTCACATTCTTTCATTTATTAAATTATGCAGGCTTATCTTTTACTGTAAACATATATTTTAATTCCTTAACGTATTTAGAAATATTTATGTTAATTTAAAAGCCTTTAAATTCTCCATAACAAAATACAGCTTCCAGAAAAACATGATGCAATAGCATTAACATGCATCTCTCTTGATGTTACAGATTTTACTAGTTCTGCTGCTATTCTTCCATTAGAAGTACTGGAAACATCGCCTCTTCATCCAACAATGGAAACATCTTCTCTGGCTAAAGCTTTTCACTTCTCCTAGAGCATGAAAGTCAACCAGTTCTGCCATTAACCTGGAAATTTTAAGTCTAAGATTGACTGTGTTAAACATTCAGCTGGACATGAGAAAAAGCAATGCCCCTGAGTTACCTTTGCTATGCCACTGGCCTTTAGAGCTGATCCTGTGGAGGAGCCCTCTGCAGTACCTGAACACATGGCATGGACAACAGGAGTTTATGAATCTCTGAGCAGGATTTTAGGAATTTGGCTCCTCTCAGAAGAACTGAAAGTTCCCTTGGAGTACAAAGGCAGAAAATGTATTCACACATAAATATTGTGAACCACAACACCCTGAAACATAGAACAGATTTAAATGCCGGTGTATTGCAATCTATGCCTCAAACCAGATTACCAACAGGCTGCACAAATCTGGTTTGACACTTACACGTCTGTCATATTTTATTTTTGTTTGGTTTGTGTCGTATTTTTTGTTTGTACCAGTGCAAGGATGACATTTAATAACTTAAATTTGCTGCATCTGAAATGGTAGTCTGAGTTTCTCGCAGCTAACATATAGGCGATATTGGGAGTTTGGATATTCTGCCATTTGTTATAAAAACCCCAAACTGTATACCTAATAGAGATTTTTCTTCTCACTGAATACTTAAGGTATACATTCACATATAGCACTTTTGAAAAATCCAGGATGAGAGTCCAGTAGTGTCAGTAGTATTACTTATCTATTAATCTACTGACTATCATACAATATACATTGTAAAACTTTGTTACTTCAGTGTTCATAACTCTTAGTTTTCTGCCATGCTGCCTCTATACATCACTGAAAATCTCATTTGCTGATTTTTACTGACAAGGGCAGCAAACAGAGTTTTCCTATTTTGTTTATGGTACGTGTATATGGGAGCAGGATAGCCAACCTGAATTATTTAGTTTCTCAGTATATGGCATATTTTTGCAAACAAGAATCAGCACATGGCAACAGAGAATTGTTCAATAATGTATTGGTTTCTCTTACACGTGCATAAAGTGTCTTCCTAAACACCATTCTGTCCAAAGGGAAAAACATGAGAGCTCAAAACCCAAACTGCATAACAGTGCAGACATAAATCCCTGTGGGCATATTCCTCATTGTTTTCCTACCTGTGTCATCCTTCATCCTTTTGTAAAGAGGGCACACAGTACAATCAGGTCTGAAAAGCAGATGATTTATTCCTCTTTTCACGATGGTAAATGATGATACAAGATGCAGAACAGCAAGAAATTTGATCCTTGGTCCTCCGTAAGCCTCTTTTGTTTGCTCTGAAGTACCAGCTGTATTTCAGGTCGGAGATTAAAGTGTATTGCAGCAGCTAGAGCAGTTGCCATAAAATGCTTTCATTTCCCAGTGGTCACTAAAGTGATCATCTGTTACCAAGTTTTTATGCTGTCCCTTGGAAATATCTAACATCTGAAACAAAACAGTTGGCAAATACTGATTCTGTACTTTGGGAAAGTTGCGTATGCACACTACTTTCCCACTTAAAAATACAATCTGTATTATTCTCTTCATTACTGGCAGAAGGTACTGTCTCAGAGCTGGTCACCACTAAATTTCTGAATGCATAATATTCACAATTAACTTATATTTTCAAGAGTACTTGGTGCATTCAGAATTCTCTTGGAAATACAGTGTTTTTTCAAGTGAGCTACTTTACATCTGCCAGAAACAGATGTAACAGGAGTAGCAATATCCAGTGAAGAGGAAAAACTTGCATAGTCTTCCACTTGTTTAATCTTCAGAGTGGTTATTTTACCTGTTTGTATTCCATGCAGTAATATGATAATCTCAAATTATTATGGAGTAGTTATTAAAAGTACTGCTCTGCAGAAAATGTCATCTGAACACATCTTTTATGCTATTTCTGAAGGTGGTAGTGGTGTCTGAGCTGTTTATTACCTGTGGTGCTCACGATGCTGAGTCCTTCGCTGCCATCCAAGCTATATCTGATTTATTTAATTCGTGGTTTCTGCAAACAGAAATATTTGCTTCCAAAACCAGTAAAGATTGTTTGCCACTCACACATATCCTCTTTCTGTTGTCACTATTCACAAATGTCCTGTGTGGAGGTTCCTCTCCTTCATAGTAAGTTCTTTTAGCAGGCTTCAAGTTTTTCTGATTTTGAAAGTAGTGTAGGAAAGGGAAAATAAGTTTTGAAAAAAATGAAAAGAAAAAAACCAAAGCAAACCAAACCAAAACAACCTTCTTACGTTTCATTAAAACCTTTCAAAATCCTTATAAAAGTTGTTTTCCTTTGCTTCTGCTTTGAACTGCACAAACTCCACAGTTTTTAGTTGGGACAATACACATCCAAAATCAAGAAAAGAAATACTTTTGCCAGACTGTTTCTGGGAATAAGTTTGGGTGATAACTTTCTATGAAATTAAGGTGAGGGGGTTTGATTCTAAAACATTATAACAGAGTTGTTCAGGAAATGCCTCATTTCTCATAAACTGCCTGGCATAGAGAAGGAAATCACATTACTGATTAAAACCAGCAACTATAATGAGAATCTAGTTTTCATAAAAATAATACGAGCTGTGAGAGCTGAATGAGAGAATAATACTTTTATTTGTGACTGTAGCTACACGTTAAAATAGGAAATATTAATAAGGACTACAATAGTTATCATATTTCAAATTTTTCTAGATATTTGCCACATCAGTCAAATTCAAACAAATGCCAAGGAGGTGCATTAAAAATATATTTTCAATAAATGGAACAGGATGTACCCTTTTCTTTGGAATTACTTTACTTAAACAGATTACTACTAGTTCCACATGTTCCACTTTGATTCCTGAAAATAGTGTCATTGTTAAAGAATCACAGATATAATCAATAAAGATATATTAATTGGCCTAGAAAACATGGAATAGCTGATTTTATAGAGAGAAGAGCAGAGCATTTTGCTGCCTAGCACATAAACACAATAGAGTGTCAGAAACGGGACTTGGCGAAAGGAATTATTTACACCCAATGTTTCTTGCATTCCTGCTTTTGGTGGTTTCTTGTTCTTACTTTGCTGCTGAACTCTTGGCTGAAACTCTTCACTTGTGAAAAGGCAAAAAAAAGGCCCTGAGAAATGGCTTAGCTTGATTCAAGGTGAGATTTACCAGCAGCAGCCAGAACCTTGCACTTGCCTGAACGTATCACTTCACCTCCGCACTGATTCCCACCAGGGTTCAGCTGATGAACAGCTGCAAAGGAGCAAGAATTTACTGGATGCAAGGAGAGGTTTCTGTTTCAGATATAAAGACCAAATAGTAGGTGCAGGAAAAGCTTTCTATATTAACCTGCACTGTGCGACACACGCAGTTTTAAAGCAATAGGGTAAAGAGGGGTGGCCTTCCTGCCTGCTCTGTGTCCTGCCTGTACAAAGTCCTATGGACTGGAATTTGCTTTAGCTTCAATACCCACATCTCGCTTCTGTTGTTTCTTCCTGAATGGAGAGCCTCACCTGATGTGCAAAGAAGCAAAAGCTGCCAAAATGCCAGCGAACACCTGGGCTTTGAGCTGGGCTGACCCTCCTGTCTTAAATCCAAGCATGGGTAAGGTGACTTCACTGACAAAGGTGCAATGTTTGACAGCACCTTGGAACACAGAATCAGAGAATTTGGTTGGGTAAGAAGAGACCTCTACGATCATCATCGAGTCCAACCATTTACCCAGCACTGCTAAATCCACCACTGAGTTGTGTCCCTAAGGACCACATCTACATGTCTTTTAAATACCCTCAGGGATGGTGACTCCACCGCTTCCCTGGGCAGCCTGTTCCAATGCACAGGAAGAAAAATACACATTTCATCAATTATTTATTTTGCATTTCAATTTATCTCCATCTCCTGCTATTTTATTTCTGCAACCATGCTACCTTATTTTGTGAAGTATTTTAGGGATTAAGTGTCAGGAAAGACAAAAAGAGAAAAATATATATCTTGATTTAGAGATTTAGATTTTATAGAGAGAGATAATTATTAGCATCACCTGTTACATCGTTCCAAAATTACTTCCAGATTCCAAAGAATGAATTAGTTACAGGAAGTTAGAGTCCATTAAATAGTCTTGTTCACAAAGTAATCAGTAACCAACAGCAGTCCTTCAGTTTAAAAGCCCATCTTCCTAATGGCCAATGTAATGCTGGCTTCAGGTTAAAAGAGCACATGTTCCTAGTTTGTCTGTCTCAGCAGAAGATGATGGTGTATTTGCAGTATGCTGACACTCCTCCTTATCTGCCTGCACTCCTGTACTTGGAGAAAATCACTAGCGGTTGAGATAAGCAGGTACCTGAACCCACAGCTGACAGATTGTTGCCTTTTACAAGGTGAATCATATTTCTTAAAATGCACAGCAGAGGAATTTTACCCTTTGAAAAGGGAAGCGACACATTTAGAGTTCTGAGGAAAGCTTGGAAGTCGCACTGACCAAAACTATAACTTTTGTGTGAGTAATAGGGAATGTTTCCATGTTGTTACGGGGCCTTGTAAAACAAGGATCCAAATGTTCCAGTAAAATTAAATAAATTAATTTTCATTGCTCTCTCACCTCCTTCACTCTCAGCAGCTGCCTCATAAGGGACTCGCCATCTTCAGTTGTTCCTTGGTCTGTGAGATGTGTGTTTGCATGTGTGTACAAACATATATACGCAATTATATATGCATATAGGTAAATAAACCAGTTATAGACCAGCTATGGAATGACTGGACTGCAAGATTAAATACAAGTGTGCTGCAGCAAAGAAGGAGAGTTTCTGCTTAAAATAAGATGGACTCACAGCACGGGTTATGCTGTGTTTGGGGCAGTACTTAATGTGCTCGTGTACCCATTGTTGACATCAGTGGAATGGCAAGGCACCTATAATCATTAAATCTAGCTGTGGAATGGATAGCAAAGGTCACCACATTCGTCTCCAGGAGTCACTCTGAATTCTTCAGAAACTGATAAGAAGATGCACTCTGGAGAAATCTGTTTTGCTACACCAGATCTGACTATAGCACAGAATGAGGGGTGGCATGGAACTCAGCACTTTGGACACGCGAAAGAATGGCCCCGAGATCATCAAAATAAAAACTGTGAAAAGCTGAGCAATAATTACAACAAAATAAAAAGCAATAAGCATATCAAAAGCAACCAGTAGTAAGCATTAAAAAAAAAAAGTGTTATGACTGACTACTGCATCCACTGTTGAACGAGGATTAATTGTTCCCATTTCAGCTGTGAACAACATAAAAACAAAGAAATACCACCTTCCTTATGGATGGAGGAACAGACAATAGAGAGCCAATAAAAGGAAAATAAAAGGACACCTCTGTATAATGAATCTAAGCTCTACTGTGGCTATTTGTGCAGGAGTTTTAGTGTGGGGAGAAATGTGCATTGCTGAGCTGTATATTTTATTTCTCCCTATATCTTGTAGTTCTCGTGGCTTGGATTTGCACCAGCAGTGACAAGGTGCAGCAGAAATCTCCATTTAGCTCTATTTTCTGACCCAACAGTGCATTTACTACAGCTGTGCATTCTTTGTCAGGATTTGGCCCTTTGTATAAAGGTGAATGCTTTTTTGTCTGTGGTCCCAGTGGGGTGCTTGATAACTTTGTCAGAAAGAATCAAGAGAATGCAATGACTGAACAAATAATAGGCTGTCAAGGAGACTTGAGTTACAGGAACTGAAAGATAGTCCAAAACGCTTTGCTTTTCAAAGAAATCTAGAAAAGCTTTGTCTTAATTTGGTCTTCAGAACATTGACATCAGCCTTTGCTTGTCTGCAAGCATCAACTCAAACATGGGAATTTATATGGATAGTTAGTCCTCCTGAGAGTTTTCTGGCAGCCTGCTTTCCCTCAGGTCAGTTGTGTACCATATACAAAACTACTACAACTATTTTTTCTCCTCCATTCCTTTCAGAAAAGTCTTACAGATTCTACTAGAAAATAATTCTTCTTTAGCTTTTTATTGAACCAGTCAAAAAAGGAATTATCCTTCTTACAGAAAATTAAAAACACGCAGAAAAGCTATGTATTTCAATGGCGTTTTAATATATTTTTAGCACCTCTCCTGTAGCACATTTCAATCAGCAAATTAATCGATACTAAAGTCAATGGATATTCTTACAGAAAAAATCCATATTTTTTGCTTTATAAGCAGATATACAGTAAGGAGACAAAGAGAATAAAGTTCAATGCTCAATATATTTATCCAACTTTTGCCTTTGAAAAGGGTTTTGTAGGGTAAGTACCCTTTGAAGACCAGAAAAAAATCCCTTCAGGCCCTGGAGGCCTGGCTGTCACCTTCTCTCAAGCCATCCAGGAGATGTTATGAGGAGGGCAGCGGGACAGACCTACTTGGATTTGGAGAACTGGGAATGCTCTTTTGGAGCTGCATCATCCCTTGACTTAGACACAAAGCCTTGGTGCTGCTGTGATGGACAACCAGAGGCTGATACAGCTGTTCATTAATGTGATTGTTTGCCACTCACAACAGTAATTTAATGAGGCCCAGCTTTGAGCTGATGGCAGGTCCAGTTGACCTCCAGAGGTACCTTCTGTGACTTCCAAATACTGAGTACTCTGAAAGAACTTCTACATTCCCCAAAAGCCCTGCAACTGCATGGTTGCACAAAGACTCCTCCAGGGGAAGGGGAAACAGGGATTTTGTTTGCTTGTCTTCATACTGTGGCCATCATGTCAGTCAGCCCTAGCCACGGACCTAGAGGCTGCTTTACCCAGAGTATCCCGCTCTATCTGCCCATTGAGGCTGTCGTAAAAACACAGAGTTTTGTTTACCCAGAGAAATGAGAAGATGCTTTTAATTGGGGCAGGTTTGTAGCCAGTTCACTGCTCTGTGATGGTGGATCCATAGATCCCGTCCTCCAGGATGAAATTATGAAATACAAGAAGAATCCTCAGGTGATGGCAACAGCACTTCCTACAGCCACAAAAACAATCCATGCCAAAATGAAGTTTTGTTGGTTAAATAAGGAAAATAATATCTTTTGAGCTGTACGTATTTTCAGCTTACACACCTAGTGCTAGCTTGGGAACCTAAACTGTCTTTATTTCGTAGAAGACTGTCAGAGCACCTTTAAATGTTTCACCTTTTCATGTCATTGGGTCTCCACTATGGAAAGTTTATCCTCTCTTTATATCATGATTCAACTCAACTCAAAAAGCTAAATATGCAAAGACATGACACAGACATGTCTCCCATTTCTCATTCAACACAACAAACACATGGAGAACAGGCACAACGTGCAGCACAAAGATTAAGAAGTTGAATTTCTGTGCAGGTCTTTTTCCTTGCCACTTAAGGCTATAAATCATTTCAATTAGACATAATTAAAACAGTTTGCATTTGAAACACGAATTAAAATTGAAATCAGAATTATCCAGTTTCCCACTTCCACATTCATATCAGCTATCAGGAGGATATTGCACATCTACCTACTTTTGGAATAGATTAAGCCATAACTACCTTTTTTTTAATATAATCTCTGGTTGTAATCAAGCACTGGTATATGGACTTTTATCATCAATACTACAGTTACACAGTCTTTTCCAAGTTTTCTGTCCAGATAAGGGCTTTAAATCCCTTATTGTCTTTTCCAATTTTCCCTTTTCATCTAAAATTAATTAGAGTACAGACACTCTTGTCTTTTTGTTATTCCATTCTGCTTTCAGGGTGCTTTTGTTCTCCACCTAAACAGCAGTTTTTTTAAGATTTAATACACTGGCCTCATGTCTATGAGGGTGAAATCAACGAAAAGAACGCCACAATAGATATGGGCCAAAAATTAAGTAAAGAGAAGTACAGAAATCTTTTGCAGCCTGTTATAAAAAAAGACAACGTTATGATATTAGAGTGCAGAGCAGTGGACTGATTAATTAAGATAGTAAAACTGATATAATTAAACATGACTTGGATTCTGTTTATTAGCCCTTCTGTTGTCAACTAAACCTTTCAAACCCTGTAAATAAGCAAGCTGAATGACAGGTGCAACCAGCATGCAAGGGGATTCAAGTTACTTAATGTTGTAATTTTTTCCTGGTTTTCGCTGTTTTAGAGCATCAGGACTAATGTCTGGAATAAACACATTGATTTGATTGTATATTCAGTGGGTCACTAATCAGAGAAATCATTGATTAGACAGTAATCAGTCAATTAAGTCTGACATTGTCTCTGGTACCTTGGCAGTGGGGGGGCTGCATTCTATAAACTGAGACGTTGACCTTGTTTTCACTGTCTGGAGACTGAAATGAAGAGTCACAGTAAAGACAGTGCTCTATACTTTGTTTTATTCCATGGTCATTTTGGTTGGGGTTTTTTGTTTGGTTTTTTTTTCTGGCTGGGTTGTTTGGTTGGGTTTTTTCCTCAGCTCATGTCTGATTGTCATGTGTTTTTCTGCATTTTCTCTTTTTAAAATGAACACATGCCGTTCCTCCACATAGGTGACATTTTGACAGGATGTTAAAGCACTTCAACAATTTTCTCCCCACCATTTCCTGAAAACTGATTTTTAGGATTCATTCATTCAAATGATGGAGTAACAGTTTGTAAAACTTCACTTGGGGGGGTCATTTTGATTGCCTTTTGAGGAACTCAGGACAACATTCACTGGCAAGTCTGATTATGTGTCAATATTTCAGAGCTCCTCCAACCCGTGGGCTCAGCTCATCCGCTGTGTACCAGCAGCATTCATGGAGAAAGGCAAGTGAAATGTGATGTTAATCTCCCTGGATAGCACTGGAATGAGTAATTCTTCCAATCTAGCAATAAGACACAATGTTAGCCTTGAAATTAGACACTTGGGCTCCAGTTCATCATTAATCAGAAAGGCACTTGAGCATGTCTGTACCTTTAGGCATGTGCTAAAGTGTTTTGCTGCAGTGGGGCAGGCTAAAGTAAATGCTTAAATGATTTGTCGAGCTTGTGTTCCAACATGTTGTTGTTAACATTTGTGTAGAGCAGCAGGAATGCACATTGTTTTCTACATGGAGACTGAAGGCAGTTACCAGACTCTCATCTCAATGAATTAAATCAACATCACTTGGAATTAGTTCGGTTACATGAAGCTGTCAGGGCTGTCTTAAGGAAAGATCCATTGCACTCTGTGATCCAGGGGAAGTCTGTGACACCCTATCAACTCACAAGAAACAAGATTTCACTTTGTACCCCAGGATGCTCACCGCCACTCATTTTCAGAGAGTATTTCAGATCCATTTTCAGCTGCTTTATTTATATCTTAGAAACACAAATAGAAAATAGAACTAAGTAGCCAGATTTCAGAAGGCATTTGCTTTTACCTTAGAACAAAACTGTTGGTAAGAGAAAATTAAAATCAACCCTTGAATACTATTTTTATTTTTTCTGTCTCATAGGTTTGCATGATATATAACACGGTGGTACGTCGTTATATACGGAGGGATCTGAAACCCAAAGGTAGAACATGGAGTTAAACTGATATTTGAGGTGGCATTTCAGGCAGTTTAGTATTTTTCTCCCCATTTTTCTGTCTTAAAAAGTTCTCCCATTAAATAGACCCTAAGAAGCTAAAAAAATTTTTGGAAAATAAGAAAATTTAGAGATGTGCAGTAAATGTACTCAGCTGCATGGATCAGTGCTTAACTTAGAAAATCTTCTGATATTAGTAGAGTGAGAATTTAATAAAATGTTACTTATCTCCTAAGAAGCCCGTAGAAACATTAATCAGGCTGTGTGAACGATGTTCCCACTTGGCTGGTTCTCAGTTTGCATGTTTTCCCTGTGAAAAGGGAGCGGCTGGAAGAACAGGAGATGGCTATTCCTGCGTGGAGCAGTTCAGCAGAATGGGGTCCTGCCAAAGGCTTCAGGCTGAGGCAGGAGATGAGGGAGTCACAGGAGGACACTGTCCTCAGGCAGGCAAGCGTCCTCTGATCACAAAGAGAGGAGCCCTACTTCGTTTGTTAATAGAACCAGGCTATTGAGTCAATGACTTAAGACTGCTCTAGGCAGTTCACTTTTAGATGGAGATCTAGGCAGATCTACCTTGACTATCTGATTGATTTGGCTTCTGCAACAACTGATGTACATGCTGAAGTAGGGCTGATTTTCCACGCCAGAAAATAAACTATGTCGGTACAGGATTGTTGCTTAAATTCAGGGAATCCGCTCCAATTCATTAAAATACAGGGCAGAATTTTGGCACATTTTCAGCTGCTTCACTGTTTTTTGTTATTAATGGAAAGCTGTCTATACAGAGCTAAATATTTGTATTCAAAAGGAATATGTATGCTTGTTCATTATTGTAAAATAAAAATTGTCACTTTCTTTGAAAGATCCTCACCTTTTGTTTTCCTCCTTTTCTCTTCTGTTCTCTCTCTGCTTCTCCCAGCCAGCATCGTATTGAAATTGTTTACAGCACTTACACCAGAACACCGATCTGATGGAGAGCTCTGAAGTACTTTGGCACACATTTCTCCAGTGGGGGAAAAGCAGTATCCAACATACTGTGCTTACTTAACCTCCCTTTGAGCAGATGTCCCTCAATGGAAAGCCATCAGATTTCTGTTCTTTTTCTTCAATGAGATGTTAGTGGCCTTCACAGCATTTCTATCTCCCACAATGAGTGTCTGGTAGTAGAAATGTAACACATTCAGCACTATCAATTTCAAACACAATACACAGCAGTAATAGATGTTAAAAATTGCCTTGGCCACACAGTATATTGTCAAAAAATAGATTTCTTAGAGCAAACTCTGGGTTTAAAGGAAAGGTGACATTGTTAAGGAATGTCATCAGTGATAAAGTGATGGATGCCTGGCCATTCCTCTCCATGGGCCTTCCCGAACGGAGAGGCTGTATGAAAGAAAAGGGTGTTTGTCAAGGAAAACTGGAATGAAAACTAAGGTTTTATGACATTTATTGTCCTATCCTCAGCTCCTGTCTGCTACAGTAGTATATCTAAATATTTCTATAACCTCTTATTGAGTTTTAATTTTGAAGCTGATAGAGATGAAAAGTATAAGCACAACTCGGAAAACTCCTTCTCAAATTCATTTCACCTATATTGTTCTATCTCTGTCAGTGAAACGAGAAAAATTAAACCACATATTTAGAAGGGCTGTATTACCTTAGGCATCTGCATAGAGAAAAATAAAGTAGAGATGAAAAAAAAGTCAGTTCCCCCAAATTCATTTCCGGAACGAAACAAGTTCCGGAATGAATTTTGCATGAAAGTCTTCATGCAAAAAAACATGTTCCAGGAAGCAGCGTTGACCATGGAATAATTTAAAGTGATTAGCTTAATGCACACCTTATATCAAATCCTGGTTGCCAGATACCCGATAATAATACAATGGGGAAATTAAAAACCGTTTCATTCTGTGCACTTTTATGCAAATATTTGCCTTTCTTCAGAGAGCTTTTAGGACAGAACATGACAAAAATCACTATCCATCACACAAAGAAACCCAGATACCCCTCCTTGAGTCACCCTTCCTGTAGTGGGGCTGAGACTCGCATGTTACTTTTGTCTGGCTGCTTTTGACCAAGGTCCGTTTCAGAAAGGAGAAACAAAAAAACCCCCCATCATTTTGTTGGGTTGTACAAGCTTTCAGAGATCTGCAGAATATATTGCTAAAGACAATAGTTCCATTCTGTTTTTCCTTGTACTGTGAGTACATTAAAATTACAGAAGAAATATTATTTGCAGAAATATGCAAACTAGCATAACAACTCATCTGCAATATTCACTGGTAGGCAGCACTGGCAAATACCCACTAATTTGCTCCGTGTAGTCATCTTGATATCATTGGCTCCTCCAATTCACAAGCCAAAATGCTTAAAATTCCAATTGACAGGTCTTTGTCATTATTATTCATTATGCTTTGTTAAAGCCATTTAATCATGTGCAGGCCCTACAAAGGATTTCTTCCTCTTTCTGTTTTAAACAAACATGCTTTTGAAGGTAAGCTTGCATAGCAAATAACTTATCCGATAGAAATAATTACAGGCAGCAACAGGGAAAAGAAATCTAATCTGCTGGGAATTGCCCTTTGCTTTCATTGTCCTGCAGCACCATTTTACCAGAAAGTGCTCTGAATAATTTAGGGGCGCTAATATGATTGCAGTGTCTTCCCATGTTCACCACAACTGCTTGAGGTCAGTGTCCTATCTGGTTGTATCTGATGCTCCAGGAAAAAGAGGAAGCTCTAAAACTGAAGGCAGCCTACCTAGAAAGATCATTCCAGCTGGATTTTATAGGTCACTTAAGGTGGACAGTAGGAAGAGGCAAATATTCAGGTGATATTCAGAAACATGATGGATTTAGAGATTTATTTCCATAAAAACTTGAAATGAGAAAACTGATTATTATATTCCTCCTACCCGTGTTTCATGTTAGTGGAAAATGCATCGCTGCTTAAGACAATAAACACAAGGTATTAGGAACACTGAATTAGCAAGCCATCTTCTCCTCATTAACAAATTTGCACTGGGCAGCCAGGGATAGCTGAACTAAGACGTTCCAGGTCTTTTCTTCTCTCAAAGAAAGAGTTTAAACTGAAAAATCACACTGACTGTGTCTTGTTGCTGTCGTCTAATGAGGGCTCTAATTATTGCCAGGTGAGTGCAATCGCTGCTAGCCCTGCTCTGGGTTATTTCGGAGACTCCTGGTCGCACAGTAGATTTTTTAGAACCCAAGCAGTGGTTTGTGCTTGTGCTGCTGAGCTGCATTTGTGGTGGTTGTCTGGGGCGGAATTCTGGTTGTGAGGGGGGTGCTGAGACCTATTTAAAGAGGGGTAAAAAGCCTTGAGCTCTAGTGTGAGCAGGGAAAGCTGAAAAAAGTAAAAGAATTATAATTTCAAAAAAAGGTAGTGTGATCTTTAAGGCTTAAGAAGAAGCAGGTGCTGGAGTAGAGGTTTCCTCTCTTCTCTCTCTTTTTTGGTTGGGGGTGGAGGGCTCTGTGTAGGTGCTCCCTGAGGGAGCTGTGTCCCATGGAGGAGCCCACATAAGAGATGGTTTATCCTCACAGAGCTGTGTCCCATGCAAAGGAGCTTGCCCTGGAGCAGGAGAGAATCCTGAGGAATGAGGAGCTGCAGAGAGGTACTGCTGGGTTCTCACCCTCATCCCAATGCCTCTGCACCACTTGGGGAGGGAGAGGAGATGGAAATGAGGGACTGGAATTTAGCTTGGAAAGACAGGAATGGGGGGAAGTGTTTTATGTCTTCTGTATCTTCTGTTTCTTTTTTTGCTATCCAACTGTATTTTAATTGTCAATAAGTGACACTAATTTTCTTTAAACTGAGCATGTTTAGCCCTGATGGTAACTAATAGCTAATCTCCCTGTCATTATTTATTCTCATGAGCTTTTTTCAATCCTGTTTTTCCTGGAGAGGGAGGAGTGAGAGATTGGCTGGAGGGGGGTCTGGCAGCCAGCCAAGATCAACTCCCTACAGACAGCAACTAGTCAATTCAAAATCGTGTACTTCAGAGACATCTTTGCATTGTTAGGGTCTCGTTCACTGCATTTATTGTCCAGACTGAAAAGTCAGAGGCCTATTTTTGCTGTTCCTGGTTTTCTGTAGATAAGAACCAAGGGATTTAATGCCACTTAGTCACAAGTGAGTATGTCGGAGGAAGTTTCTCAAAGTGAGTACCCTCTAAACTTCAGGATATTTGTGGAATAATCTTGGTTGCTTGGATTGATTATGACTGAAGAAAAGCATGAGGTAAAACTTGTCCCTGCTGCTGTGTGTGCTTCTGCACTCACCTGCATGCTGGGAAAAGACCTCATGCAGTGTGAGATCAAAGTAAATGAATGTGAAAACTTCTCTCTTAGATGTTGCAGGCTGTATGTAAACCTCTTCCTGAGCTGATTAATCTAGTAATTCTGTGCAATTAATAAATCTGAAAAAAAAATGCTGCCTGTTGTAAATGACCAGAAACCAACCAAACAAAAATTAGAGCCAAAAATGCAACTGAATCATTCCCTCAACTGAGATGTGCTGACAGGAGTTAGAGCTGTAAATGTAGACACTGTCTAGAAGAGAATGGTTGCTATTTTATGTGACGTGATGTGTTCAGATCTAGTAACTGGTCCTGAGCCCTGGATGTTGGTACCTTGGAGCTGTACAAGAGGGAAATGCAAACCTTCCTTGTCTTACTAGACTTATCCCTACAGGATGATATATGTAATGTTGGATATGTGGAGAAAAAAGCTTCCTTTAATATTTCTGGGGTTTTTTACAAGGACTTTTCTGACAACAAATTATTTAAGGGTTGGTTTTTAATTTGATAGAATGATCCAGAATGTTGTAGTAGGAACTTCAAGTCATCCAAAAATATCGAGATATCTTCAAAAATTAAGTAGCAATACTTCCAATGCATTCTTCCAGATAAATTAATCCGCACTGTGCCTAGTCTTCACAGGTTTTTTGCCTTTGGGGATTTTTTTTTCCCTTGATGCCTATTTACTAAAAAAGGAGGTTTGAGCTGTGAATCTAAAGTCCTAGGAGAGGAGCAGGAGATGGGTATGGTCCTAACAGCCAAACCTGAACCTAACAAAGATGTTGCAATGCGCAATTTAACACTGCCATCAAATGGCCAAATATATTTCTTTTTCTGCAATGGCATCTCAGCTATTATAAGCACTTCTTATCCTAAACAGCCCCACTGAGTCACACAAAGCAAAGCAACAATGGCTTTCTGTTTTCGTGTTTTGATGGAAATACTGGTCTGATTCTGCAGCCAGCTCTGGCAGGAAGGGTCCAGTCTTAGGAGGTGCCTTGCTGGTGCCTAGAGGGCAGAAGCAGTTTGACATTGGGTGAGTGAGAGCCATTCCTGACAGCTCCCACAGACCAGGTAAAACCTACTTGATGAGTGTGATCCAGTTGTTGGTTGATTGTACACACCAGTAAAGTGATTTCAATAAACCAATGCATTAGAAGTACATCTTTTTTTGTCTTTATAGTTACTGCTGCAAGCCATGTGGAATTAACGTGAACTCCTTCATTTTATGCAGGTCCATATATTTCTTTCATTGCATACAATGAGCCTTAACAACCCCTCAATATTGTTGTTAATTTGAATTCCCTATAAAAAGCAGCCTTCGAACTTCTTACGGATGATTTGATCTCGTGTTCTCCATCTTCTGTAACACTTATAATAATTTCATACTCTTAAACTAAAACTGTATTTAATATTGAAATTCCCCACTTAAATTTCTAACACAGTATTTCTTGCTGATTTAATTCAGTTCTGAAGGGCCTCTTCCTGGGCAGATGCTCTCACAATCACAATTCCTTTTTTTATCTAGCCTTGGAGAATTCCTTCACACAAAATTCATATGAATATAGTGCGGATATAGAGTTTCTTCACTGCATTTCTCCAGCTGCTATAGAGAAGTCTTTCCTAATCTTTGCTTTCAATATGTAACTAAGGCTGAGGAAAAAACCCACCTGTTTCAGATCTGTATGCCCCATGAATTTTATCAAAGATTTAATGGTTTATATTTAGCTAAACTGAGTATTCCTATCTTTTTCAATTCAACTGTTTTCACCCAGGAAACAGGCTTTAGCTGGTTTTTTGGTAGTGTTTTTTTGTTGGTGTTGTTTTTGTTTTTTTGGTGTCTGTGTTCCTTATTCTATTCCATCTTCTTACTAGACTGAAAGAAGTGGGCATCTGCTCAATTTTTTATGTTATCCAACGCATTTGTACTATTAGTTTTATATGCATTGATGTAGTATCTAATCTCATAATTGTTTTCAGTTGCTGCCCAAGCAGTGAAGGACTGGTATTCAACATCTGTTAGACATCTGCGTGTTTGGACATCTTTGTGTGGCTGTGCACCGTGCTGGTTTTGGTCTGAATTCGTTTTCTGTGCAGTAGCTGCTGTGGGGCTGTGGTTTGGATTTGTGCTGGAAACTGAGTTGGTCACACAGGGATGTTTTGGTTATTGCTGGGCAAGTTTTCCAGAGTCAAAGCCTTTTGTTTTCACCCCCATCTGGCCACTTGAGGAGGCTTGAGTGCACAAGAAGTTGAGGGGGGACATGCACACAGCTGAGACAGCTGACCAAAGGGATATTCCAAATCATGTGGCAACAGCTCAGCCCATGGAGCTGAGAGGAGGAGGAAGTGAGGGGATGTGGGAGTGATAGCCTTCATCTTCCCAGCAACCATTATCTTTTCTCTCAAGTGCATTATGGTACACAAGTGTTGTATTTTAAGCTGTAACTTCATGGATTTAGCTCCTTCAGCACTTTGTAGTGTTGTTCATCTCACAGATCAAAATGCCCCCGTCATAAGGTGCATGCCTTAAAACTAATCCAAACATCAGTATGAGGAAACAACTGTCTTGTGCATGTAGCCCACATAATGAGACTCCTTTTTTGCTGTAAGTTATGAATCTTACCGACAAACGTCTTTCCTCCAGTGATGCCATGGTGATTTTTTGCCTTTTCTTTTGCACACCCTTTTATATAGTTTTCATGTATTCTTAGTGCTTTTAGCCCACACACTTGTAATACTTCAACTCTGATGGCTTGGCTGAGACCCAATATTCTGTGAAGCCAGGAGACCAAACACCCTGGAAGCCTCGCAGTCAGGGGTCAGAACACCCCAGACACCAAGGTCCTCCCCAGAACACATTCTGTAAACTAAGATAGGCCCATGAAGAGGGAAGGTTCCTCGGGACGGGGGGTTCACTTGAGCCTCTCATTGGGGAATCTGTGATAGATGTGCTAATTTGCAAGGCTTATAAATTACGCAATTTATTGTGTGTGTGCATTATGGTGCGCTTTTTGACGCGTTCCACCTGGACAATGTGGTGCACATAAGGATCCTTAAATAAATACTGAGGTAGAAAACCCTTTTCCCCTTAACCGTGTCTGGCTTTTAATTTTAAAGACCAGGGAAAGGCAACACCAGTTACTTTTCAGTGCTAGTTTCACTAAAAACGCGCTTTAGCTTGGATGCTCCTGCTCAGCGTAACACTTCCGATTTAAATTAAAAAATAGAAAAATAGTGTTTAAGTATCTTTTCTCTTTTCCTGTGCTCTCTAATTGAAACGGAATCCAAGTTTCATGTAGAAGTTGGTAGCAATTCCTCAGGTTTTTAAGAAATCACGTCAGCCCACTTTAGCTGCTATGTATGTTTAGCTCCTGAGGTTTGGTTTGAAGTCATCACCTTGTACGCTGCATTGAGCTCATGAGAAACTAAATTAATTAGCTTTGTCCATCTTTGTCCTTGTCATCTATTTATGAAAATGATGGCAAGTCCTCTGAGGAGCTGGAAAAGTGTAGATTAATCTGTGGGCTGAGACTGCCCAATACATTATAGTTCTGTCTTTAAGGTCTCTTTACTCCTGATTGACAATAATAAAACAAACCAAAAGTCATAGGAAAGTCTTCCTAATATTCCATAAAGGAGTGCTGAACTGGTTTTATCTTTATTATTTATATGCTGTTGAGGGAGTAACCTTTCCCTTCACATCTGGAGTTTCTCCTCTGCCTGGACCAGAGTGCCCTTTGTTCAAATAGTGACTGTTCAGGTAATTCATTTTTACTTTGCACTCTTCTGGCTGCTGACAAGTGAAATGGTCTTCAGAAATAATTACAATGAATAGTCCTGTCTCACTCATATTGGGTAAAACACGCAGTGTCTTTAAAGCTACAATAGGCAAATCCCATAAATATAAAAATGTCTCTGAAAGGCTGCTATAGAGATGTCAAAGGGGCTGGGGAAAGCTCAGTGCAATGCTGGCCTTGGATTATTCAGTCAAAAGGAAGGGGACCAGATCCTCAGCTAGTTCAGAGTAGCTTAATTGCGCGAAAATCTATTGTGCTGCTCCCCTCTATGTCAGCAGAGCACATTTTACTTGCCCTTCAGTTTGGCACACTTCAGCCTGACTTCTCCCCGAGCTATGGATGTGAGAAAACAGACACTCTCCTTGCCCTGATGGAGAGCAGCCCTTCCCCGAGGACTCAAGTGCCTTTCAGGAGCTGGACCTTCAAACCCAAACACTGGAGCACCTGAGCACACAGGGGACTCATTTGTTGATAATGCTGCTCCATCGATTTAGTGGTGTTACAGGAGCTGAATTAGGCCCATTATGCCCTACTCAAGTGACAGAAGAAACTGCAGCTATAACTCAGATTTCCCTGAGCCGTTCTAACTACTTAACTGACTTGGCTTCCAGACACCCATCCTCCTGCTCTCCCAGGGCGTTGGGAGTTGAGCAGCACGTAAAGGTGCAATACTGTTTTCTCCATAAATGAGAACTACATCTTGGATCTATATGGGGAGTATGTATTACATATCCCAGCACAGTGAAACATAACAGAACACCCATGAGAGCTGAGAATGGCTTCAGAAAACAATCTATAAATCTCCGGTGTTATCTTTCTGACAGCCCCCTAATCTCTGCAGGTTGTTGTTAAGAGCTGCATTAAACTAGCCTGTCATTGATCCCAGCTCTCACTGCTTCTCTGAGAGATGCACTTCCTGTGATCAATTAGGAAAAGAGACAACAGCTTCTTAAAAGCATCTTTAGAACAGGACCCTGCAATAACACATCTTCCCAAAATGTGTATCTCTGACATTTACATCATACTTTGTCAAAGTACAGCCAGCATCGGCACCAACAACTTAATTCAGTGTTCTGAAATAAGTGAAAAGCTTGGGTTCTTCATGTTGAATCATCATTTTTGCCTCCAAATTCAGCCCAAGTAAAAACAGTTATGTTAAAAAGAGTGCTTGCAATTTCTTGCCATTTAATTAATTTTGTGTCAGTCTTAGATTAGCTCTGGATAGTAACTACCTTACTCTCAATGACTTGGGGGGGAAACAGACTGTGAACCTGCCTCTTTTCTAAAACTCTGAGAAGCAGCCTTGCTTATTGTCTAGATGGGGCACAGAAACTTAGTACGGGTAAGAAAAATACTCAAACAATAAAAAGTGTACAGCTATTAGCAATAAGGGCTTGGCAATTGCATTTCTGCTGTGGAAGTTGTGTTTCTCCTGACTTGTGCACTAGCTGGAAGAGGTAAAGGTCATTTTTACCGCAATTCTGGCCAAGGTGAAGTCCCATTCTCTCGATGAACTTAAATTAATTATCTTAAAGAGGTTATTGTCTGAGTGTTAGAAAATTATCATCTCCCTGGTGTGTGTACAGGAACTTGAATGTAGGGTAGAAAAAAGGATGTGGAGAAGGACAAGTAATGATGTGTCCTGTTGCTTGGTGTGGTGGCTTTTATACTGGGCTGTTTAATTCCAGAATAAACTATATCGCACATATCAAGACTGGACTGCCATGTGCTGCTCCTCCTGTATGCATCTTAAAAATGTTTTTAAGCTTAAAAATAAGAAGAGATTGGCCTTTAAACTACTGCGCTTTTGTAACGCTTGGAGCAGTCTGTCACCTTAACAAGGGAATAGAGTGGAAGAGGAAGATAATGATCTTTTGAATTTAGAATACATATTCTCTATATTTTCTGGACTAGAAGAATATGAAGTAGCACAAATTCTTCTGGACTGGATTTCCATTGCCCATCTTTGTAGCCACTGTCACTGACAAAGAAAGCTAATTTTGTGCCTTGGTTTCAGGAATTTTAAGATGAGATGCTCTAAAATTGCAGCAAAACGATGGCTCTGTTTCCGTGTGCGCACGCAACGCTCCATATAATTAGCAGGCTAAGCAGGAGAGCTGTATTTAGCTCACTAGCTCTTAAATGGAGTTACTTTCATTTGTTTACTGAATGTCTCTACCCACTAAAGGCTAATGAACTGGTAATGGATCTGTCAGAAAACGGAAAAGACAAATACCTCTAAATGTTGCTATTGTAGCCTAAGAATGTGGCCATTATTGCTTCTCTAACTCATGATCTTCATAAGAAAGGAGGTGGGAGATTTGGTATTCAGCGGGTGTAAGGAAGCACAAGCATAATTTATGTACTGATGGAGTGGAAGGGAGGAGAGTACCAACCCTCAGGAAACAATAAAATAAGCGAGCACATTCTTCCTGCATATTTCGGTGATGGCTTTCCCATCTACAGCCCCCTGCTCCTGTGTAAAGTGTATTAATCTTCCCAATTTTTATTTATGATAATTTTTATTTAAGATAAAACCTTAAAGCCTGAATCAAAGGCAGTGTCCTGCTGCAGTAACATGGGGAGTCTAGGGTCTGTAAAAGTGTTCGGCATGTGGGGAAGAGACATACAAGAACAGAAGGAGTACTCTCTTTCTAGTGTGAAGGTCTGCATTGGAACAAGACCTGGGTTATGGAACTTTCAAGGGGTAAAGTCTAGGCCGACTTCTTTGCTCCATGCTTTTGAGTTGACAGACTGAGGACAGAAAGACCCAGGTATACTTGTATCTGTGTTGCCAACAAGTACAGCAGGATGTCTAGGAACCTTCCTAGAGAGTGAAAAACCACAAAACACTGAACTCACTGCAGCAAGTGAGGGAGGGATACTTCATCCCCACACTGTACTCTGGCTACAGAGAGTGAGTGGAAGCCAGTTCCTTGGATGTGTACTTGGACAGAACTGATCCCAAAATTGCTGCAGGATGGGAGAGAATGCATCAAAAGTGTTTTGGATATAGCTATCACTCTCACATTCCCTTTCTAAGGAACTTTAAATAAGAGCATCACTTGCAGCCTCTCCAGTCAGTTACTGCCAATTACCTGTACCAACACCCAGTCTGTCCTACCAAATTCTGCGAGGTGGTCCTTGCTTACAGAAAGCCTGGGATCAGCTCAGTGGGCACCTTCATGCTTTTCTGCACGTCAGAGTAAATTACATTTCACCGCTTGAAGTTCATCAGCTGGAACAAAGGGCCAGTCAGGTTATAAACTTCAGGTGTGATGGGGAAATGCAGAGTTCAGAGTAATGCCCGAATAATAAATTTAGGCTGATTTAAATAAAGAAATTTCTCTCTGAAAAATGTGAAGAAAACACAGGGTCAACCCTTGCCTGAAAATTACGCTTACTATGTTCTGTAGGTTTGAGCACTTTTTTGTGAACTAAAATTCCAGTCTTCTAAATCTGCATTACTCAATTTGGCCCGTGATATTCTCTGACTGAAAAACAACTAAGAAAGCTCTGGGCAGGCTGCCTTTGCAGTTGAGTAGATGTAATATGAAGTGCAATCACTGAAAGATCAAAGCTTTTATGTATAAGATTGTTATGCTAGTGCAAGCAGACCAATGTTTATGTATTGAGCAAACAGCACTATTAATGCCTTAAATGAAATAATTTCTGCCTTTAAAAATAATAATTAAATTTCATAATATTCACATATTGGAAGGGTTATACTGTCTGATTTTTAACGCCTCTGACTCTTGGAATCAAAATATGTACATACGTAAAACTTTTTTTTTATGTAGTACACTTTTAGGTTTTGGGTCTTTTTTTTTTTTCCCTGTAGTCTGTTTTCACTCCTACATATTGTTTAATTTTTCTTTTTCAGTCTCTTCTGGTGGTGTTATCCTGCACTCGATAAAATTTTTTGACAGGGTCGTTCTTATGACCCATGTTACATTTTATCTGGTGTTATTTTGTTCCCTCTGCATCTGGAGGCTGGGACCGGCTCAGACAGTACCTGGTGTTGGAGTTTGGACAAGTGTGGAGGAAGCAGAAGAGACTCCTGACTCTCAGCTCAGACCTTTCCCTAGAATCAGACCTCCCCAGAATCAGTAGTTTTCTTTGCTCTTGGCTAGCACAAGCAGTTTGAATTTTGAAATAATTCATGGCTACAGGTATAGATTGATTCCATCACTGATGCTGCTGTTTGCTGAAGCAACAGCCCAGAGTTTCACCATCTGCATTAATTCTTTATTCCTCCTCAGTAGGAGATATTTCTGCTGACCATATGAAGACAGATTCCAGGATCCTTACCTGTCTTCAGGGTAATAGATAATATTCTCATGGGCTGTAGATTAGCACAATAGTTTTTAGGGGCAGAGACAATCGTGGCCTAATTTTTTACAAGTAAGAGGTAAATAACCTAGTCAGTTTTTAGCTGTGACATGGTTGTTAGAAAAAGTTCAAACCATGATTTAATGACTCAAAAACAGGTAGACTTTCCTTCCTGCTGGGGGAACCCAGCAAGCCAAAGAAAATCCCTTTTCTGTTGAAATCAGGCTATTGGAAGGAGAGTCACTCTTGAAGAACATAAGATTAAAGAAAAAGATATGGTATTTCTACTTTCTCAGAAAACAATAGTATACCCCATGCAACTGTGATTGCTCTTCACCTAAATATGTGTCCTGACTGTTTGAGAATCGGGATGGTATCTAGTGGCTGTTATGAAAACTAAATATGCTTCAGTTCCTCAGCAGATTGTCATGACTCATCCAAAAATTAGTCCAGTATTTTCTGCAAGAACTTCGTAGTATTTCTTAAAAGTTATGTTAGTAATAGCCCTTTCTCTGAGGAGTAATAAGCCCTCCTGATTTTTAACATTATAGGTGTAGATTTGACAGGAATTAAGCAGTGTTCCACGTCCCTGTGAGGTGTCTCCCAAGCACTGAGGGCCCTGGTCCTGACACTGTGAGGTGTGTAACCCCCATCCTGTGAGTAATGATCCAGCCCAGCTCCTCACCACTGCTGGCACAGCACCGAATACATCTTGATCAAGGAATTTTGTGATTCCATTCCATTCTCCCACAGGACTGCGACACCTCTAGGCTCTTGGGTGCTACAGTAACTCACCTCCCTTTGTGTGTGTCACCTTGCCTTGGATTCCTGATTACATACTGTCCCTATGGCAACCAAGCACTGTTGCTAGTTTGGAGAAGCAATGTTAGGAAATATTAACACATCTGTCAGCTTATTCCTTTTGGAAAACCGTCTTTCTTTGTGCCCTGCTTTTCATTTCTCCCCCTCTCCCATCTGTTCGTGTTGAACACAAGGTGGATGGTGTGATGAGTCAAATGCAATACATGCACCATTAGTACAGACAGTGTTAGCAGACCCCCATCCCAAATTTGACTTAGAAATGTTGTGGTCAGTTCCAGCCTTAGCCTGACCCCAACCAAATCTTCCTTTCATCTTAACTTTTAAAGTAATTCAGGAAAAGGGGTTTCCTGCCATCTGGAAAAATTATGTCTTTACAGTATGCAACTTCTTTTTTGTTCAGATTTTAGTAACATATTGTTCTCTGTTTATAAAGGATCCAAGCTGTTTAAAAGTAGAGATGTACAATTTTTGTGTAAGAATGTATACTGTGAAAGACCAGTGTGCCTTTTTAGATCATTAGATCAATATAGCTGACCAAAGACAGATGCTGTCTCTAAAGTAACATGGAACTTCTCAAGAGAGGTCATTCTGTTTGGTAGATATCACTTGTAAAGTTAAAACTTAAATTGCAATACCTTGTAATGGTAATACATTTAATTTTACATGCATGCAAATTGCTTGTTAGATTATTTAGCATGTTTAGCTTATATATCTTATTTAACATATAAAATCACATTTTAAACTAAGTGAAATTATAAATACAGTATAGACCTTTATTATTCCAGTGATGTTCAAAATAATGTCTCGTCTTGAACCAGAGAAATATCCAACCTGTTAGTTTTACAAAACCATTGCTGTCACTTCATGAAGACTTTCTGAAGAACACCTGTATTATTTTTAAAGTATCATAAAATATGGAAACTACAACTATGCTTTCTGGAGGCTCCGTCAGAGTTTTGCATTTTGTGGATTTTTTTTGTCGTAAACAGGCTGTTGTTTTCATAGCATGTTCAGGAGTTTAGTAAATAGCAGATTCCTACCACTAGGTTCACATGAAGAGTTTCCAGAGGAAACTGCTGGTAGCACAAGAATACAGTAGCACCATCTTTACAGCCTGCAGCTGTATTTACTTTGTACCCCACAAAACAGCCCTGGGATTGATGTGTCAGTGTGCGTTTGTGTCAGGGATTACTCTTGAAGAGACTGGTAGCATGTGTATTGATCTATGTGTGTAATTCATAGAAAATTCATTCCGGAGCTCAGCTCAGGCAGGTTACAGCCACAGCATGGAATGACTCTGCTCTTAAATCTGCCTCTGTTCCCGCTATCCGTATCTGTGCTCCAAAATCCCTCAACCTTAGCCCATGAAACTCGGATGGCTGCAGAACTTCAGGGATATTCCCTGGAGCTACAGGAGCTGGGTACCCAGTGGCCACCTGCATTATGTTATGAGCAAGCTGCAGGGTTCCTTTGGTAATGTGTTATGTGTTAAGATTCCTTTGGTTTTTTGTTTTGTAACCCACAATTTAGGCTGTGAATTATTCCATGCAGAATTATTCCATGCAATTCCATGCAGAATTATTTCTTTTCTTTTAATGAGGACTGAAGAATAATTGAAACTCTGTAATGTTTTAAATACTTTCCTCGGAAATGAGAGCATGTATGTAGTTTTAATAGTTTCTGTCCTCAAAATTCATTGCTGTATTTTGATTTGGTTATATTTGTGGAAAGTACAAGGTGTTTCATGATAGAGTTTACAAAAGTGTTTGTGATACAATCTGCATACGTTATCAGAATAAAAGAAAATGACGTTTTTTAAGATTTTCAGGAAAATATTGAGGAAGAAAGATTCATTGTGTACTGTTTCAAAGCCTAAGATATTACAGAAAGTGGATGTATTATACAGATATTTCCTTATTTCAAAATAGAGTTTTTAATTTTTAATGATTCATCAGTACTTTTAGTTAGCAATTTTTTGTCATGTTAGTTTTAATAATTTTTTCTTGCTTTTTACCTTCATGGATACCACGAAATTTTCATTTTTAGGTACTAGGAAGAACAGATTTCTTGAGCCACTTGAAAGCCATAGAACTTAAGAAGATAGATCTTGCTGGAGTTTTGGGAGGAGTTTTTAGTAACAATTAAGTTGTTCTATATTATAACAAGTATTTCAAAGGCCAGTCCAAAGAAGAAATTTAGCCAGGGCTCATAAAACGAACTAAAGAAAAAAGTGTCTCCATAACACCCCAGTTCGAAACGCTGCCCTTCTGAAGGTTTAGTGCCAGACTATGAGGAGATTTGGCGCGCCAGATCGAGCACTTGGGGAGCACTGAGCCCTTCTGAAGGTTTAGTGCCAGACTGTGAGGAGATTTGGCGTGCCAGATCGAGCACTTGGGGGGCACTGAGCCCTTCCAAGATGGCAGCTCAGGAGCTCCCCTCTGGCCACGAGGGCACGATGCCAGCAGAAACCAGATGTGAAGCATCATGATGAGGTATAACAAGCAGAATACTGCTACCAGAGTGAACACAGCCTAGCTCGACGCAGGCTCTGTTTGCCCTGATCTTATCGATGCGGATTGCACCGCAGGGCGGGCGGAGAGGGGGCTGGGGGATCGATGGAGCTCTGCAGGCATGTGCACCTGTGTTTAATCCCTGGGTTCAAGCTGCACCAGCCTTGCACTCAGCATGGCTTCCCAAGAGCTCTGCAGGCATCCAACAGCTGACACATGCAAGAGGGAAATACCACTTTCTAGTTCTGGTGGAACCAAGATAGTGACATCTGTTTTCACAATTTTAGCTGTACTTCAAAGGCTCCTGAACGTTATGAGCGTTCTGGCATTTAAGAGCTGGAAAGGAAATTTAGCTGAGGTCAATGAGGTCGATGCACATGGCAGTCAATCAGAATCTGGCATTGGGAATGTATCTCACCACGGCCATACACATTAATTAAAGAAGGATATGTAATGACAGAAACCACAGATAGATGATGACAGGTTGCACACACAGCGTGAAATGACTGAAATCAAAATTAGGAAAGGAAGTGGAAACAGAAAAGCGTTATAGAAATCACAGATTTCAGTTGAGTGTTTGGTACATATCTCCAGGGCTGTATAGATTTTGACAGAATGGCAGTACTAACAGAAGAAACCAACAGGTCCTGAAAGCCTTTATTTGCAATACAAAGACTGCAGTTTTTCAACATGGTGCTTAGATTAAAAAGCTCTGGTAAACCAGAAATGTCTCTCTTTGTGTCTGTTTCCTCTTCTCATTAGGTCTTGGCAGTAGTATATAAAAAAGTCAGAATTTCTCTAAAATCTAAATCCTTAGCATGATTATGTTCTCAGCAATCATAGATATTGTCACCCACCTAGGCCTAATAATTGGAATGAAGTGTAAAAATTTCATCTTTCTAGCACTAAAGAAAAAGTGTAGTTTAGAGTGACCAGAATAGTAAGCCTTAAACTAACTAAATAGTAAAAGTTGAATAGTAGATATATTTTGTGAGTACGTTGCACATACTTCCAGATAAGACTTGGAAAGTGTGAACCGGTCTTTTTAAGATGGACAAGCAGAGATCATTTTGTCTTGAATATCTGATGGAACTGGAGCCTTTGTACTTGTTCTTAGTCACCATCATCTCCTCCAACTCATCTCGTGGAATAAAGGGGGTTCTGAAGAAACCTGTGTGGTAATAAGCTTTCCTAACTTTCCTAAATGCAGCGGTAGCAAAGAGGAAAAAACTCCAAGTGGTCTTCCTAAAATATTACCTAAATTTGGATATGCTGTAGCAAGCTATTATCAAGGATTGGAAAAGGGCACAGGTGAGAGCTCCCCAGAGATTATCCCAGTTTGTGCCAAGGGCTAAACAATCCCTGATTAGCTCCTGGATTAACTGGAGCTTCATAAAAGCATTGTACAAATGTCTTTTCTCCCTGCTTGAGCTCTGCACAAGAGCTTTACAGCCAGAGCCAAGGATCTTACAAGGACAGAAAGTGCTGTGATTAAAACCTGCTTCTTTCAAATAATAAGCAGGCAGCAATTTCTATCGGGCTGCTCTGTACATGAAAATCTGCCTTGCCAAAACTGGAGCTGACTAATCACATGATGCTAGTTAATAATGAAAACATGTTCCAAACTTGCCTCAGACAACTACCAATTTGTTTTTCAGAAACGAATAATGTCATTTTCTCTAGGAATTCCTCTTTTCTATAAGCTTCTGTGATACTGGTGCTCAAGTGCCCACATTTCATCAGCATATGGAGCAATAATAAACAGCTATGTCGTCTCCTCTTTTGGAGCTTGATCACAAAGAGACGTTTTCTGTCAGGCACTGGGAGTTTGTTTAAATATTGTGCTCTGCATCATTGTATCTTCCCAAGAAGCAGTTTAATTTTGTCTAAACATTTTAATTGTCATCCTAAGGGAAGGGAAGTCATTGCCCATATTAAACATGAATCCCATTATACTAAAACGTTTATGTTTCTCAAAGGCTATTTATACGTGCTTTCCTAGTGTATGAAAATGTAAAATGCCAGAGCTGAACAATCATCTCCTGGCTGTGCTTGCCAGCCTGAACCTCAGCTTGTTTATTCCAGTGGTCAGGCGTGGCACAAGAACAGGGCTCCTTTCAGCATCACCACGATATCCTGGAAATGGTGGTGGCTGGCTTGTGGAGCCAGGGCAGATGGCAGGGACAGGGGTGTGCTCCGCGAGGAGAAGAGAAGCTGGCGTTGCAGACGTACAGGAGAGAACAGCACGCAGATGTAAGTCCCAGAGGAAGAAAACCAAATTGCAGTTGAATAAATGGTAGGTCTGCCACAAATCTGTAGTTAACAGAGGAATGAAGACACTGCCATATTCTTGTCAGGGGTGTGGTGCACGTGTTCTTCAGCTCGGAGCAGATTTGCTTGCCTGCTTGATTCAAAATACCTCGAACCAGTGTGAACCACTGGTCATACAGAGCCTGCCCACGTCTGCAGGGCTCTTTGTAGGATTAGATGATTTCTCACTCAAGACAGCAACCATCTCCTCTTCCCCAAAAAGTGGCCATGAAAAAATGGAGTACCAGGGTCTCTACTTTACTGCTAGTAACTTGTAAAGCGTACTGATGTGCTCTGTGGTTTACAGAGGTAAATATTTTTTTATTTTGCACTAAGTGGACCCCTGACATAGCTGTGGATCTGTTTCATTGCTTCCCAGAGCTCATGAAGCCAGTGAAAGCCCAGCCTCATCTACTGAAATGGAACAGGAAAAGGCAACTGGCAACACTGTAATCAAGGAAATGTGGAGATTCAACACTGAGTACAATTGCTGTTACCTTACAGATATGCCATCAGGAGAAATAGATTTTCTTCCAGATTATTAGTGAATTGCATGCTCAATGAGAATGAACACAGTTTTTAGCATTTCACAGAAAGTATCACCGATAGCAACACAGCACTTCTGGCAACACCAATACAACAGAAACCCATTACTTGCCTGGAAGCTACTGAAAGTGCAGCTTAACTTCTATAAAAGGCAAAACATCTAAGAAACAGAAAGCCATTAGATATTTCTCAGTACTCAGCACAGTCACATATGTTTCATGTTATTGACAAGAATGAGTCTTCCTTCGAAAAACATCTTCAGTAAAGAAAAGAAGGTTTCTGGAAAAGCAACCTGATTTTTATGAAAAAGTATTAGGATTCCTGAAAAAGAATTTGATTTGGATTCAAAGGCTTATAGAAATCTGAGAAATATAAATAGAAAAGGTTAATTTTCTTTTTTTTCCCCAAAAAAGATATTTCTTTTTTAAACTGCTACTATTTTTGAAGTTAATATAGAATAGTATTCATAGGAAATTTTCTCCTTCCTGAAAGAACTTCCCCCTGTTCTCAATATATTGAGACAGGCTCTAAGCATCTCACTGAGCTAGCTGGCTGTAGGCTGAAATGTCTTTCTGTTCATATATCATTACCTAGGAATAAACTATAATAAAAATGAAAGAGCGGTAGAAAGTGCCAGTGAGAGCCAAGCTGCATCACCAAACTTGCTCTTCTTTTCCCTTCCTTTCTCCTCTTTGACAGTATTTAATAGACCACCTGACCCTGCTGACAACTAAACTGTGAAACTGCATTTTCTAATATCCACAGCATCACAGGGAGCATCCATTTCTGGGAACCCCTGAGTGCTGAGCTAATATTGCAGGCTTATTTGGTCCTACGTAATTAGTTATAATGACAAAAAGGACTACCAGAACATAAAGTCTTTCCAGCAGGCACTGTCATTTCTGTGTGGTGTTTTATATTGTCTAGACTGTGGCTCTCCAGCTCTGATGGAACCTCAATTAATGTGCAACATAAAAGAGGGTGAAGCATTTTGATTACTTGGAGTGTGGAGAGAAGAAATGATGCTAGCAGTGTATTTTAAAATATTAATCTTGCCCTTTTTTAAAATAACATTGCAATTTTTTTTCTTGATGTTAAGAGGAAATCAGTGCATTGCAAATCTTACACAGCAAATTAAACAGGAAGAAGACAGGCATATATTGGTTTTACTATGTTTGTAGCCCAAGTAACTATATATGTCTCTGTGTGTATTTGGGCATGTTCATGCATACATGAATTATTTACTGAGCTAGATAGTAACAGGATGAGAAGCTGAACTTGAACATTGTTACAAAGGACACATAACTTTTTAGTGCTATTAGTACTTACGGCCATATCTACATAGCATAACTGACAACAGGAAGAACTCAAGACCTTTAAACGGCGCTAATATTGCCCATTTCTTATGTAACTTATTTGTTAAGATTACGGGAAATTTTTGCCGCTGTCAACAAATGTGTAGATTTTACAATCTTGGGCCAGTCTAAAGTCATCAATTTATCAAGTTAAAGGTCCAGAAGAGTCAGTCACTCAATGACATCGGAAAATGCTTGACTGCTGCACTAGCCTAAATGTCTGCAGGGAGTGGTTATGAGAATCTTTGCATTGGCAGACAGACATATTTCTTTTGGTTAGTACTGTGGCTATTTCATTTTTCATGCTAGAAGTTAGCCTGACTTGAAGAAAAGAGCTTTTGGAGAAAAACGGGCAATGGAAGACTAAATACCATATATATACACCACAGTATAAATGATATCTACTGACAAGCAGTCAAGGCAGCGTGCAGGATTCCAGCCTTCTTTTATTATATTGCCTTTAAAACTGCATATTTAATTCCTTATGGATTCCAGTGGCCATGGAACTTTCATCTGTGCCCAGCTCAGAGACACGGCTCAGCCAGGTTCTCTTTCCCATGCTGTATGACAACAGGGAGCAATGTTGAAGAGAAAATTGCCAGTTTCAAATACAGACTGTTGGCCAAGAAGTGCACTCACAGGAGACACTTTGAGGTTGTACAGTTTTGATTCAATGTTCTGATTAAAGAGTTTCTTAGGCTTTTCTTTTCTCATTCCAAATTATACCTGAGAATTTAGAAGTAACAGCAGAACACTTTGCCAAATGCTCACTGAATTTCTGCCTCTCTCTTTTTCCCAATATTAATGTTAAAAAAGCCTTTTGCTATCTGTAGATATTTGGTGGACTCACTCTATAATCCTATATCCATATTGAGTAATTATATTCATGTGTCTTCATTGTAAGTTGCAAGTTAATGCTTTGTCCTTCAGAAAAATCCCACAAAAATTAGGGAGAAGGAGAGAATATTTCCTTTAAACCTCTGCAAATATGTACACATTTACAGTCATAATAGTGTGGTAATGTAGTGCTTATCACATACCCTTTGCTTTTCTCAGTTGTACTTTTGTGATTATTATAAGAATGGTCGAAAACTGTGCTGTCCCCTGCCAATTTCTCATTTTTATGATAGAAGCAAATGTCAGACTTGAGCAGTGACACAATGTTTTGACTCCTTTGAATATTATTTACCAGCGTAACTTTTGAGCAGTTCACATTTGGCTGGCACTTCTGTTCGTACCCCCTGAAACCTGCTCTGTGCTAAGATCAAAAGGAATCATTATTCTGATTCACTGAGCGTAAGGAGTCATAAAGATATTCTTACAACACTCTGGCAAGGACAAAAAAAGAATAGCTTGGCACTAAACCATGTATAGGGTTGTGATTATAACATAATGGCAGATGATGAAAGTTAAATCCATTCCTAGAACGTGACTGTAAAGATTTATCTAACTATAGTCTGTAACAGGTAATTTGCTTGCTCTCGTTTGGCAGCAGGACCCACGAGGTGCAGAACCGGGCAGGAAGGGTGGGTTATGTCTCAGGACAACTTGCAGAAGTTCAGCTGCTGTTTGACCCTTTCAAGCATTTGTGCCACAGATATTCCTCTCTTTTCCAGTTAAGAGCAAAGCCTGAGATCTGTGGACTCAAAGAGCAGGAAAAGGCACTGGCATACCCTAACGTAGGGGTAGCCTTGATGCTTAAAATTAAGAAACTGTTTCTAGGCACCTAAGTTGTCTTTGGACTTTCACAGAGAAAGTTTCCTACGTACTTTTCCTGAGAAAACAGTACATTGGAATTATGCACATGGCTTATAAACGTTTTTGCTAGAACCCTTAACATTGCAGTTCTGCATTTATTTGTAGACTCTTATTGAGAAAATGCAGAGGAGAGTTACCTCCCTTCCCTCTATCTCAAGTACCTGCGGTAGCTGACTGCAGCCTGTAAAAATCAAGTGTGCCTCAGGTCACACTGTCAGTGAGGACAGTACCAGTTGATTTTCCTCTTCCCTGGTGGCTCTTCAGAAGAACAGCCCAGGGAGAGATTTGTGCAGCTCTGTGAGTTGAGCCAGCAGAGATGTGGAAAAACAAGCTATGTCACAGACAAGAACTGCCTCTTTAGTGGCAGATTATTTTCTCATTCAAATGTACTTATTCTTGGCTATGGTCAACCCGAACTCACATTTTCCTGAGCCGTGTCAGATTTGATCCAGGGAAGTATAGTTTCAGCAAAAATCATAGTTTCAGGAGAAAAAAGGATTTTGCATTTGAAACATGGAAGCCAGTACATTGTCTAGGAAATGGGCCTCAGGGATCTCAACCTATCATCACTGAAGTGTGAAGTTCTAATTGTATTGCTTTTCATAATGTATCTCCTACATAAATATTATTCAATACCTGCAAATTTGCACTAGTGGGAAATGGAGAGGTTATAATGCAGGGAAGATTTATGCCAGCTAGATGCTGGGCTGTCATGATTAAAAATTTTCCACCCATTATGTGAATCCTATTGATCATTGCAGGAAGCAGAAAATTGTGCTGTTCATTGATTTTGCGTGGCTGCAGAATGCATTAGGCCTGATGCAGTTGATGGGTAGGCAGGTTTTCAAAGGAAGCTCAGTTAAGCTAATCTTAGTTCAGAGGAATATGCACAATGGAATAAGAACCCTTGTAATTGCAAGAGCAAATAGAAGAGTCAGAGGACTATATTATGAGCCATATCAGCATAAGAATTAGACATGAGCCTTCCCAAGAGACAACAGTAAAACACACCAAGGCTTTGATGCTGTTTTTCATGAACGTAGCAATTACTGGATGAATTGGGTTTTAGTTTCTCACCCATCAGCCAAGACAGTGAACAAAAAGCAATTAGTTCTTCCGTCTCCTTAGCAAAGGGGGGTTATCAGGTTTTCATCGGCTCCTTAAAATAATATGGTGAAGAAATGGGTTTGAACCTAAAAGTAGAGCAGGGAGGGTACGAGGGAAAAGGGGAGAGAAAAAGAGAGAAAATTTGCAGGCAGAGGGAACTTTACCTTTGAAATTTGTTTCTACTGATTTGGTCCTTATTATCTCTGTCTTTTTATTAGCTTATGATAATGCTTAGTGTCATCTCTGTATCACAAGCTGCATTTCCTATGAACAAAGGCTTTGAGCAAATTTAATCCCCAAAATAAATTCTGTCAGTATCTAATGCAGGGATTAATTCCAATCTTAGAAATAAAGAGAAGAAAAGATTATTTTGCATCCCAGCTGTCTTACTGGCATGCTAATACAATGTAAAGAGTAACATCTCTTTGATAAAGGAAATATTAGAATTGCATGTATCTTCGGGCAGTACATTAACTGGAAGTCCAAGACGTACGGATCATCAAACATCTGAGTCACTTCTAATAGTGACACCCAAACCACTTGGATCCTGAAAAACTTTTGAAGGGTACATATCCTTAAGCATAAGAGCATATTTAGTCCAGATTTTTGTTCTTTACTTGCTAGTTCTAGTGTTTTTAGCAAGAAAAAGGTTTACTGAAATTAATACCTATAGAGTATGTTAATGCTTCTTTTATATTAAAAAGTGCTACCAGCAATATTAAGAAGTATTTTTAAATGTAGTTTATATTGCTCTGTGTTTACTCAAATAGTATCTTGGATTAGGTGAAAAAAACCCCACGTGTGTATTATCACATTCTCACTCGTTCACGTCTTACAACATCAGATTTTCAAAACAGGGTTTCTGTAACAATGGCAAATGTAAAGGCACAGCTCCTTTAGCTTTCACATACCATTAGGTGAACAAAAATTGTATTTGACCTTCCCTGTCTAAAACCAGCAACAAATGAGGTTGGAGAGTTCTGTTTATGTATTTATTAGTGGTTAGTAACCCTGAAGGGAAAATATAAAGTTTTGGTCTCAGTACTGCAAAGATGCTATAACTGTAAGCATGAGTGTAAACTCTTCAAATAAAATGACACTAAACACACATCATGAAAATCTATGGAAGGTTTTCACTCTTTTTCTTCTCCATTAAAGGCACAGATCATAGTGAGTATTTAATTTTGCCAGCAGACTAAGAAAATTTCAGTTAAAGTTTATCTGTGACTAAGTCCTACAAACATTCGAAGAGTAACTCCTAAATCCCACAAAGAGATATATCCCACATATGAAGCATTGGAGAGCTGATATCCTAATCTGTAATGATGAAGCAAAGCCCTGTACAGTAGTTTAGTTATTCCACTGCTTTCTAAATATAGCCGTGCCTAGGGGATTAAAGCACCAGCAACAAAAACAATGCTGTAACATAAAACGTTGGGATTTGGAAGAATGGGGAATGACATAAGGAACAACGATCACAGCTCTGCACTGAGGTCTTTAGCTGAGCATCCCAGAGGATAGATTTGCTCTTGTCTGGAAACCAGCCCAGCTTGATTTAAAAGACCAGGTTCAGGAATTACTCAGACACAGCGTGTCTGACTAGACTGGAGCAATTGAAATATTTGCCCACACAGTTGCTTATCAGACAATGTATTCATCTTTTGACAGCCTTTTCATCAATATTATTTAACAGTTGTTTACTCCTAGAACATCCAATTACCAATTAAATGCTATTAAAAGCATTGCATCACTTTTCACTGATATAATTCTGCTGCTTCCTCAGGAAGATGTCATGGACCATGGGCTTTAGCTTTTTCCAGCAGGCAGATCTGAGCTGTAGCTGTGTACTGTGCATCAAACTGCAAGGCTATAAATAATGAGGGGTGACAAATGACCACACCCAGAAAACCAGGGGTAAAGCCAAAAAATTTGCCAATAGATAAACCACGAGGTAACTTGAGGTTCTCCACTGTAGACCAAAGGGTTTCTTCTCTTATTTTGCACAGAATTTCACGGTGGCAGCCCCTGAGATTTTAGGCCTGTAAAAGCCACTCTAGTGCCCATAGTCCCTGTATTCACAGTAGTTGTAAAAAATCATTGCAAGGCAATTATGATGATAAGTACCAAGACAGAGCAAATAAAACTAGATAAAATGCAGATGAAGGGAGATGATTCTGAAGCTGTGGGGTGTGATCTCGCTGACCTCCTGTGGGGCTGTGAAGATGCACAGAAATGAGTTATACAGTCTTGCTGTTTGATATTTTTTGCCACAAGATTTATTTTGCTGACTCCTAAGAAAAGCATAATTTGCTGGAATTAGAAGTTCATAAGTCACTTGACTCCTATTCTGGAGGGCATATTGGAAATTTGGGAGGGGCAGGGGAGAAGCAGCTCTGAAACTAGAAATTAACATTTTCATTTTGTGTTGCTAAATACAAAGAAGTTTTGTTTCTTGTGAATCCTGTGAATGGAAGATATTGAATATCACAGCCAAGTCAGTAATGGGCTTAGATGACTGTGGCTGTCAACAAAAATAAGTAAAAAAATGTAAGAATTGGCTTTTAAATCTTGTCACTGGAATATATTACAGTTTATCAAAAACTGAAGGCTTCTTCTGCTACAGAGTCAGGCTCATCTGCAAAATGTATCCTGCACCCCATCTGAAAATTAATAGCTTTTCATCTGTCATGACTTCATAAAGGAATGATGTTTTAGCTAAAAAGCCAAACAAAGGTCAATATCGTTTTCAAGAGGAGTAAAGTACTAGTCTGTTGTTTTGTTTGGTTTGTTTGTTGGATTTTTGTTTAACAGGAGTTTTTGAACAGGAAAGAGAAACAGATTCAGAACTCCATAATTTCTCTCAGCATCAGTAGTTTTGGATCAGGCTTGAAACACCTGCAGCAGGCAGGTAGAGATATGTCCCTGAAAAACGCAAGTGGTTTTACAAGATTATGAAAAATTCACATAAAAGAAAATAAAGATTTTTAATGAGCTAGGTAGAATCCATTTAAAGGTCCAAGATTATGGTCATTTTATAGTTCACAAAATTTGGGTAGTGTTACTGTGTCCAGTCTCCAGTATTGGGATGTGTCATATGAGTCTTCCAGCAGGGAGGGAATCCTACCAGTTTGTCTAAGACAGAGAGGTGAAGCAGCAAATCATGATGGGTAAAGAAAGTTTAGCATAGTTTAAACTGAAATGAACCATTTCAGTCCTTCTCCCAGGATTTGTTCTCTGGATACTAGGTGCTCCACTCCCCCTGGATGGGGTCTTGTTACTGTGCCAGGGGAAAATCCATGTTTTTCTGCAGTCCTGGTGAAAACATTGACACTATTTTTTTGACAATTTTTTTTCAGTATAGCTTTCGCCTTTTCTTTCCTAAAATCTCATCTCTCTCCTGCCATGCTGCTGCCCCCCATCTCCATTGCCCAGAGATTTGTTAGCTGTTTCTAATACATCTATTCAGAGCATGCACCAAGCTACAGCTGCTGGGGCTCTTAGCAGATAGAAGAATGAAAAGCTTTTTGGCAGAGTCTCTGAAACACAGGTAGAATGAATTGTTGAGGAGTCCCAAATGGCTTGAGTGTTAAAACAGCTCATATCCATTTCTGTGACTTTCCTGTCAGTTCACGTATATAATCTGTGGCGTTTTCTGTCCTCCAGCTTTGCATCCTTGATGCATTCTGTAAGTCTAGAAATGCCTTTTGTTCACCTAACACTCTTTCTTATAAAATTCTCAAGGGTTTTAGTTGTGTATGTTCACTTTTCTTCCAAACATCATGGTCCATCACAGTGTTTTGAAGTATTGCTCATTTAGACCTCTACATCCTGATAAGCACCGAAAAGCAGGTTATCACATTCTTCAGGGCAGGTCACACATGGGCTTTATGCATTATTTGTGTTCCAAATAACTTTGATCATTCCACAAACATCCTATTAAATTTTTGCTATTTAATGGTGCAATAAAAGACAAATTTTCATATCTGAGACTGGTTCCCCTCACTTTTGGTGGAAATTTAGGCTGTTTTTCAATTTCCATTAGATCTTCTTTTTAATTGTAAGCCGTGGTTTCTTTTATTTCAGACTGCTAAATGCAGTGGAACGAAACTGGTTTCAGAGAATTAATTTCTATTTAGATTCATTTCAGTTTTATTACCACTTTGCCCATAGGGTTTGTCTTCTGGGAGTGTGTTTGGTAAGAGAAAACTTTTTTTTTAATTGTAATACAATATTATAAAAAATACATAACAGAAAACAGTAAAAGGTGCATGCATGGGTAGGTGGGAGAGAGAAATAAATAAATATCAGTCACTAGAGATGCTAAAATTTGGTGATAGCCATTTGCTTACTCCAGAATTAGGTAAGTGATCAACTGATGAGAGCTGAGCATGAATTCCACGCCATGTCCTCTATAACACGTGCCCCTCTGGCTTATTACAATTCTGCTCTGGCAAACTCGCCTCCAGTGCTCTAGAGAGCGTCATGCTCCATGCTCTGCCTCTTCCCCATCTAAGTGCTTGCTTCCCTGGGCAGCATTATTTACCTGAGCAAATGGCTTTGGGCTGTCCTGGCCAGCTCATCCCCAGCTGTACCTGCAGTGCCTTGGCAGGAGCTGCCTCTCCAAGCCCTGGGCCACACAGCTCTGGCGTGACCCTCAAGGAAATGTGAGCGCATCCAAGGAACTGATCTACCGTGGTTTTCTGTGGCTCTTCGCTGAAGATTTTAACTACAGCATTTGACCTTAATTTCTTTAGAGCATTTAGAAATGAGCTAAGGTTTAATACCTGCTTTTGTCCTTTTCTGGAGTGCAGCCACCATGGATTGCTTAATTAACACATTAGGGCCCTAAGCCAAGCAGGTATCTAAGCCAACCATGCCTTTAAGACCCATTGTGAAAAGGCTGGAACCATCCAAGACTAAACCCACAACATGCTCTTTTCAGTGCTTGAAAACCTCAGGCAACACAATGTAAAGTCAGATTTAAAGTGTGTTTGAAGACAATTTGGTACACTATTTCTCTTTATTTTATGGAGAAATTTATTTATTTCTCATTATTATGGAGAACACAGTTCTCCATTTCCTTGCAAAAAAGAATCAGTGCTGCTGTTCATTCTTGATTCTTGTTAGAAATTATTTGTAGCCTTCAACCCCATGTTCCCTAATTTACTTTAAGATTTCAGTTTGCCTCTGCTTACCTTGTTACCCAGATTCCTTCCACTTAGCCAGAAGCAGTATTAAAGGTTCCAGCAAATGTTGTGGAGCTCTATTACTTCTCTTGTCTCTTGCTGTAAAAACTTTCTTTGGAGTACCAGTTTTTACTGTTCTGTTGTTTTACTTTTTACTGGTTTACTTTTTCATTAGCGAGCGATAATTAAATTGGAGAGTGGCAGCAAAGAGCATTACTCACAGTGGAAAGTTATCCTTTGAAATAAGGTTTTGTAGTATTTTCTAAGGAAAGAACATAACAAGCAGCAAGAGAAGGAAGCAGACCTGTTATCGGAATGTAACAGATACAAATAATAAGTAAAATATAGAAACCAAAATAACAAGTGGTACATTGTAAATCACATCCTCCTTTGTCTTGATGGCAGAAAAAAGAACTTAGGAGTATGCTTTGCTTATGCTAAGAATTTTCTTAGTGATTTTTAACAGTTTGGTACGTTGCTTATGTGCCCTATACCATGTGGAAATTTTTCCAGTTGATTACATCTTAAATTCCAAATTCTGTGGAATAAATCTGCTCTTTTGTGCTAGTAAGCTCCAATGGATTAGAAGAGTGTAGGAAAAGATGTTGACTGGAGAGCAAAACCCCCCTGTTATATTTCTCATCACGGAAAAGTGAGATTCCATAATGTTTTACGGTTCCATTTTTTGCTCTTATGGAGGAAAAAAATACTCTGTGCTTCCTTTCAATGATAATTGTTAAACATTCTCTTGCCTATCCCCCAAGAATAAAAATATTTAATCTCTATTTTGAGACTTGAATAAAAATATTTCATTTTAATAGTTTAGATTAGGTTTAGTCTTTTGTTTTTTCAGGATTTTGTTAGCATATAAAACAATATTTTCCTGTGAAAAGTTATGTTTTATTCAACCAGCAGGAAGATCTCTTCATCACACAAGTTTAGGTTCTTCTACCATAAGCTGACTTCCCCGTGATCTGCATGTCAGCCTAACCCATTCATCCTGTGAAGTGCAAGAACTGGGGGAAAAAAAGAGTGAGTAATGCCTTTTAATTCTATTGTATAGTGACTTCCTGGGAGGATAAATGCAGACCTTTTTCCAAGGTGAAAAGTAGCCATAAAGCCAGAGCCAGCAGCATTCCCTGGTTCTCCTGGCAGTACCTGTGTCTAACCCGCTCACTCAGGTTCAAGGCAGCTACTGGCCTTTATAAGGGGAAGAAAAAAGCCAAACTCTTTCTTCACAAATATTTTCACAAAGCTTAGAAATCAGCCCAGATGAGGGAGTGTTTCTTAAGTATGCCATTCACCATCACTTTTAAAGTACCAAAAACAACTTTGCAAACCCTTTCAGCAGAAACATGATGATTATTTTGCAGTAAATCTCATTGTCAGCAAAGTAAATTCTTCATTCTTAGAAAAATTTTCCTGCTATAAATATATATCAAAGAAGAAGTCTATTGGGCAAAGGCAAATCAATTAATAGTGTTTCCTTAGGAATTCTTTAGCATCCTTCCTCCATGTTGTAACTGCTGTAAAGTTTTACTACGTGGGGTCAATAGGAGGGCACTGCACACACCCTCCAGCAGCCATGGATCCCTCATACCCTGCTGATAAATGTGTGTCATTTATGCACTGTTTAATCAGACCTATGTACACATGGGTTAAATATTCCCATTTTGGGTTTCTACTTCAGTATGCTGCAGAGAAATCTGTTTCAGTATTTCACAAAGCTGTTTCTGAAGTTTTTTGTTTTTTAGTTAAATTACTTCAGAAGCCAAAATTCACGAGGTACATGTAAATGTTTGAGTTGGTTATCTGACTGAGCACATCTGAGGGGTTATCTCCTTTTTCTCAGAGAATTTCAAGATTATTTTCTCTGTATCCAGTAACAATATCAAAACACAGTGTTTGAAGTTAGTGACAAGACAGATATGACGGCAAATTGGAAGGGCCATAGTAAGGATGTTAAAGCACTGTAATAATTTCACATTTTTAGTGTAAGAAGTCTTTCAATAGCAACAAAGAATTACTTCATTTTGGTGGTAAATCCCTGGCACAACACCTTGCAGACCTGCATCCAGATGAACCTGGTAATTTTATAGACTGACTAGAAATTTCAGATGACAATTAAAACCATGTAAAAATTGCATGCATTAAGAAGCCAATCTAGTCTTATCAGGTCTCAAGGACTTGCAAGGCAGATTACTTCCTCTAATTTTTCTCATACTTGTTTGGGTTTTTTTTCATTCTCTATGAAGAGATAAAGCATTAAATTCATTTTGAAGATACACTAATGGCTTACCAGAGTAACATCTACCTGCTCTGTGTACGGAGGGTTTCAAGAGCATTTAAAAAGCACTATCTATTTTTTTCCACTCACCAGAAAATTTAGAGCCAAGTTTTGTGACAGGGAAAAAACAATAAGATCTTAAAAGTCTTCTAGCTTGAGATGAAGAATGCAGGAAGAAAGGGGTTAATAAATAAAGCACTGCAACTGCACTTTGGAGATCAGTAATTGTGAAGTGAAAACCCCTTCATCATCACAACCAAATTTAGATAAATTTTCTTTTCAGATGATAAAGGTTCATCATTGACCTGTTCTTCCTTTGCTTTCTTTGTGCAGCTGCTTGTGTTCCTATTAGTGGTTATGAGTATTTACAGCCTATGTACCTGATTTAACAGCATATTTTATAAAATTACCTGCGCATAAATCTGGCAAAATAGGTCAAATTTGAGAATGTGTTTTTAAAAAGGTATAAACTCTATTGTATGGTGATTATCGCATTGACTACATAACATAATTTTTTTAATAATTAAACTGTTCCGATTAGTTTTACCCTCTGCTTGATTGCTGAATGGGTAGATGTAATTAACCTCTACTGATGTTAATTATGCACAAAGTGGGATCTTGGAGCTGCTGACCATGCAATTTGTTAAACAGCTCAGGGGGTGATACGGCTTGCACAGTGTTTATATGCACTCTTTCAACTTATGGCACGATGTGAAGTCAAAGTGGTGAGAGTTGTGCTTTGAAAACAACTTGCAGAATTTGTCTGCTCAGTAAAGTCATTGAAGTTCATTTATCTCGGAGTCAAAATGAGTGGAGGTGTCAGCAAGATATCTCTGCAAGGGTCCTGCTGCGAAAAACTTTGTGAAAGTTTATCAAGCCAAATTAAATGTGATTAAATTCCTCAAAGGACTCCTTTCATGAATGCCCAGTTCCAGTAAGAGCCTGTATACAGAGTAGGAACACTGTTCCATGTACTCCCTCTGCACTGACTTTACAGGTCCTGGCAGGAACCTCACGAAATATGGAAGGCTGAGGATACAGGTACAATCTTTCATGTGGTAAAGATATCGGTGTTTCGATGGAAAACTGCTCAGGGAGTTATCCTATCTAAAGCTGACATTTTATGAGTCAGTTTACATGATTTTTGGGAAAAATTCTCACCCCATTACCCTACAGAGGATTAACTTCTGTTTTATGTAGGGATCAAACCAGTTTATCAGTGCACAGTTTCTCCAAGCTGCAAGCAATGCTAGAATTAGAATTGCAAATAATTCTACAAACAGACTAAAGCAATTAGATTGCAGCAGCCTATTTTCAGTTAAAGTGAAGAAAGCATAACAGTTTAAATGTGTGTTAAAACAAAACATCTCGTTTGTGATTTGTATGCAAGCAAGAGCAAATCAGAACCCAGGATGGATGCTGTCCAGTAACAACTGGGAGCTTGAGGATCAGGACGAGGGCTGGAGCCTGTGGGGCCTCTGAAAATGTCTATTCTTTGATAATCACCTTATGGAAATATGGTCTTTATCTTCCCAGGTCTACTCCAGTTCTTTTGGATAGGAGGAACAGCCAGGAGTAAAAAATGATGTGTTTGTGATGCTGGTCTTGTGCTGAATTCTTATGGTCCTCATGGCCATTTAGATTTGTAGAGTTCCTTGGTGCAACAAAACTTCTCCAGATTAGTCCCTCACATGTGCACTTTCTTGCCATTGAAAATATCAAGTGAGAACTCAATAGTTTGGGGTTTTTTGCATATTGAAATGTTGCTTCACTAGCAGCAGAAAAATAAAACATCGATGCCTTATTATTATCATTTCTTCATATTACCAAATTTTATTTCACTGGTAGTTTCTTGTGACTTGGAATTAAAATGCACAATATTGTAGTGGGATTAAGTGAACACAATAACAAAACATATTCAGAGGAACATATTTTAAATTTTTAAAAAATATTTTAAAGTACTTGTGAAACAACAGATTGAAAAGTGCTATTTGTGCCAACATATTTCTTTAGATGAACTGGAAATCAGCACCTCTTTTAGGCTGATAAAGCTTCAAAAAGTTATTTTTCTTTAAGCTAATCACTCCTACATAATTGCAGTGTGTGAGCATAATAGTGTTCCAAAGCAGTGTCGTTATATGTGACACAAAAAAGAGTTTGGCATTGAAAAGTACGAAAATACCACACACTAAAACTAGTTTCCTCAGTTTTCTGCCTGTAAGACTCATCAGCAAGCACAAAGTTTTTTCCCCAGCTGCTTTACTCAGGCTTGTCCTGTGCCTCAGATGTTTTCCTAATGTTTGCAAACAATTCCTCCTGGTAGCACATGGCAGATAGGTGGACTTTTAATTTTAATTGCCATGAATAACCCTGCTACCTGTTTTCATAATCACTGCAGACAATATCCCTAGCATCATACCAGTCTTCTACAAATATTATCTACAAGTTCCTTTTCTTTGCAGCACACAGGTTGGATACAACTTTTGCAGATGACTTTTCGCGAAATAACAGAACTAAAACATGGACTTTATTTCAAAGCACACAGGTGAAATTTTCATCTAGACTTTTTTACTTACAGCACTGCAAGTATTCTTTTGCTGATACTTGACAAATGTAATCTTCTATTTTCCCCAATATTCCATAAAAATATTGAGATTTATTTCTGGTACTACTTCTTCATTTATAAGTCTTCTATAAGCAGTTCTCTGTGGTTCTCTTTCAGTTAATCTAATCAAATACAAGCTGTTCACCATCAGTTTCTAAGCTGCTCACATTCTATTCCCATTTTCTTACTGTTGCCCTATCATTCCTTACCTAATCTCCCATTCATTACAGAGAATCCACTTGTCTGGCTCTCAACTACTCCATGCCATCAGCCTCCTGTATTGCTGGATTCCCACTAAAACAATCTTCCTGCTTCCTCTGCAATCCTTCTACTGCCTGCAGGGAGTTATCCACAAATAAAGGTAGAGTTCTCTCTTTCTTCCTTCAGTTCCATGGTTCCACTGAAATCTCACAAAAACTTCCTACCAGTCTGAAATCCCGAACGCTGCCCAGCTGCCCTCGGTCTGTTCCTGGGAAGTTGCACTCAAGGCATAAAAGAAGAGGCAGCCCGTGGGCAGGGATAGTCTTTGTGTTTGTAGGCCAGAACTAACAGAGAGCCCAAGGCTAGGACTGGTGGTTCAGTGTTCTGCTGCAGTAGGTAATGGTCCCTAGCACGTTACTTGTTTATTAGATATACATTGTATACTCAATGCATACAGATCTCAGGAATTACATAGGCAGGCTTCACAAGGTGTTGGAGCAGATTGTGATTTCCCCAAGGTTTCTAAGCAGAATTTTAATTTACCTTCTGTACCTTTGAGCTTGTTTTCAGATGGTTTGCAATAAGTCGTAGATTGGCTGGGAATGCTGTGAAGTCTCTCGGTAAACACCTGTCAGTAAAAAAATGGCAATCCACGATCTGCCTTTTGGGCAAGGGGCAGGCCTGGATTCCGGAATCTTCCTAATTCTCTGTTTCTACGTCTCCTTTACAAAGAAAATGAAATCCCATCTTAACAGTCCTTACTATGGAAAGCACACCAGTGGAAATCAAGAAGACCAAGTCACCAAGCAGACCAAGGCTGGGGTGCCAGAAGCTGTGTACACCCGAGGTTAGGTACTCTGATTTTCCTGGATTAGGTAGGGAGGCCAGATGCAGCATCACACGGAACAAGGCTGATCATATCCACTTCCAGAACTATTTCAGGTGTCTCCACACAGAAATGTCAAGCACTGCATGACCCAGCTCTGTGCTTCAAAGACAGAGCAGCTGGTTTTAATCTACAAGTAGAAATAGCGTTAATAAGGAAAAAAAAATAAAAAAGGGTTGCTTTTCTTCCAGCTTCTTAAACTGTATTTCAGGCTTCTGTAGTCAGATGCCCTAGCCAGGTTTTCTTACATCATATTCAGGAATGTAAACATTTCTTTATGCAGATTCTTATGTGTGAAATATGTTTTTTGATCACTGTCTAGTGCATTTAATTGTCTTTCCAACAGAGTTTTGGAGAGGAGCTTTAGGAAGTGTGTTCATCTGCTTAAGTCATAGAATAAGTCAGAAATCCTCCACAAACCTCACTGAATTTTGTCTCTGAGGAAAAAGAGGCCAAGATTTTATCTTGGTCTTTTGTTTAGTAGTTTATGAAGTTTAATATATTACCTAAAGGTGATTTATTTGATGACTAATTTACTACTTCCAGTTCGTGTTAACTTTGAATGTAAATTTAAGTTTCAAGCTTTTGAAGCACATTTGATAAAAAAAAAAAACAACACTGTTTTTAATAGTCATCTCTCACGGCCCCAAATCCAATCCATACTTGGCCAGAAACCTTTACTTTGTCAATACAATTCTAAGTGAGCATAAAAAACAGATTGAAAATCTGTATCAGCAATACCCATACCAAGATGGGTCACAAGTTTATTCCAGTCTGCCATAATGTGAAATGAGAACTGAAAAAATTGTTTTACAAAGGAACTTCAAAATAGTCCCCATACAAATAAAGAAAACAGCAGGTGGTAATTGCAGATGTTTTGGACATACCACATTGGTCCCTGTTTTTCAACTATTTTAAACATGAAAATGTACTTTCTGTAACTTTTTTATTTATGTTGCCTCGTCCTGCTACACAACTGACAAGTTCATCAAACACAAAATTCTGCAACTTTTCTTGTCTGGGCTATTAAATCTCTCATTTATTTGAGTAGAATCCAAATTCAAGCCTAACCATTTCTAGTAATATTTGATCGTCAACAGATTTATTGAAAGAATAAGGAAGCTTTTTTAGCCTCCCACTAATTTTAAGAAAAATAATTAAATACATTACAAGAAATTACTGAGTTTGCTCACTTGGAAGGTGCTCAGGCAGCTTTCTGCCTTTGCTTTGCTCTCACACTCCCGAGCTCACACTCGTGGAAGTGCCAGTGCTCCACGTTTCCATTGAGAAACTTGCTCTGTGTGTATGAATATTGCATGGAAAGGAAATAAAAACAAATATTAGGCTGAGGCCTTGTCTAGAAAAGAAATAAAAGGTAAGCTAAGCTATCCCCGAAGCCCACAATTTCATCTTCAAACAATAGAAGTCAAGCTACACAATTATTAAAAAGGAAGCTTCTTCCAAAAAAATTGTATGCATGTTTTAATATTTGTAAGTATTTTATGTATAGGTGATGTAAGAGACATAAATTTTGCAAAGAAACTGAGTCCATCTCTCCAAGTAACAGTTATTTCTCTACCATTTAAACAAATATTTTATTGCTTTAATATCAAAAAAGTCTGTGTTATTTTTACTTCAAAATTGCTCTTCCATCATTTCATAATACTTAATCTCTTAATAAACTTTTCAAAAATCACTGATGGATATTAATTTGTGGCCAAAAACCTCTCCTGTAATTTTATCAGACAGAAAGGTGAATTAGCCTAGACTCTTTCCCAAAGTGTGAACCAGCCACTTTAATGATGAAAAAGGAAGAGGAGAGCAGAATTTTTTGTCTTCCAGCATGGCATGTTCAGTCCGAATAAATTTTATTTTAATTGTATTATTTTTGTGTCACTGCATATCCTGAGTGCTCTGTGGTTGTTTAAATAACAGAAATGGATAACTATTAAAAAGTAACTATATTTGGAGGGAGGAGGAAACCCCTGAAGAGATAGCTAAATGTCTACTTCTGTATGAAATGGAACAGTTCAAGCTGAAATAGTTTCGCACCTCCTTATTTTTGTTAGAAACCTTAAGAGATGGGATTAGTTTAATATATGATGCCTGTGTTGTGCTGACTGAAGGCATTATTTTTTGGTTTATTTTTACATTGATTAAAAAAATATTTAAAAAGGAAACCTAAAAATGGTAAATATATTTATCTCCAAGAAAGAGCAGAACCTGCTGGGGATACAGCAGTACCATGAAGTGAATGTGTAGTCAGCTTCTTCCATGCTAAAATTAACAGGAACACTAAATCAACAGCTTTAGAGTATTTAAGATGTACCCTGCCTGCCAAGGCTTAGCTGCTGAATTAAATCTATTGCTGAGACTGCCTTGTCCAGTGTGTCTATATACTATGCTAATTATAAAATGACAACCTGGATTTTCAGGGGAACCTCAATGTGACTCTTTAACTGTGGTCACAGCTTTAAGTAAGTAAATATTGTTGACATTAATAAGGGGGATCTCTACACTGCTAATTAGAGACATCCCTGGCCAGCTCTGGTCCCAGACCAGGGGCCAGGAGACCTTGTGCTCTTTTGGAGCCTCTTCAGCTGACCTGAAGTTTGACCTCAGCTACTTTCCCCAGTGTTTCTCCTTTATGAACACTCTTTTCTTCCATGGTTTTTTGGACTGTCAGTGCTATAAAGCTTGTGCAGACCTGAAGGTTGTTGATGATAACCATAAATTTTGAGAAACACAGATTTTGTCATTTCTATTAAAGCTGATTAGAAATGTTTTGACAGAATAGGTTTTGTTGGAAAAGAGACTGGCCAGATTAATTAAATTCAAAATTAGCTGAATACAGTAAAAATAAGCAGTTGGTATCATTTTGACCGAAGCTAAATGAGAAATACAAATTCCCAGGAAACTGGAGGATGTGCTTCCCAGATCCACTGATGGGTCATGTCTAGAAAGTCTCACAGGTCCATTTAAGCTCTCTGCAGGCTGTTTCTGCTTTAAAAATTAGGCTAAATCAGCCTCACTACAAATCAAATACATACAATTGGCTAGCCAAAAACCATAGAAGAAAGAAGAAAATGACCCATCCACAATCACCTCACAGTTTAGAAAAAAAATAAGATTCTAGGCTTATTTCAGTAGTAACGTTTAGGAGGTGAATGCTCTGCCAGTACACATATGATACTGAAATGATGGCATTAAAAACAACAGTGCCCAAACCCTGGGCACACTTCTGTCGATACATCTCTGCCAATTCAGAGCTTCTGATGGTCGGGCTTGGCATTTTAATCTAGCAATTGTCAATTCCACTTCTGTTTTTATTAATCATACCAGTGATGTCTGAATAACTAACTCCAGAGAAATTGGATTTAGAGGGTCGGTATTAAAGAATAAAATGTACAAGTACAAAACTGACAAACGGAAAGATATATGTTGGTTCTTTTTAGGTAATATGTATTGCTGCATACACCTTCAAGGTATCTGTGAGCAATTTAAGTGTGTTTTCTGGCAGCTGTCACTGGTATCATCCATCAGAACAAGAGTCCCAGTCAGTGACACTTTGCTAAGGGGCTGAAGGGGTATGGATTTCAATTCTGAGCAGCTTCTTATGACAAATAGTGGGAGGGATGAATGCCAGAAAAAAAAAAAAAAAACACGAAAGAATTTGCACAATTATAAATAATTAGACCATTTTTCTTGTAAAAGCAGCAACTGGACTGTTACTGTAGTTTATGCACAGAATTGTTCCCAAGTTCAGTGTGCTGTTTCACCACCTCTCTTCAAGCAAATACCCATGGTTGTCATTGAGAGTGAATTCAGGGATTATGCTGGACTGCTGCTGGGATCTGAGAAGTGTTGGAGCACCTTTTTTCTTTGCTTCCTCTTGGCCTCTTTTAGTACATACAACGAAGCACCTTGATAATAAACTCAAGAAGCCGTACTTGTATCATCAGAGATGTGCTTTGAGGATGCAAGGGAGGGGAGAACTACATTTATTTGCCTGCAAACACATCCATAATTTCCTGAAGAAAGGAAAGAGTAATTTTAGCAGACCAGGCAGCATCCACCTCTGACACAGGTATCTTGACCTGTGCTAAATGCAGAGGTTAAGGTCCTTCATCTTTAGCTGCCTGACATCTTTTCCCTCCTCTGGTTTTCGTACTTTCTGTCCTCTCACTCAGCTCTTTGGCTGCCAGGTTCAAAATCAAACAGATTTACTTAGGAATTTAATAAATAGATCTTTGTTAACCAAATTTACTTTGACTTGATTACAGTAAACACTAAGCTCCATAGCAGGTTAGGAAACATCCATGTCACCAACTCAATAGGCTGGAGGAAGCAACGGTGGTAATGACATATGAGTGCAAGGGCATTTTAATTTACATCAGTATGAGGAAAAACCATCAGCAGAAGAAAGAATGAATGATACTGTGCTTCAGCAACTCCTCCCAGGTGTTATTTTTAAACCAGGGATGTTGGTGCTATTGCTGACCATGCCCTGTGTGGGCCCGAGACGAATGTGGCTGTTTCCATAGCCATGAAATGTTTTAGCTGAATGGTGCAGACTTAGACGGCACTTTCACCCAGAAAGAGGAGGTTTTAACACACCTGGAGATTCTCTGCAAGTACCTCTCCAGAAATAATTGAGGCCATCACTGCTCTGGTGTCAGCTGGAGCACAGCACGGATAGCCTCAGGCTCGGTTTTCTACACTTAGAACTTAAAACTAGAAAATTGCTGAGCTTCAGACCGTGCCATCACCTAAAAGTTTCCACTGCTCCAGCAGGAGACAGTTTGGGGATTACTGGTGGCCTTTGCCAAGGAGTGCAGCACAAGGGACCCTCCTCTGCTACTCAGAAATCTAAGTTTACAAGATACCATCACATGTGGATTTTATGTGAAGCCTTTACAAGAAGTTACATCTCCCTGCTGAAAATGTGTAAGACCATTTTTCGTACCCCATTAGTCTTTGATAAGATATTAAGATAGAAATGTTACACTCTATGGCACTGGATTAAACATGCAGCTTTTTAGTTTAATCCTAGAAGTCTTCAGTATAGAAAGATGCCTTGAATAAAAGGAAGTATTTCACCTTGAAAATGAAACAAATTGCTAAAAATAATGGGGAGGGGGGGGAAGAGAGAAAAGAGAAGGAACAGACCTAATGATTTCAGTTGTCCTATTAAAGAAGGACTATTTTTTTTAAATTCTGAGAAAACAGCTAAACACTGATTCTGAAAATCATAACCTACCTCATAAATTTAGCTATTTCCTCATGTGTGTTTCATGCAGAGTTTATTATAATGTTTTTGCTTTTAACATAATAAACAATTGGGATCTTTGCTTGTTGAAAGCATTCTGTTTTCTGTATCTCCTGAACTGAATTTAAATTATTGGAGCTGTTATGAGGACGACGGTAAGAGAAATTGATTAAAACAAAAGGAAAGGCATTTTTTATATAATTGGAGCTGTTATGAGGACAAGTGCAAGAGAAATTGATTAAAACAAAAGGAAAGGCATTTTTTATATAATTGGAGCTGTTATGAGGACAAGTGCAAGAGAAATTGATTAAAACAAAAGGAAAGGCATTTTTAAAAAGGGTGCTTGAGTCTTCCTTTGAAATCATGTATATTTTAATAAAAAATCAATATGTGTTTTAAGTACCCAATGTGCTGATTTATTCCACATAGAAAATATGCTGTAGCATATTCTGAATTATTTTAAGTAGGTAAAAACTGGAATTTCTGTCGAGTTAGAAGCTGCATTTTTTGATTTTCATTCTGAATTTAAATGGAAAAAAATAGCAGGAAAGACATTCTTTCCACAGAACAGAAAATTCCATTTCAGATATCTACAATCTGTAAGTCTGCACAAATGAAGCTGCCTACCTTTAAAACAGAGTGGCAAGAAGGATGTGCTTTTAGGTTGGTTTGTTCTTCTTTGTGCCCAAGGACTGTGTGGCCTTTAAGCTGACTTCTGAGATGGGGTGAGGGCAGAAGGGAAAGGCCTGGTCAGTGTGGGTGTTGTGCAGGGAAGGCAGCAGTTTCTGTCTGGTGAGTGTGCCCAGCATGGAAAGGCGTTGGGGGATGTGAGGATATGAGAGCAGCAGAGGAAAGAGGAGGACCAAGAGCAAAAGTCTCAAGGTGGCAGGAGGAGGGAGCCTTTGCTTCGGGTTTCTATGGCTATAAAACCCAGGGAGCTGCAGGGAGCTGCTGAACTAGAAAATAATACTGGAGGGATTAACTTACCTTTCAAGGACAGAAGTGAGAGGAGTGTTTTTCAAACCTTTTTAATATATCTTCCCACTGCATTTCCTATTTAAACTGACACCTTGTTATAGTTTATTATTTTACTATTCTGATAAATATGTTTGGATATCCTTTGGCACATTTGCTTAAAAAAGTGAAAAAAAAAAAGTGTGAACAGTTGGTGGTTGAGCAGGTGGCCAGAAAGAGTTGTTTTTCCTGAGATGTGCTGAGTTCTTATCCTCAGCACCCTCCGAGACGTCGTGGCAAATAACACCAGCACCAAGTAATCCTCAAGTCACCCAAGCTAAAAAGTAATCACGGCTATCAAACACTGAATTTGAACTTTCTGCTCCTCAAACTCAGTAAATGAAGGTTTTTCCATATGAAACTGTAAAGTTTGTTCAATCCTTCCTCTCTCCCAGCTGTCTTCCTTTTGTTCTCTCTCTTGCTCAAGCACTGTCTTCACTGAGTGTGGTGTGCCCCCATTCCTGCCTGCAGAATGTCCTGTTAAGACTGCAGTGGTGGTCCCTTGGAAACAACTCCATGTCCTCCCTCTGTGATACCAGGAATCCATTCTGAGCAACCCCATAAAGAATTCTCAGAAAGAAACGTGGCTTGATAAGAGCCCACCTCATCTTCGAGAACATCCTAAAGGTGTGACTGTTCTTGGTAACAATGGTTTCAACTTTCTTTCTGTACCTTTGGAAATGGAGAAAGGGAAAAAGATTTTTTATTTTGAAAGATAAGAGTCCCATAAGGAGACCAGTTTATCTGCCTGATGTATAGTAGCCTGAAAAGTCTGTACAAAGAAAGCCAGAAACTGGTAAACAAAAGAGATATCTCAAGGTTGTGCACTTATGGCTCACTTGTGCAGAGGTACATAGCTATAAGTGAGTATATAGGGGAATCTGTTCAGATAACTCAGCCTGCCAGAGAAAACCACCTTCCTAAACGATGCTTTAGGCTGGATCTCAACATCTGCAACCTGTCCTATCGCATTAGCATTTTCTTTAAAAATTCAAGATCCCCAGACTTCTATGAGAATTAGTAACTAATTCCCATGATGAGGCAGTACCCTACATAAGAGCAGCCCTGCACCGTGGGTGTTCAGAGGAGTATCAGAGAACTGCACAAACCCTCTTAATTTGTGCCACTGATAGGACAGCAGTGGGAGGATTCCACTTGGCAGCAAAGAGGTCAGCAATGTGTTAGGTTTGTTATATTCTCCCCTAGTTACTTAGAATCTCTCTGTCTGAATAACACAGTCAGAAGTATGGTCCGTGCCCAAGGGCTTGAGGACAAAGCAAATGGACAAAGCCCCAAAGTGCTCACACACCCCAGAGCAGCCCCCAGCTGCCCCTCTCGGTGGGAACTTTGCTCTTTGCAGAGCAGTAAATGGCCACTGGGAGAACTGTAGCCCTTCCCAACAAAGTGACAGTCTTAGGAGCAGCAGCAGCTGTGAAGTCTGTGCATCCCAACAATGCTATTTGTTAAATAAATTTATAAACTAATTTATATCTCCTAGCCATTTTTATTGTGGGGTTTATTTTGCAACATTGTCACTCAGTCACAGGAACGGAAAGAAATTATTTGAGCAGTGTCATGAAGTGTTAATATTTTTGTAATATTTTTATGGTTGAATGGCTCAGAACACAAACTGAGTCACTGAGAGTACCTTTTGGTACTGATGTACCTTGAAGGGCAGTTTGCATCCATGACTTTTTCAAACCATGTATCATTTTACTGATCACCATAAATAAAACCAGACAAAACACGGTCACCAGAAAAATTCAATTGGCTGTCATGGAGAAATGAAAGTCAGTTAATGAACTGTAGCATTAAATAAACAGATCTTTCCTGGTCGTAAGCAGGATGTAAATAATTAGCTCATATACTTCAGGGTTTTAGTGGGAGAGACCTATTTTCAAAGATAATTTAGTTTTTGTCTAAATACGTGCTAAAATACAGCCACAAAATGAAGTTCAGGTTACCAACAGCTTCAGAACCACTCCCACTCAGGAAGAAGAGGAGTAATTTGGGGCATTCAGGTTGTATAACTTTCCCCAACCGTACCAAGGTCACACTCACAACATGGTCTGCAGTATCTCTGGGTTTCTCGTTCTTTTCTTCTGAAAGGAGACTTAAGTTTCTTAAAGGAAGAGAAACACCTTATCTGTTCTTCTCGTGGCACTAAGTAGCTTGTTGCTTTCTTTTTGTTCTCAGATGTTGACCATTTTCACTTTATTGCAAGAAACGATGACAAAATGACACCCTTTTGTTTTCAGAAGTGAAAGGCAGGAGGAGAGAATTCAGTGGCAGTGGCAGGACAGCACTGGCACCCAGTGGCTCAGGATGCTCTCAGCTCAGCACCCTTCTTTACCTGCTTTGCCAAGATAAATTTAAAGGCCGTTTGTTAGGACCCTGTAATTTATCTACCACAGGTGCTTCCAAGCAGGTCCATAAGTATATTTCTGTGGGAACGAGAAGTTTATTTCTGCAGGTTACCAAAGGAAAGAGATTTCCAGGGGAAAACACCATTCTTTTTAAAAAGATTTATTCATGGCCAGGGAGAGCAAGGAAGATATTGCATGTCCCAGTGGCTGACTTTGGAAACTTCCTCCTTCTTCTGCTCTTGCCCTGCACATTATCTGTATCAGCACTTGATATGTCTTCTCCATAGGTCCACAGGAGACAGACAGATCCAGTTAAACTTTTATAAACTGATTGGCAAAGGTTAAGAAGGCTTAGCCAGGCTTGCTGTTGCATCATGGTCAAGAGTCTATTGCTTTTCCTATAGATCAGTTGCTACAAAAAAAAAAAGCAAACCTGGGCTTTACAGTGACTGAGATTATTTTTTACTTACACTTTCTAATTTTTCCCTTCCTGTGCTATTCACCAGCATTATTTGAACCCCTTGATACGCAGCATTTACCTCGTAGGAGAACCATCATTGTCCACTGGGATGCTCTTATTACATCTTTCCCAACTCCACCTGGCATTTTACAGCTTGAATTCCGCTCATCCAGTCTGACCACAGATTTAAATAGGAAGAGAAGTAGTGAAATCAAAAGACATCCTTACTCTTGTGGCAGCCAGTGCATCCCTTAAAGTGTCAAGTTTTACCAAACCAATTTTTCAAAGGGGTGTGAGATCAGAGCTTTTAACCTCTGGCACACAGATTACAAAGACTAAATTGACTATGGACCACAAAGCTCCCTTAAGCTGAATGACAGTAGGTTTATATTTACTGTATGTACCTTCCCAGGGAAATAATTAAGAAAACTCAAATGAAAATAAAAATTGAAAACTGCTGGTGCAAGATAATATTTCCATGTTTGCTTAAGATCTGCTGATCTGACTGGAAACTTGCTGCGCTTGGAGCCTTTTGTAATAGAAAAAAAGTGTAAAAATGTTACCATTTGATCCGTATTTCTATGCTTTCTCTCTTTCCCCGAGCATTTTCTGAGTCAGAGTCTGCTGCCCCATGCCACTTTTCCAATGTTTTGTCCATCAGTGTTTCACATGCTTGTAGACCCGTTTTCAGTCATTAAAAATGTTTTCAGAACCGTGTTTATCGGTGACATTAGTCTGAAATATGCAGGAGCTTCCCAGAGAGTTACCTGGGCTCACCCCTGGATAACGTGTGGCTCCTGAAGGAGGATGAGCTCCTTGCCTTCCAGCCCCATGTGCAGGTGGATGGTGTGGGGAAAAGACAAAGCTGTGATGCTCTCTCCTCAGCTCCCTCCGGCAAGGGGAGCCCTGAGGGAGCACTGCACTCTCCCCCTGGGGATCCACCTGGTCCTGGGAAGCCTTCACCTTGCACAGCCTGCTTCTCCACTTCGGAAGGCAAAGACAGGGACTGGAAGAGTGACAAAATACAGCTACTCACCTCCTAAAGTTGAATAGAAAATAAAAATCGATATTATAATTTTCAGAGAATTGTGAAAGAGTTGTTCCAGTTTTTGCAGAGATGGCCACAGAGCTGTTACTTAGTGTGATGCACGGAAGACTCATATCTTTAATTTGGACTTCATTTGCCTTCCAGGAAATGAGTGGGATACTGTAATTGTTGGTCAGCATGCAACTAAAGCTTCTGCGCTTCACCAGACACCGAGCATTGGTTGTTATTACAGCTTGTTATACTTCCATTCCTCTGGAAAATTTTCACAGATCAATAAGTAAGGTGTCATAAGAGCAAGATTCCCTGGGCATCTGTAAGGATCTCTTCACAATCTGTGGAGCCAGCCGTATCACAGAGTTCTCTTCTGGAGAATGACAGCATTTTCTCTTTAGCTGTACAGAGAATTTTCAGTCTTTGTACTGGAGCACTGCTAATTGTTTGCACAGTTAATTAAACTATGGGTGAGGTATTCGGTTAAATATCCATGTGTAATGCACATATTGACTGTTTCAAGGTGAATACTTTTCTAAATCATGAGCTATTGAATGTTGACTCACTGTGGTCCATTTTCTCTAATTGGCTTGAAGCTCCTCTCTGCTGCCTGTTATGATGGAAGGTGTTTTTACCCCCCAGTAAAAAATTACTGTCTCTAAATATGAACATTAGCGGGTGTGTTGCGAATCATTGTGCAGGAAAGAGACTGTCCTGAGTACACATTTGGGCTGGTAATTGGTTGGGGTGCACCTTCTCTCTGCATCAAAGCAGCCCTTGAGGCAGTGGGTGAAGCCTGGCGGTCTCCAGTGCACCTCAGTCACGCTGTGGAAGTACAGCAGAGGTCTGTCTCTCATGAGCTCAAGGTGTTTCTTTCTTGCAGGGTGCTGACTGTGTAAGCAAAGGGCTCAGAAAGGTTTTTTCTGTATGAAACAACAACCAAATTATACTTTTTTTGATAAACTTCTGCAAGATTTCTCACCCTGTAGCAGTAGTCATGAGGTTCCATAAGTTATCCTGGCTTCGAGGGATGTGATAAATGTTCAGTGATTCCTCAACACTTGCAAAACCTGACATTCCATTCAAAGCTACCACTCAAAATACCCTGCATGCATTCAGGGATGGATTGATGGGGAAAACTAGCTCTCAGATGATCTATCCTAAGTCAACATATGTTTAGAAAGAATTATGTATTTGTAGAAATTAATTCAATTCTATAGCTTAGTAAATTTGTTGATACTCCAGGCTTGAGCTACATATTTTAAACAAAGGCAGGGAATTTTTCGGTCCATACTGGATGTCTGTGTATTTCTGTACGACTCTCTACATTGGTCAGCATCAGGTAAGCATAAGATAATATATGGAACACACATTTTTAACTGAAACAATTAAAAAAGAGACCTTTAGCCTTAAGGGATTTTGTCTTAAGTTGTAATAAGAGAAGTAGGGAGAGTCAAGCCACAACAGCAATTCAAGAGACATAATTCTATAAAAAATGATTCCACTTTATTTCAATGGCTTTTTTCTCCACCAGCACGAAAAAAAAGTTTTCCTCTGTGGATTTAAGTAGCATTTAGAGCATTTAAACCTATCTATTGAATGATAATTGCTGCATTCAAAATTCATGCTCCCTTCATCACACATTAGCAATAAGATGAGAAAGAAAAGTGTTTGGAAATGAACAGGCACTGCTGGGTACCACTCAACTGAGATGGAACGGATGGCAGAATCTGTTGCTGAGGTGTGCAGTGCAGGGGAAAGCAAAACACTCTCCATGGTTTCCCAGTGTCTATTTTAATAAGAAACTGAACTCTTGCTCTCAAGAAAGCAGGGCTGGAGTTAGAGAGAGAGAAAAGCAGCAGCCTCCATCTCTCCCTTCCTTCCTTGCCCAAGAACTCAAAGTGCTGAAAAAGATTGTTTTGTATAACTTGTTGGTCAGAAGATCTTTGGAGCAGTCATCAAACTCCAGAATTAATTCTGGAAGGTAGAAATGGTAGAAACGCCCAGGAAAAAAATAAATCGATCTGCAAAGCGCTCTGCTTGTTAGGCAAAAAATTAAATTCCCTTCAGGCTATTCTGGGAGATGGGAAAAACTCTCCAGAGAACGAAAAGCAAATTCTCTTTCTTTGACTGCTGCAGGAGGGGAAGGCTACACCTTCACAAGCCTCATCTCCATTTTTGCTTCTAAAGAAAACCATCATTAATGATGTGAACTCCTGTTGTTTTTTAGCCACTCTCAGAAGTGTGTTTGGACTTGGTAATCAAGTGGGGAGGTGTGGAAACGACTACGGAGAGATAACAGCTAATAAGCAAAGACAAAGATCAAAACAAACCCAGAAATGTACAATTTCTGACCGCAGTGATGAAAAGTTAAATTGTGTTTTTGTCATAGTCTTTACTTATTAGCTGGTAGCTAATCCTGCTCATTATTTTCCAGAGTGAATAAGTGTAAAGTTTTATTTTATCTGTCAATGAACTAAACTTTTAATTAACTTTCATATTTGTCTTAAGTTAAGACTAACGACTCTCAAAGGAATTGCCTAAAATCCTTAAACTTTTGAACAAAGGGACCAGAAAAGAAGCACTAAGCTTCCTTTGAAAACCAACCTTTCTATTAGAGAACAAAATCAAAAAATAAGCGACTTGAAACTGGGAGACTCAGAGTATTAATATTCATCATGAAAATAAACTATAAGAAAATGTAAATCTGTGTTAAACCCAGAGGACTTTTGTTGCTGGTTTGACACACATTGGCAAATTACACTAATGATTTCAGTACTCCGTCTCTAACTGGAGGAAAATTATTGGTGTTTAAATTAAGACTTTATCTGAACTCTGACACTTTTTTTAATGTTACTTGTTTTGCTACAGACAAATTATTGTTGACAATGATTTTACAGAACATCATCAATTTCTGCAAATTTCTTTTTTTTTTCTTCTTCCACATCATCACATGTATAATGTATAGTGGGTGTCAGGATGGTTTGCCAGGATCAGGACATTCTGGGTAGAAGAATACCAGGTGTGACAGACACATAGAAGGGCCAGAAACAAAAATAGGATGTATAGTGGTATTACCCAAGTAGGTTTTGCATAAATAAAATTTATTCCAGCTTTAATACATAAACTAGTGTTGCAGGAATAGTTTTGGCAGATGTCAATGCATAAATATTAAGTGAAAAAGAGTGCTGCAATAGAATTGAGAAGCAAAAAATTTTACAAAGATAGAAGGTGTAGTTATAGATCCTCCAAGATTTTGGGTGGTCCGCACTAGGGTGAAATTAGAAATCTATTTTTGAAGGGTGAACTAACACCCTCCACTTTCCAGCTGCTCGCGATATGTTCTTGCTTTAGTATGAGCCCTCATCACGAGGGTGTGTTAACTGGCAGGGCATTAGAAACAGGATGTGGAAGAAAACAAGCAATGTGGCCATGTCCCATGTGTTCGACAAAAGCTGGCTGCAGCGCAGTAATTTTTTTCAAGCCGAATACTGGGCTTTTTCCTCCTTTCTTCCTGGCTCTTCTGATAGCATGTGTGCTTTCCTGCTCTGTTATTGACTTTGTTGCAGGCCGTCCTCAGAGCAGAATTGATTTATGACACACTTTGCAGCCATCCAGACATCTTCCAGTGAAGTGACAAAGAAGTTCTGCTTCTGCACCCACCTAATCAATGAAACCGAAAGAGAGACTAGACAAAACAGAACCCCCACGTGGAGCTACAGGGTGCCAAACATCAGGCACAGAAGTTCACAGAATCCACAAAAGTGACATGTAGTGGTTTTGCTTATCATATAATACGCTTTTTTTATTTGTTAGGTAACAATCTTCCTGTTTAACAGAGTAAAAGTTTAACATATATAACCACAGAAGTATGATTGGATATGGACTCTTAGCTTAGCAAATGGAACAAAAAAGCTGTAGCATGCTCCTATGCCAAAATAAGGAATGCTTAGCCATTTTCTCCATCTTTAAAACAAAATGTATTTTACAGCTGGAATACTAAAGGTATTTAAGTAGTTAACCAGGAATGGTTTGGTGTTGCAAAGGGCTGAACAACGTCATTCTGATCCAACAGTTTTCCGAAGTGTGTATTTAATTGGATTTTGAACCAACTCCAGTCCTCACGCCAGCCATATAATTGGCACCAATAAATGTTCTGTTAGACTGAGGCTGGATGTCCTCTTCTGGCAGAATCTAGGCTGTCATGAGAAACTGAAAGGAAAGGACTTTACCAGGTCCTTGTCATCCAGATAATATCTGCATGGGGATGCTAGAACCACGCAACCATGTAGGTTGGAAAAGGCCTTGGAGTCCAACCATTAGGCTGACACTGCCAAGCCCCAACTAAACCATGTCCCTAAGTGCCACATCTACACCTCTTTCAAATACATCCAGGCATGGTGACTCCACCACTGCCCTGGGCAGCCTGTTCCAGCGCTTGACGTTCCTTTCACTGAAGTTTTTCTTCATGTCCAATCTAAGCCTCCCCTGGCACAACGTGAGGCCATTTCCTCTCATCCTTTCACTTGTGTACTTGAGAGAAGTGACTGATCCTCACCTTGTTCCAGCCTCCTTCCAGGTAATTGTAGAGAGCAATAAGGTCTCCCCTGAGCCTCCTCTTCTCCAGAGCTAACACTATCAGTTCCTTAGGCCTCTCCTCACCAGACTTGTGCTCCAGACTTTTCACCAGCTTCATTGCCCTTCTGTCAATTCATGGACAATATTTTGTCCATGGAAAAAGCTGTGCCAATGTACAGTTCAAAGGTCAACGAGACTTCCCAAAATCTAGCCTGAAGTTGACACACTGGGAGACCCAGACCCTGCTTTCTATACACCTGCAAAAACGTGGAAACTTGTTCTAGGTCCCTGGAGGTTTTTGGGGTTTTTACCATAATTCAGCCGTGCTAACCTTGACTTCCCTTTGCCTGTGCAATGAGGGACCATCTTGTTGTAAGGCCATTGCATGTGTAGTTTACAGAGCAAATCACTGTGTGAGGTGAAGGCATGAGAAAATTAGGTTCTAAGACAGCATGCCATAAATCCTGCTTTACAGGACAGGATGCTCTGGGTCGCTAGAATTATCTTGTTATAAAGGCAATGAGATAAAAAGCAAATAGCAGCTCAGTTTTGAAGCACTCTAGTCCCTTGAACAGGTGAAAGAAATTTCTCTAAACCCTGTCAGCCAAAATGCATTGCTCTGTGCCCAGAAGTGCATCCCCACACAGGTGTTTTACACACACACTTTTCCCATGTGCAGAAGCATTTGATGCTCTGCCGTGTCACTGGGGTGAATGTGCTCTGTTCCTCCTTCCTCTCTAATGAGATTCTGCTTTGTGACAGACCCTGTCAGAGGCTAATTATAACAAATGTTGGGAAATATTTGCTCCAGAATAACCTTTGGCTCTAAGATGGATCACTTGTGTGAAGCAGGTCCCCTGGCAGAGCCCTGGAGATCAAGTTCTGCTTCAGAACAATGTCTAAGATTCAATAATGGCACTGTGTACTCGGCTGACCAAGTTTGGCAGTTTCTGATTGATTTCTTTTCCTCTGCAAGCCTTGCCTGTCACGATCAGCTAATTAAAAGTGCAGTAATCTGATATAATCTCTTTCCCAGTTGGTGCGGCAGTTGGCTCTCTAACAGAAATAATTGATTTGTAAACTGCCAAACCTCAGACATTTAGATTTGCATTGTCTCCTCCAAGCCATGTCTAACAGGCAAAATTTGTCTCCTGATACATCAAATGACCCACACAACAAAATTAATTTAGCCTTCACTGCTATGGAGGGTCAATGGAATAGAAATAGATAAATTTTAAAATGTAATAAAAGTCTGGAGGAAAAGCAAATAAACATGGATATAGTCTGTTTGTGCAAAGCCAGCAGTGTGTCTGCATTTGGCTCCCCTCAGTTCTTCAGCAGCTGGTATTGAAGAAGAGATAGTTACCTTTCCAATGTGATTGGCTTTACACTTCAAATCACACTTCTTTTTTTTTCCTTTTTCAAATATAGGTCAAACCCCATGTGACGTGTGTGGCTCTCAGTGGCTGGTGACCCGAACAACAGAATCCTTCTGCCAAGGAACAATAACAACTTTGGTTATTTTTTTCTTACATTAAGGATGCTTCCTTAATATTAAGGATAGGATAGAATTCCTTAAGTACCCTTAATGTAGGCCAATACCTCATTCTTTATAGTACACAAACAGATACCTGAGTTAGAAGGGGTGAAAGTGTCTTACGAAAAGAACAGCACTGGAACAGGTACTGAAATTGCTGTACCACAGAATTTTTCAGCAGAGGTATCTGCTGCCTCTTGAAGTTCAGTTCTTAATTTTCCAGCTTGGCAATGAGCACAGACGTCTGTTTTCCTCTAAGTTTGCAAATGAAGAGAAAGTAAACCAAGAATGGAAGCGTTTAATGGATCAGACTGTTACGGTCCTTAGAAAGTCACCT
>VZRR01003600.1:16809-175038 GCA_013398015.1 Oreocharis arfaki | reverse complement strand
CTCAGGGCAGAGTATATAAAATATGTATAGATATAAAGTGTGTAAACGGTCAAACTAAGTATGTACATATTAATGTATTTGCATGTGAGTGCATATACCTGGCATATATGTCTATTTCTGTGTAATGTCTATTTCTGTGTATCACATACGTATGTGTGCTATGCGTGCACATACACACTGAATTTCAACCATATTGCTATTAAAAACTCTGGATTCTATGCACAGCAGTTGATTGTTTGCCTATTTATCTCCCATGCTTTTATTTTCCCTGAGTAGTCTCTAGTTTTGTGTGTGATTCAGGTTAAAGTACTGCAAGCAGTATTTTAAATCTAAATAAATTTTACAAGCAAGATGGTTCACCTGCGAAGGGATTTGAATCTGAGATTCACGTCATTAAAGGATTTAACTCTGATCTAGTAGCTTTGAATGTCCAACTTGCTCTTAAATGCACTAAAATGAGGATAGCTGAAGTCTGTGGATGGGTTTGAGATGTTCAGACTGACAATGTGTATTTAATTAGATATACATTCTATACTGCATGCAAGTTCTATTCACAAAAATATTTATTGTGGTAAAAATCTAAGAAATGTTGTCTAGATTTCCTCCAAAGATGAACTTTCTCCCCAGATACATAAAATCTTGAGTCCATTTTTAATAAATAATAAAACTGTAGAGATTTCAAAGTTGCATTTGATGTTTTGCCTTTTTTACAGTGGGGCATCTACTTCAACAACAGATTTCATTTGGCCGCTTTCTTCTTTCCAAGTCCTTAGCCTGTATAATTTAAAACAAAATCACAGAAATGAGGGAGAGAAATGGGCATCATCAACCACTCATCTTCATCCTGTTTTCCATTCGGTTAATTCCAGCCAGGGCAGGCTCCAAACAGCCTCCGTTAGTTACCTGCTCACAGGTCTTTGCCTCAGTGCCTGCCTTTGACAGGTCTTGCCCTTCATTTTACCTCCGCAGCTCCAGCACTTCAGCCCAAGGAGGCTTCAGCAATGCACACGTAGAGCAAGTTCTCAGGAAAGGTTTGGATTTGGAGAGCTTTAATGCATTCTAGAGGTACACCAGGCATACAGATGTGTGCATGTAGAAATGTATGGGATCAGGGCATCAAAGCTCAGCCTAAATAATTGACGGTATTCATCAATACAGTAATTTGGCCGTTTTTATATGTAGGCCATCATGGTTTTGTATGATGTACAAAAGTGGATTTTTTTTGTCAAGCAGAAACATTAACTTATAAAATCCCCCTGTACTCAGATTTCTCTCTATTCTATATCTGTGACTAGAGGTATATTATCTTCTTGACCAAATAAATTAGCACCTTGTCCCATCCTGAGAAATGTATAATGAACAATTTTTTCATGTTACCCCACAGTCAAAAGTTTTAAAAATCAATATTTCTCTGCAGGTACCCATGAAATAAAGTATCAAAATCTAAATCATGTTTTAAGAAAAATGAAAATATGTAATTACCTCTAAAGTGAAAAGGCATAAATTATCCCTGATTGTCATGTATCCTTCTCATCTACAGTGAGTAGGACAACATTGTTTCCTGCATAGCCTAAATCATGTTCCTGAGTCAGGCCAAATGACATTGAGGAATTAATTACTGAGGCATTCAAAGTGACTACACAAAGATTTCCTGAAGGACTAGTATGGATTAATCATGACATCTCAAGGTGTTATCCTTAATAGGATTTCCAAAGATTTGATCTATGAGTAAATTTTGAGCTCATGAATATCACGTGAATCTGGATGTATTTTCCCATTACAGCTGTAGCGACACAGACTTGCCTGGTTTTCAAGTTGTTAGTGAGTATGAATGTCTGCTGGTAATTTTAAAGACCTACCATTTATTCAATAAATAGTGAAGTATTTCACCCTGAAAGCTGAAATTACACTACCTGGAGATTTCTATATAGATATGAGCCATATAAACTAGGACATGCTTTTTGGAGTGAAAGAACTGAATTGTATGAAGATTTAGTGCTCTGGAAAATTAATGTCTCTAACATTGGTTATCAGGTTATTTGCTATGCAGCTACACATCTATTTGGTCAAAGATAGTTCGAACAAATAATCAGTGGCATATGTAATCTATGGGGATTCATTGAGCCCTGTGATAGAAATGAAAAAGAGAGATTTTAAAAATTTCAGTTTGGCTTCCTTTAGAGAAAGAAGAGTGCTCTTCTACAAAATAAAAACACTTTTGGCATATAGGTATTACTGTGAAATTTAAGGAAGAACCTAAGAGTGTTAAGAAAATATTTCACTGATCGAAAAATTCTGTGATCAACTTGAAATCCAGTACTACATCAAAAAACTATAAACTGTTCATAAATCTAAATGAACACATTAGAAGAAGAAATCAAGAGGGGCAGAATTTGCCTGGTGTTTTGTCCACTCTTTCGATTGCTTTTTAAAGTAATTAAATTTTCACAAATTATTTTAACATCTTTCGATTACTGGCACATATACATAATATGACTTAAGCCAATGTATAAATTTAACTGTGATATTTGTATTTTTACTAAGACAAAGACCTCAGTCTTGCAAACACAATTTACTTTCAGAGCAAATAAAATGTTTTAATCTTCATAAATCAAAGGCTATAAAAATAAACATAAATTTTAATTCATTTGAGACATAGGTTGAGTTTTGTATGGGGTTTCTTTATGCCAAGTTATCATAACATTACAGCTCGTGGTAAAGGGACAAGTGAGTATCAGCTCTTTCTCTGAACTGCTGACGCCCCACATTGCTCCAGGTATGTTTCAGTACCTAACAGCAGACTGACCTTATCTGAATTACAGATTCCTCGGTCTGGCAGCCACACTGGTCATAATAGCCATCAACTTTGGGCAGAATGAGTTTCCATTTTCAAGGCTCTGTTCTTTCTGTGGGAGCAGAGTGTTTTAAAGCTGTGTTTATGCACCTTGCAAGCAGGATCATGGAAGCGTGTGTCTGACCCTCAGATGTATGTCGACATCAAATGCTGACAGGGTTGAGGTTTGGCCTATGCATCTTTGTTAATGTGGCTCTCAGATTAACAGTTAATCCTCAATTAATCCTTACATTTACTTAAGTCTATCACCTTCAGTGACTGTGACCAGAACTTTAAATTGAAGGTGTCCATCCCTGGGTTTACTCTCAAAGATGAGCATTAGACATCAGCAAAAATGACTGCAAATCGGAAGGCTCCGCTTCTGGAGTCTGAAATGAGTTGGTTTTTGTGAGGGATAGGAACTGGCAATTTGGGAGGTGCGATCACGAAATCTGTCAGATAGTTGATCTGTATTAATAGAATTCCATTGAAAATAATACAGTAAAGATACTTTGTAATATTTGAGGATCTGGAAACCTAGATGTAAACGTTTGCCTTTTGGATAAGAAGAATTAAAGGGATAAATAGTTAAATATTTGCCTACTTATAGATGTGCATGCACAGAGCTATAGACAGATCAAAACAGATTCTAGAAGCAAGTGTATATTCACACTATCAGAAAATAGCTGTTTTAACATCCTCCCTTTTTTGATTCATACTTCCAACACCAAGCCTTACCCTCTATAAAAGTAAAAAAGAAAATATTCTCTTATAAAGCCATCCATCAGTAAGTTCAAAAAGAGCAGCTTTGAACCATGATACTTTGGTTTTTCTTTCATCAGGCATTGGGGAAACTGTCAAAACAAATAACCATTACACTTTAATAAAATACATACATTATAAAATGCATAATTACATAATGAGTGCTTGCACACACCCTAACCCAGCGCAGCATTCACATAGCCCTTCTTCAGAAAGCATATAAAAAAGAGCATATGATAAAGACAAGTGCAGGGAAAAGACCCCACCAGTGTCATTCTACAACTAACTTGTCTCCACAGACATTTCAAAAGGGCTGAGAATAGAAAGTTCTCTCTGCACAGGGTGGTGCCTTCCCGCAGTGAACAGCCCCACTGACAAGAACTCCCCCCAGGATTTCTCACAGCAGCCTCAAAGGCTTCTCCAGCACTTCTCTGAAATTTCCAGCAAAGAGACTGTGTTTCCCCATGGGCACACAAGTGCTTTTCCACATCCTCACCGGCTGGCCCAGGATGGTCCAGCATCTAACCAGCTGGAGTTAGCACCCCTTTTGCACACACTGTCAGTGCCCTCCAGTGCTGAGGGCACCCTCAGCCTGCTTCCTCAGAATTACCACTACTGCTATTTCAGGCTATGACAATGTGAAAATCAAACCCATCCTGAAGTGGGGAAGGCCTGTTCGTGCTCTGTGCCACCCACCCTGGCCTGGAGCTGGTCAGACACAGCAGAGGGGCAGCCCCACAGTGATCCAGCCCTTTGCCAGCTCAGGAGGGCCTTGGGTTGCTTCAGGCACCATTGACACTCAAATGAACATTAAAAAGCACCAGATGCCTTCCCTGAATCCTGCCATCTGTAGGCTGACAACATATACCTAATATTAAATGGTGAGGAGAAAAACTTTCTCCTCTACTTCACCCTCATTTTTTTAATTACATAGTTTTGAAAAGGTGTTGAAGAGGTGCTAATCCGAGCAATTATTATTTCAGATTATTGTTAAATCAAGCACTGCAGAGAAGAAAAACTCTATCCACTTATTCCCTATTTTTTTAACTCTTTCTTATTAAAAATTGTACTTAAATTTTGAGTACTGTGAGTGCAGACTATTTTCTATTTATTATAATTTCTTTTGGTATTTCTTTGCTACGTTGCAGGATGTTATTTCTACCCCATTGGCTGTTCTAGCAATCTCAGGTTTCAGGGAAGCGGAGAGACCAGGCTCAGATGTGGTCTGTGAGTGAGATCCTGAGGTGGGACTCCATCCTTAAACCATTATAACATCTTTTCCTTGAGCAGAAGAGGATTCTGTTGTGGTTGTAGTTTATGAAGGAAATGAGAAAAAAAAGTTCATGTCCTAAAGGTGGGGAGGAGGTTTGCCAGTAGCGAGCTACTGTGGGGCACACATTACAGTTGAGGATCTGGAAGGAGCTGCTTGATTCAAAGGCACAGGAGCTTTGGTATAGCCCAGAGCTGCTGAGCCTGATTACTCGGTAAATTGGCAGGATTTAACCTGCAGCAGACCCGGTGATGGCAATGGAAAACACCTGGGAGTGATGGCACTGGGAAACACTTGGGGGTGGGAGGGGCAGGCAAGCCTATATCTGAAGGAGCTGCTGCAGTTGGGGAGATGGTTGGGTTTCGTTCTGGATGGCTCTGCTGGAGATTGAGGTAGGTCTGAGTTTTTGGAAGAGAAAAAGAGAGGAAAGAAAAGTAAATTATTGGAAGTGGAATTTGGGAGGAAAAGTGAAAGGGCTTTAGCAGTTCTAGTGTGAGGCAGGTCACTTCTTTGGTATGGGGATATGTTCCTTAGAGATAGTCTTACAACAAGCACTAGCTTAATGTAGCTAATGTTACTTCTTAATGGTATTTCAAGAGTTGTGGGAGAAGGTCTGGAAATGGTGCCTCTGTAGGACCTGTGGTCTGTCCTTTTGCAGCCATGAAGAGAAGTTTGGGCTTGGATTGTTTGTCGTCCAGCTTGGGTGAAATGAATTCGAACAAACTCTGAAAGGCACAGCTTTAAGGTTTCCTTGTGTGCTAAAAGAGAATGATGGTCTTCCTGTTATTATCCAAACTATCATTTCAGTTAATTGCTCGAATGAGCTCTTGTAACAAAACTAGCTTGTGAAGATTTGGTCACTTGTGCTCTTTGTGAGTTTATGTGGGCAAAACCATAAAAATTATACGGAAAAAGATTTCAATGAACTGGAATAATCAGAAGTTTTGATTAAGTTTGAGGAATTTGTGTGGCTAATGTTGAATCGATTCATTTGCTTTTGAGAAGTGGCAGTTGATGAAAGGTTAACTTTGGGGTATCTCAGGAACTATCTCTAGGCAATTAATTTCACCTGGGAAAAAGCAAACAATGAACTGTTTTAATTAAGATACTGTATTTGAAAGCAGATTTATTGATGGTTTGTCTCAACTATGTATTTCACCACCTAAATCCTGTTGCTAAGCCATGATTAGTGGATTCTGCAGGACCTGTTGGCTGAGTGTGATAATGGCAGCTGACACAGCTGATGTGCTTTTTGTCAGGTGTGCCTGTAATGAGCCCCTGGAGTATTCTAGCACTTGAGTAAGTAGTTGCTGAAAAGATCAGTATTTGTGTATGGCCAGCTTTTTAAAGTTTTGTTATGTATATTTATCTCTTAAGTGTCTAAAGTAGCAAATCCTTGCTGTTCACTCTGTCCTCTGTAGCTGGGTGAGGTTAACAGCTTGAATTTCTTCTGTGCACTGCTGCTTGATAATCCAAATTTCTGTAGCAAGATGTGTTAATGTTGCTTCATCTCTTGAACGTATTTGTGGGTAAAAATGGCCTAATTCCCATCTGCATTTGTGGGCAGGATGCCACCAGAGTGGTTCTTCCCCAGACAATTTATAGAGAGAGCACCGATTTTTCAGAAACCTTTCCTGTGTTGGGGAGCAGTGAAATTTTTAGTTTCTTTTCCCACTTCCACGACTGTAAAGGAGATGACAATCCGTGCTTTTGGGGCATAGTGCAAGTGCACTTGTGCCAGAAACTTATCTGATTCCAGCTATGCTGAATGTGTCCAGTGAAACTGTTCCACACAGCGCCCTTGAGGCAATGGGCAGGTTGACTCCGAATAACTTGAGGATTTTTTCCCTTTGACGTGGTACAAAGCTCTGCTTGTTCTGTGAGCCAAGAGTCAGCATGACTCGAGTGCTTAGCCCTGCCCATTGCTGTGGAGAATGCATAGCAAGAAAGGTGTTTTAATTCAGTGTATCTGCTGCTTTCGTCAGACACTCACCATGTGAGTGTCCCGTTGGACACACGGAGGCTTGGTGCTTGCAGTGATATCTGAACTAGTTATTCCTGGACTCGTGCTGAGGTGTCACTTGCTCAGTTCCTCAAGGAGATGGTACATTTTTCAGTTTAAGAAGCCTGAAGTTCTTATTTCAGTTTCTTCAACAGAATTGTATAGAAATAGGTGGTATTCTGTAAAAAGCATAACCGGAAAAATAAAGTTGGCTTGTTACCATCTCTGCTAAAATGAAATGGTGCTAACAAAGCAGAACTCTGTGACAGCTGCAGGATAATGTAACCTTACGGAGGCTGTAAAATTCCTGTTTTAATGCATTATGGTGATTCAAGGTCAAACCATTTTGATTGGGGTCATATGTTACAGCAACACCAATGATGATGATACTTTTACTTTTTACACTTCAGAAATCTATAGTACTAAAACACGTTTCTTTATATACATCTTTGAAAATAAAAAGTGAAACTAGTATGTATATCAAATATCAGTGCCTTTTGGTTCTCAGCTTAGTGTGTGAAGGGGGAAGAATTCAGCCAAAGAGTGAGTCTTTCCAAACAAAGGCTGTTGCTTTTATTGTTGTGTTTTATATCTATGGAAAATAATTCTGCCTGTGATACGAGTTTTTGAAATTGCCTATATGATGAGGAATATTCTTTCTTCTTTTCTGCATTATTTTTTCCTGAAGGAGATAAGTTTTTGTTCTACTTTCAAAGTTATCTTTCTGATAATTTGAATTATCTGAACTCTGAATTATGAATGTCTGTTGTTTATGTAGTTCTCTCTTGCTAAAAGACATAGATCTGCTGCAGGAATGTTCTAAAATAACCTTCTCCCAACCTGTGAGTTAATCAGCTTTTCCTCACAACAGAACATTTAGCAGTATCAAATAATAGTTTTGGACGAGCTTTCACACTAAAAATCTCCTGTTCTGAACTACTGATTAGTAATTTTAATGTCTCATTTGGTTTTTACCTTATATATTCTCTTTGTCATACTATGACATGATATTTAACCTAATTATGCACTTCTGAATATTTTAAGAATAGCAAAAAGTTCATATAGCTACTATTAAGACATAATTATGCTTACATATTTGGATTCCTTTGGGAGATTGGGGTGACAAAATTTCCCAGAAAGCTTGCCCGTGGGCCCAGCAGCAAGGTTAGTATCATTCTCACCACTGAGATCCATCTGTATGCATCTTTTCAGTTAATATGTAAGTGTTCTCAACATGACTTTTGTGCTCAGTTATGATCAGGAAAAAAGGAGAAAAATATATAAACATAAGGAAGCAATATTATTACAACGAAATTAAAACACTTGATTAAAAGGAGGGTAAACATACTGCTCAAAGCTGATTTCCACTACCCAAGCTGCTTCCTGTCTCATCTCATCTTGTTTAATTTCATTGTAATCATGATTTTCTAATGCAAAGCCCAAACAGACTCAAATGTAGACACAAGTGACACTAGACTAGAATGCTCTGGATTCCTTCATTATGTCATTGCTGACTGTGTTTATTTTAGTAAATCCAAGTTTCTTCAGAATTGTGTGAGTAGCTCAGGCCCATACCTACCTGTAAATTATTCCTCTCTGATTCCTGTTTGATTCAGTTAACTTCAACTTATTTAAGCCTCAAATATTAAGTGATGTTAAGTAAAATGTTGGCCCCTGGTGCTTATCTCGGTGTTTTTGTCTGACTCTGTGTGTGTAAATGCTCGGCTTAGCCTTTTCTCTGGATTTTTGCTGAAGTTTATCAGAAAGAGTAGAAGGAGGGGTCTAGCTTAAGATGTATTTGGAACAGGGGAGAGAAGGCAGGGGAAGAGACTGAAGGTAGCTGCAGCTAATATTTTTTCTTCAGAAAGGCTTAATTTTGGTCTTGTAACATGACTTAATCTCACTTTTGATAACATTTCTCCTGGGAATTCAAAACTTGATGAGAAAGGCATTATTCATAGCGCTGTGGGCCAGAAAGAGGAAAATCTCAGACTCCATCAAAAGGCAATTCTAACATTGGAAAATGCTGTGACTAAAGCAAACTTTGAGGATTAAATTTATGTAATTGTGGAATGTAACAATGCAGAACACAGTAATTTCTTTAGCTGCTGACTTTATTGTCTGAGCCTTTGTCATACCAAAATCCTTTTTTTGCACCTAGCAAAGAACCATTCATGGTAGACAAGGGAACAAATTGCTGCTTTCACAAGCTTAAAACTTGTGAAGTCATTATGTGAAGAAAGTTCTTACTAGAAGAACATGTAAAATTGCTATGCGTGTGAGTGAGATATATATTACTTTTAATTATATAAATTAGGATTTTATTGGATACTAATTTTGGCTGATATATAATGATTGAAATTGTTGAAAGCAACGCTTCAGTCCTGGGGTGTTTATCTTCGGGTGTCATTATTTCAGTGTTGAGAGAATGCATCATAAGGCTTCCACAAATGGCCACTGCCATTTGAGAACTTAGCATACCATTAATTGTTTAAATAGGATTAAGATAATTAACATTATCTTAAATATGTCATGGAAAAAACATACACCCGTGAGCTACATAAATGAGAAAACATTTTCCATTAGATTTTCTGTAGGTTTTTCTTTTTGTTGGATGACAGAAGGGTTTAATATGCTGCAATGTTTTAGTCCTTTCAAAATACTCACAAACAGAACCACTCCAGAATAAATTTGGTAACTTCATAAGGAAGTTTTAGTTGTGGCTCAAGTTTATCACTTTGAGGTGAAGCTCTTCAGTGGCTCCTAGGTTTTTAGGCTGTGAGTGATTGTGTTTCTCATCTTTATTTACAATGGAATGGGCACTAGAATCAACAACAACTCTATCGAATCACAGTTGGATTTTTTTTTCTGGTCAGTGCCCATCAAGGTACGTTCAAGCTCTTTCTAAACAGCTGCTGGTTTACAGACTATTTTAGTCTAATTAAACTTGCATTAGCCAGGCATTCTTAAACTTTGTTTTCTTTCTTCAGAGAAATAAAAAATAAAATTGGCAACTGTTAGTGTTGGTAATTTTCTCCAGTGTTTGAGTTTGTACCAGTTGATATCACAGGAAGAGAAATTAAATCTAGCTTTTCCAGGAAAGTGAATATGAGGCAGTTTCAGTATCCAGCCTTACTTTGGACATTGTATCTTAATGAGGGGTGGAGTACTTCCAGTGCAAGTGATTCTTGTAGCCTAATTAGCTGCATTTTATCTTCCTGGTCAAAAACCAACTTGGTGTCAAAATGATGGAGTGCGTGAACCTGCCATGTGAATAATAGGCATCGTTTTAAAAAGTCGCCAAACACACTCATCTCTCAACACTGAAGCAAGCAAACAAGCTCCTAATCATAGAAGGGACTAAAGAGTCATAAAAATCTGACATTGCTGTATTGCTGACTGTCTGCATTGTTTTTGACTCAGACATGCTGTAATGATCTTTCACAGTACTTTGCTTTTAAACTATAACAGTTTAATTTTTATAATCCTTGCCCCTGTTCTCTTATCTTCTAGCCAATACTGTGATTTCAGTTAATAGTTCAGTCATTTATTTTTTTGCTCACATGCTGTCTCCATGTCTAAAGATAATTTGTGCATATTCACAGTGAATTCCCTGAAAAATCTTTATTGACTACAAAGAAGAGCTTTCTTTTGTCTAAATAGCAAGCTTCAGTCCAGGCTTTGAACTGAAGTTACTGTGAAGTTACCACTGACTGCTCAAACTTGTAGTTGTCCCTTAGAAGTTGTTTTGTGAAAGAGCTGATACAGGACTAAAAGCACCCCAGTCCTATTTATTACTGCGTGCTGACTTCCAGTTGGTTTTACATGACCCTCTGCTACTGGTTCATTCATTTTTACAACTGCCTTAAGAGCCCATGTAGCCACTTTGATGCTTGAATTTGGCTCAGTCTGATGTGACCTTGTGCATTAATCTGTGTTTTGCATCAAATTCTTTGTTTTTTCACTCTTAAAGTGTGGCATGCTCACAAATGCCTTCAGACCTCTTCTGTTATTTACCTCATCATTCTACATTTCAGGCCCGAGTAGCAATTTTAATCATGGCATCATAGAACGAATCACAGAATGGCTCGGGTTAGAAGGGACTTTAGGGATCGTCTAGTTCCAACCCCCTGCCACAGGGTAGCAATTCATCTGGTAAGGTTTTCTGTGCCAGACTTTTTGCATGGAGAATGACCTTCAGGAGCATTTCTCCTTTTCACTTGTTCCTTTTGAATTTCATCCTCTGCATTTTTCCAAAATATTAGTGACCTGATAACTGAGAGGTAGCAGGAATTACTAATCTTATTTTGTAACTGTTTTGAACAATTTTTTTTTGTTGTAGTCAATTTGTCCATGACAAACTTGTTAATATGCCTCGGTCCTTTAACATTGCTCTGATTTTTTTGTTGGGAGGGTTTGGGGTTTTTCCCTTTGTTTATTATTTTTAGTTATATTTTCTCAATGTCCTGTACACAGCCCTAGCGGAAGGAACTACATTTCCTTAACATGTTTTAAAAAACGTGTAACACTATGGAGCACGATACAAAACTGAGTCTACTTTAGATAATGGATAAAAAATGAAAGACAGACGTGCTTTTGTACCTGGTTATGTGTAAGTGAATCTGTTTGTGAGGCTGTGCAGAAAATGTGAGTGAAATGCCAGTGCTGGCACCACAGTATATGAAGATGACATGAGCCGTGCATCCCTATTGAAAAGCAGGAATTCAGATTCTTAAGAAAGGACTGAAATTTGTGAGTATGGTGGGTTTACTAAATTAGGAGAAGAGAATAAGATGTCAGCTGTCCTATCCGATTCGTAGCAACAGTATTACTTGCTCATGAATTTAAGTCTTTCCCCCTTCAAAGGACCACTGAAATGTACTAGCACATTATATTCAAAGTTCAGTCTTGATTTTGATCCTGATCAAAGGGGTACACTTCAAGTATTTTGACATCTAATCTTTTTTCCTGACTTTGATCATTTCAGACTGAGATACAAGTAACCACTTCTACTACCTGTGTTAGCCAAGAATGAAAAGCATCTTATCTGCAGAAAATGGATGCTGCTGCTTGGAACTTCATTCTCTTGATATTTTAGTGTAAAAGATGTCTGTCTCTTTCCTTTTGTCAAAGTTTTTCAGCATTGCTGCACTGTATCATGTGGGGAAGAAACTACTCAAGAAAAATAACCTATAAAATAGTAATATGGGGAAAACATATGAAACCATTGGGGGGTATGTGTGAATTCTATGCAGTACAATGTGAATTAGTCCCTCGAGAGTAATAGACAGTTAAAACAAACAGGCACTTTATTGTTGTAGTATAAAATTTCTGATGAGGTGGTATCATTAGGCAGATCATTATGAACTTTTTTCTTTTTGTGTCATAAAACAGAACTGGTGTTTACTGGGGCTGATATCTTCCACAATAAACTACAAAACAAGAATTTATGGAGGCAGCACAAGCCACTTAAGTGTTATTGTGTGGCATTGAGTGCTCTAGACAGACTCCAGAATTGTGAGCAGAGGTCTCACCAGAGTTCCCTCAGATGCCAGAGAGGAGCCAAAGGGTCCTAAACTGCCTGTTCTGGTGATGATGTACTGTTGTCACCAGGTTACTTGGAGAAGAAAGCTCTTGCAGCTGTGCCACCATGTTGGCCCCAAAGCTGTAAGGGTTAAACTGTTACCCAGAATACTTACTTGATATATCACTCTGTAAATTTAGGGACAATAATTTCTGCAGAAAGACTTTTCCTGGCCTTGTCTCCTTTTGAGAGTGTCTAAAAATTATGAAGAACAGATTTATACACATTTCTGTCAAGACATGTGGTGTGTAGGGTTAAATACATGACAATAGTATTTTCAGAATATATATTTCATATATACACAGTATGTATACCATTCGGTATCCATGAAATAACACGGGTTTCATCAGATTTTTTGTTTTAATTTTATCTTGCCCTGTGTTTCTTCACCTTCCTAGGACAATGCTATTGAGTTTCTAGTAAGGGGCAACTCCTTAAGTGAGGAGTTTGTATTTTTTCAGAGAAACATAAAGAAGTGTGGGAAATGCTTAGTTTTGATACTAATCTATCCCCCACTCTTGAAATCCTCATCACAGCTGTGAGCAATGGGCTTCAGCTGCCCATCTCTCTGTTTTTCTGGTTGCTGGCCTCCCTCCTGAGCATTTCTCCTCTGTCTGCCATCAGCTTTTCCCAGCCACTGCCCTGGCTTGGTCTCTCTTTTCCCTGATGAAGTCCTGCTCTTCCTCCCAAGCTGGGTCCCTTGGGAGGGAGATGCTAAGGAGAAAATTTCCTTGTTTATTGTCTTGCTAATGAGTGGTGTTCTAGCTGATAGGAGGGGCAGCAGAGGGAATGAATCACTGTCAATGCAGACGAAAAGTACCTGGCAAAGCTGGAATAGCTGCCTGGTGGCTGTGCCCCTCTCCTCGTTTACATCTCAGTTTTGCTTCTGCTCTGGTCCACGATAGGAGCTGGAAGAGCTCACAATGGCTTTGTGGAGCAAATAAGTCCATGCACAACGCACATAATGCTGTCAAGAGTTTTGTGGGGCTGTTCTTTTTGTGTTTTATGGATGGCAGGACTGAAGAAGAAAAAAGTGCCAGCAGGTACTTTTGTTTCTGAAATTGTCGAAGTATGAGATGTGTGGGCTCCATTTATCATTCCAGCTGACACTCTGTGGAGACTGACCTGCTCATGTTTGCCCATTTTGGGTTTTTTTGTTGTTTGTTTATTTTCCTTGACTAAATGTTGGCTGCTGGAACAAACATTGGTGAATCTGAATTTCTAAGCATGCACAAATGATAGATTGCTTTATTTGTTCAAGAAACTCTTCTGTAAGAATGTTTTAATTATAATTAATAAGGGGAGAGGGGAGTGCTGTAATTTGTTGCAGGCATCCTTTGTAAGCAAGAATTGCATTGATACCAACCATGAAGGCAATATATGTGAGAAACAACTTTGAAATTTTGGAGGACAGCAATTATGTGATTTATTTCTACATACAGCTATATTAGAGGTCCATCCTTTTTGTTTCAGAGGCTGTTTGTTTTAGACAGCTGCAAGCTGTAAATCCTGAGGTGGACTTACCTCAAGTTTACACTCTCCCTAACTAGGTATGAGGGACGCAGTAGCAATGAATGTTTGGCACAGGCTGAGGACTGCTCAGTGCATTGGCAGATCAGATGATATAGGGATTTTCTGGTCACCCTTCACTGAGCAGTTACTTGAGGGGCTCTTAACCATGTTGGGATTTCCTTTCCTCCAATATCCTTGGTGTCACTTCAGCTGCCACCACCACACAGCTGCACTTGCTGCTTCCTAGACGGAGGCAGAGGACAGCACTTCAGTACCTCCCTTTCATATGGTTTCTCCTTTCTTTTGAGAGCCACTTGGAGAGAAAACAGACCAGACAGTGCTTTCCTTCAGCTCTGATCCTTCTGGTATCTGTTAGCAGCTTTCAGTAGCAATACAAACCTGACTGAGTCTGCCTTTGGAAAGGTACCTTGGTGAATACCAAGAATTTTTCTAGATGTTTTCAAGAGGTAACTAATGCTTTAATTTGTCTCGAAGATTTAAGTGCTTTGTTTCTCTGCTAAAACCTATGTGACCTGCTGCACAAATACATATGTTAGACAGTCTGGCACTTAATAGCTGAAGCTGTTACCTTATACTGCAGTAGTATTTCAGTATCCTTAAAATAGGGATACTGGAAGGGATACAAGGAAGGAGATGCTTTAATTCCTTTGACCTGCAACATTTTAGTGGCGTTTTCTATTTTGCAGAACCACTGATCCATTCCTTCAAAGCTGTCTGTGGCAACTTGTGCATGCAAGGGTGGAATGGATGGGCTGTGATGAGTGCCATAAAACCAATGGGAGAGGAGAAAGATGCCTGAAAAACTCAAAGTGCTTTATTAAGCCTCCTATCCATAATTTCTTGGAGGGAGGAAGGGGGGGAAAAGCATCTCTTTCAAGCTTGGCTAAGCTTAGAATTAGCTGCTGGCTTCCTTTCATTGTGTACACACCTTCATGGTGCTGCTGCTGGCTTGTTAGGAGCTGCAGCTCCTGAGCAGCCAGTCTGTTCCTGTGTGCAGAGGGTCATTGTTTCATCTCACCTCTGCAGATATATTGCTTTGACTTTGGGAGCTGAGAGGAAGGTCTCAATGTTACCTCTAATTAAAAATTTTAGTTGCTCTTGTTTTCTCTAGTAAAACTTGTTTCATGTGAACTGTAATTTGCTTTGAGTACCTCCATGTCATTGCTTAAGAAATGAAAGTTGGAAGGGGATGTTTGGTTAATTGAAATTTTATTTTGCTTTTATGAAACAAGAAATTTATGAAAAAAATTATCTTTATGGTCTGTTCTCAATATATTTGAAAAACCTTAAAAGCTTTTGGAAGACCTGACTCTTTGCTATCTAAATGTAGCGAGGATGTAGTTCGGAAGGCTGAAGGTTTTTCTAAGTATTTTTTACGAGTATTTCCTGTTTTGCTTAATAACAGTAAAATAAGCATATTTATGTTGGTGTATGAAGCACTTGACCACCTTTACTTGTATCAATATTAGGAAAGATTTCAATCCACCTTACATTTCAGTGTCTCTGAAGGAGGGCACATTCCAAAATATTCTTGAGGAATGTGCTGTAAACACAATCTTTTCCCAACTCTTTCATAGCTATCAAAATTTTCAGTTTAAGGATAATGACTTAAACATTTGGATCCCTTTTGAAAAGGGGAAGGGAACCTATTAAGGTCCACAAGCTGTTGCTAACCTCCACCTGTGTATGTTCTGTTCTGTCCCACAAAGCAAAATTGCTTCATAAAATGCAGTTTTGCTGTCAGAGCTGTTCAGACATCAGCTCACTTAGGCTCTCATACACAGTTGGTCATTCCCTGAGCTCTGTGATGGTTCCTTTCAGCCAGAAGGCACTACAAGCACAGGCACTTCCATGTTCCTGCACCCTGAGCACATGGGCATCAGTGTTTTGCAGGCAATAGCTTTGTACAGAGGATAAAACCTGGTTTTGCTGACTGAAGTCAAAGGGTTATATGCTTAACATCTAGTGCAAGGGATGAATTTTCCATAAGATCCCTCTGTTTGGGTTTCACTGTGACAAAAAAAGATTTGTTCATTGTTTGCTCTCCATTTTCAGCTTGTACCCTTTTTATTACAAAATGAGTCAACACTTTCTGCATCTTTTGGAACAACATAAAGAGAGGTTGTAAAGAAAAATTTCTGATAATGAAAGCAGACTTAAAAATCTCTGAAGGTGTTTGTTTCTGTGATGCTTGGCCTGTCCTGAACTGTAGAAAGTGAAGACTTTTTAATTTATTACCCTGAATATTTCCATTAATAAAACAAGAATCTTGAAACCGTAATTGCTATTATGGTCTATGACAAGCTTGTGTACAAATGCACTTGCAAGTGTCTCTTCAACCCAGTGAAAGCACAGGTGAGACCACATTTATCCAGTATATTGAATGTAATGGATAATACCCAAAGCAGTAGTTGGTTGTAGCTGATGTGTGCACACCTGACACTGTGTATGTACAATGCACACATATTTCATAGTCCCAGTATACACTACATACACATTGTGTATAATACATGGGTATTTTGTAGCTGTAAAGCCTCATCTAGGAAGTGCTGTTAGGGATGTGAAAACCTGGACCAAGACAGAAAGATCTTTTCTTAAAGGTATATCCTGCTAAATATAGCGAAGGAAATGGTTCAGATTCCCTTCCCTCCATTTTATTCAAGTGCTGGTGGCTGTTTGAGGAGGTAACACGAAGTTACAGATTTGAATGTAGGAGGAGAAAATGAAAGCAGAATAGGGGGCAGAATAAAGCCCCAGCTCTGCCATGTATGCCAGTATTCCTCAGGGCCTCTTGGATGGATGCCTGAAAGTCCAGTCAGTTGCACATAACTGTGTTGAAATGGGCCCACGAAGTAAAATCTCAGGATGAATAAGAGACCATGTTGCTGTGCTCAGGTTCATGCATGGGAAGGGGCAGGCTGATGTATTTCCCATGGGAGCACACAGGTGTTACTGCCCTGAAGTGAAAAGGTGATTGGCAATGTTGCCATGATCAATATTCTCTTGTTAGGTGCTTACATGAGAAGCAGCAGTTTCCAGAGTGGCATGTTGTACTCAGATCTGTACCGAGTAGTTTAAGTTTGTTAATTATAGATACTATGACATGTTACAGCTGCTCCAGTCAGGTTTTGCAGTCTGCTTTGCATTGTTAAGAAAAGTTTCTTGCCCTTTCGTATGAAGTTGGCTCTTGCTTTTGCATACAAAACACTTACCTACTTCAACAGGAAAACTGCTTTTCTCAAATTACCAGCTACTCTTCCTGTTGTTATGACAGATCTTGAGCTGTATGAGGCTCAATTACAAATATAACTTCATGTTTGGTTTAAAGTCAAGAAAGATCTAAAGGAATAATGTTAGATGTTATATTAAATTGATTAAGGATCTTCATCTCTACCAAAAACATCGCACTGATCCCTTTTGCTTGGTTTTACATTTTTAATGGCTTTTATTTTAATATTGCTGTGCTATAACTTTGAAGAGATAGAGGACTTAAAATGTCATGCATTCAGGCAAGATTCTGAAAAATAGTTTTTAGGAGAGTACTTGACCACTTCTGTCACTCTAAGGAGAGATGTTGGAAAAATTATTCTATGACTGAGCAGAGCAAAAGAATGTAAATTTTTTTGTGTGTAGGTATGTTATCTGTAGTTCTGTCTGGCTGCATGCAATATGTGCTGTTCATTCATGTGGGGCTTTTTATGGGCTTTATTTTTTTTGCCAAATGATTCCTGAACTATCCCTGAGTAATTTACAGGAATGGGGCTATTTTGCAATGTAAATCACTTTAACTGGATGACTTCTTTCTTTTTTCCTTCTGTTAGTGATTTGTATTTCACATGGTATATGGAGGCCTGAGCTCCATATTCACTAGAAAAGTTGACAAATAATTCCTTCACCAGTTGGGTGTATTTCAGGGAGGTACTTCAGAAAAGATTTCACTGGTGTTAGTAGAAGCTACAGTAACATCTACTTGGCAATGCCAGTGGAAAGATGAATTGAAAAAGGATGATAAGGACAGAATATGATGATGTCTTTGTGCTGTAGAATTAAAACAACTCACCAGAACATCAATATTTTCCAGATATCTTTCACCCTTGCCACCTGTGGGAGATGTGCACAGCAGTCTGATTTATATCTCTTTTGGATGTTGTTTTTGTGGGTTTTTCACTCGTACTTTGAGACAGATGTCATTGGAAAGAGACACATTTATGATGCTGCCCTCAGAGAAGCTGAGATGCAGCAAGGCTCCCGCACTGAGGTTTCACAGGTGCAGAGCACATGGTCCAGAGCCAAAGCACCTCACGAGCTGTACTACAGCCACACTGAGTCTGGCCCTGTCCTCTCTTGTCCAAGAATCATTGCTCTACAGTTGGGAAAATAGAGGTTTTTTTCAGGCTTTGACCAGATCAAAATAGTTCACTTCCATTTTGAATGCAAGGATTTGACTCTGCTTCCTCAAGCTGGCAAATATTTCTGTACTTTACTACAAAGCTGTCAAGATGGAAGGAAGGCATTTAGTTGTTATGATTTGATAGTCTGCATTCTGTTCCTGGTGTAGTAAAAAAAAGCTGCTGGAGGTCACAGGCAACTGAACTACCAAGAGAGGCTAAGATGGCGTTAAAAACAAAATGAAAATATGCTGTCTCTTGGCATAATATCAGTCAGACCAGATTTTACAGGGTTCAAATAAATGCTGTTGGAGATCAGCAACTTTTATTTTTTTATTAAATTGTTTCCAGAAATATTAACAGAGTAGTTGATATTGTAGTCCTGACATGGTTTTAAAAAAAAAATCTGAACACTGAGAAAATCCACCAGCATCTTCTAGTGCACCCTTACAAGCTTTTGCACAATTATAATAAGGTAAAATCCTCAGGTCAAGAACAGCTTTGCAAAGCATTAAGCTAAACACATATGTATTTGACTGTTTTTGACTGGAGGATTAGTGGTTTGTTTCTTTGTGAATCTCTGTGCTGAGCTTTTAATTAAGCTTACCAGGCACAAGTGCACTTCAGGTGATCCAGACGACCTTTAAAGGGCCGGCAGCAGATGGTGCAAAGTCTGTATTCTGTGCAGTATTGTGCTGTTTTGTCTGTTAAATAAGTATCTAATTACTCCCAGTCTTATCTTATTTCAACACAGTGTCACTAAATTACTTACATGGCTGTAAGTAAGGTAATCTGTTGCCAATCCGATAAGGTTTCAGCTTGACTTTTGGGGAAGTAAACTTGTACCTGATGAGAATTTTCTCTCAAGCAGACAAGAGCATCTTCCAGTGTTTTTCCAGAGGCTCTTAACAAAGCACTGCACTGTCTTTCCCACATAGCTTTTCTTCAGCTGTTCTAAATAAATCACTGTGACAAATTTCAAGTGGTTTTTCTCGCTAAAGTTTCTTTCTTGAGGGCAAAATGACTTTTATTTGTGATATTTTGCATTGTGATGGGCAAGAAGAGGCAAGCACTTCTGAAATAAAAGCATCAACTCCTTTGCATTTGTGGGCACAACACCATTAGTCTATTATTTTTTTGAACAGCACATAGGCAGGTGGTTGAGTCAATTTCTTCTTCAATATTGTCTTGGTGAGATCTAAGGTGTGAAAATAGGCGGGTTATTTCTGGAGACAGTATTTGGGTTTTTCTCTGCACACCTGCAGAGGAGGGATGTGTGTCATTGAGGAAAAAAAATAAGTGCATTGCTCATGTAGTCACATATTAAGAGGAGGGAAGCTGCCCCGTGATTAAAAGCACCACAGTTTCTGGTCTCCAAAGAGAATTTTCTCTCTAGTTCTATCTTCAAAACATATTCTGGCTGTCACTGTCCTGAATCCCTGTGCAAGCTGCTTGTCCTGCAGAAACCAGTCAAGGTCTGCAGGCGTGGGTCACACAGAGCCTCATCCTACCCTGAGCTCAGTAAAATTTCCCATGCACCTTTACCTCAGTGGCTTTTCTACAGTAACAGTATTGAGGGGGAAAAATAATTGGGAGAAGCATATCAATCTCAGCACTCAATGGGTGTTTTAAATAATTAATACACTTCATAAGTAAGACACAAGCTGCGCTGGGTGTTTGATATAGGTTAGTCAGCAGGTCTTAAGGCCAGTAAATATTGATTTTTATTTTTGCCTTTGCTGTCTTCCTTTTTTTTTTTTTTGAATGAACTTGTTTTAACAGAAACAGCCATTCAATTAAAATGGTGTGAAAGGCCCTTGGTTCAGTCAAAACTCAAGATGAACTCTGACAGGCATGCTGGGCTGAGCACCACTGCAGCTCTTGCTCTTCTGGGTAGTCCCCCTCTGCTTTTGCACAGCAAAATCATTTCTCCCATGATTTCCACCCTGAGCAACAGGAGATGATCTGTTTTGTTTGAATGCAAGGTTCAGGTTCAGACCAGTGTTCTTTAAGTTGTGTTTAAGGGGATGTCAAATGAGATGATATAATGCTGCCTTTTCTCCTTGAAACTGAATAGATGTAGCCAGCGAAGGGAAATGTCTCTTGTTCCTGTAATTTTAGTCATTGTCCTTAATCAAATTCTCAGAACAAAATACAGGAAAAGACAAGCTCACAGGCAGCCTAACAACCTCTTTGACTTTAGTCTCTGAGTTGGCATGAATAGTTTACAAACTAATTGTCTTTAAAAGAGAAAACCCTGTTACTAAGGGCAAAATGTTTAATGCTGTTCTGGTAAATATGCAATTTAATCTAATAGCACTGTTCCTAGCTGTTAATATCCATGGATGACCTGTTTGGCATGAGCTTCTGAGAACAGAGCTGTCCTATTAACCTGCCAGGATATCTGTTAGACTCATTTTGAGAACGATTTGGAAGAGCTTGAAGGAGATCATTGTAAACAACACAGTAGGATGCCAGGGAAGTATTACCAGGAGCATCCTTGCTGTTTTTATTGCATGATCAATTGTTAAAAAGGTCATTTATGTTTTTGCTTTAGAAATCACACCAAGCTAAATAACAACATTTTGCTTCTCTATGATATGCAACTGGTAGTTTCTGTAAAGCTGGATAAAATCTTCAGCTGCAGACTTTGAGCTTTATCTCATTCTGTGGGTTGAAAATATTGAAGTGTTTTGTGGGTTTTTTTCCACCCCTAAAATATTATCCTTTCCTGACTTTCAGTGGAGTCCCCTGTCTTACCTTATCCAGACACTGGTGGTGTTAGTGCAATACTGGTGACTGTGGGGCTGGTTCAGCAGGGATGGGCCCTGGCACTGCCCTGCAAACACGGGTGTAGCTGAGGATGCTCTGAAGTGAGAAACAGCTGTGCCACCTGGGGGTGGTGAGGGGCCTGTCCCCAGCAACGTTTAGGGACAGCTAAGGACTGCCTGGCTACACTGTCACCTGTATCAATCCATGCTGAGCCGTGTTTAAAGGGTGGTTTATCAAGCTGCGCACACTACAACAGCTGTATTTTCACTCCTTCTTGTTCTGCCACTGGATGGGAATAATCATACTGAATCAAGCTTCTTGTCACCCACTGCAGCATTTTGACTCCACAGGGATGTCTCCAGCACACACAAACATTTGCGGGAGGTGGCAGGACCCATGCAGGATGTGGAGGCTGCGTCCTTCAGGTGTTTTGGGGATACCCGGTGTGTGGCTGGTGTCTGTGGAGCTGAGGCCCTGGGGGTGCAGCAGCTGCTGCCTGTGTGTGCCCCTGCCCTGTGCCTTTGCTCATTCCTCTGGTCTTTGCTTGGTGAGCTGAGAGACTCAAAGTTCACAATCCATTTTTCCATGCACTTCTCATTATTTTGTATGTTTTCACAGTGGCTCCCTCTTGTCCAAGGTAATCAATCTCCTCTCTGGAGTAACCCATCAGTTACTGTGCTGAGTCTGTCTGCAGTGCCTCTCCATCTCCTTGGTGAGCCTTTCACACCATTGCCCTTGCACTTTACCTATCAGGTTCAATACCTACCAGATAAATACATAGATATTTCTCTCATCCCTTCTCCTACCTTGCTGAAGTTGGCTTGTTCATAGTACCTGTGAAAAAGTTAGATCCTATTGTTCAAAGAGATCTTATGTTGCTGTACACAGAGATGGCTTTCAGAGCTCGAACTGAAGCAAATGTATAATTTAATTTTCTATTTAGGATTGCCACTACAGGGTGTTAAATTGCTGCTGCTGTGAGTGAAACTGCACCAAATGTAGCAATGAATTTAACAGCCATATATGCACTATAGTAAAGCATAACAAGTCAATTTAGGATTTTGTCTCAGAAAACACTGAGTGGTTTTATTAAAAAGCATTCACAATTCACAGCTGCAAACTATGCTGTCTTTATGTATGAATCCAGGAATTAGCTAGATGTTTATGCATGAGTCTAAGGACTTATTGGCAACAGCAAGAACTTACTCTTTTATTTCTACAGTAAAACTTCAGAGCAAAGTAGTATAAGTTAGCTTTTTTTGTTGTTCTGAAATATTTTCGAACTGTGGAAGCAACATGATGTGAAAATATCACTTCCTCAGGTGTTTTTTTTAGGTAATGCATACTGGAATATTCACCATGTACATTTGTCAATGGGCTTTTCTTGTATTTAGTTTTTAATTTTTTTCTAGTTCTCTCAGGCTCTGAACAAAAGTTAGAATATGTGAGTACTGAACTCATTTGCTCAGGCTTCTCTGAAAATCGTTAAATAACTGAGAAGGGAAGTACACTTGAACTGAAATTGTGAGAGGGTCTCTATGATTCTAAAAAGAAGTCCATCACAAATTGAAAGCTGTGGGAAGAGCCTAGTTCCTCTCAGTAGAAGCAATATTTTAGACTTCCAGATGATTTTTTTTAGGTCATGTTTTCTATTCACAATTCTTGTTAGAGAATCTTGATACTGTTATGTATCTGAGCTCTTTTTCAGTGGTCACATAGTGATTATTGCATAAATGAACTGAGATATACTTGTAGGCACATCCAAACCATAACATTAGTCAAAAATATCAGTATCCATTTCTCAGGGTAAAAAAGGAGATATAATTTAAATAGTATGTTTCCGGAATTATGCAGACAATTTATAATTTGGGAATAAATATTGAAATTAATGTTTTCCAGTACAAACCAAGCCTTTAATCTTCAGCTCTCTGATCAACTCAACAAAAGGTAAGCAACCAGTATCAGAATTGTTATAGAAGGATCTTTGTGACTCAGATAATGCTTGGCATTATGATTTATGCCATGCATGAAAAACTATGGGTTTTGTACTATGCTTTTCACCCTTGTTGTGGAGAAAGGAGTGGCTTTGATGTGCTCAGGAGAGAATTTCCAGGTGCAAGCCCCATTTGTCTGTCCCTCCTGTTCCTGCCATTCACCACAATCACAGTTATTAAGTTATCAATTCTTTTAAGGAGAGGAGGTATTGTATATTTTCTTTGTAGTAATGACTTCATAACCACAGTGAAAATCTCATTCTGTAGAATGAGGGAACTGACCAACAAAAAAGGTTTTTACAGCGTTCCCAAATTATACTGCTCTTGTGGGGGCAGCTAATGCCAAGTGATTCTTGCTGACAATGACAGGCCACTCTAGCCAAAAATATGGAGACTTACCTGCATACCATCAAAATAATTATGGTAAAATTTTCCTATGTTAGGCACCTAATCAACATTTTGGCCACAAAAAAATCATAAAGGTGTTAGAGAAAAATGTGTTCTACAGCAACAACAAGGGTAAGGTCTAAATTTCCTTCTGAGATGGAAGGTTAGTTAATTCCTCTGCCTTATATTGGTGCAGGTACTGCAGCAGCTGAGAGCAGCAGTAGAATGCAACCAAAGTCTAAGAAAAATTTGTGAAAGACTGGGGCAGCTCTCTTGTTCCCTGGGGCACTTTCTAAGCTAGGCCATGTTCCTTAGGGAGACCGGAGCCCTCGGCTCACCAGGGAGAAAAGGCTGAGAAATTATGCTGGCTTTCATGTTTTCTTACAATTTTCCGTTCAAGTGGTCACCTATCTCTCCTCTGCCACCTTGGGCAGGGTCCTGGGGCTGCCTGTGTGCTTTTGCAGTATCATCAGGAATGTTCGAGGGTAGTGCTGTCCTCTTCAGGCTTCCTCTTAAAATGAGAATAGGAGCTGGATGGTCAGTGATAGAATGCGAGTTAATTTGAAAGACCCTTCTTCACTGGTGTGAAGGTCTACATTTGCTCTTAAATTGATTTCTTCCTTAGCTTAGCTCCATGGATGAAGCCATCTTAGGTAAAATTTTAAAGAGTTTCCCATCAAGGTGTCACTTAGCAGGCTGCTTTTCAGAGAAGAGAAAAACAGTTCCTGTCTGTCCTTTACTCAGAATGTTTGCAGAGGACAAGATTAATGTGCTTTTCATGTTCAGTCATGACAGGAGAAACAGTTGTTTGTTGTTTCTTGATAACTCGGCTCATGGTTCTTCCCCAGTCAGTCCTGAGATACTTGTTTCCAGAAGGCGGGAGAAAGATGCAAGAATTTTGTAACTATTCACTGATAGTTGTACAGTAATAGTGAATTTGTGGTGGAGTTGCAATGGGTTTAAGTGTTAAAAGTTGATTTCCATGTGTTTTCAAAATGTGCGAAACAAGATGATCTGGTACTGCCTGATCCTTGCAGTCCTCAATTAAAAGAAAACAGAAAAACAATAAACCTCTAGGTTACACAGTAACATTCTTCTTATGAAAATGAAGGAAGACCTGGAAGGGAGGCAAGAAGCATCCTGTTAGATGCAAAATCAAATTTCTGTGTGAAAAATCTGATGTTTGCTTGGTTTATCCATGGATTTGTTAAACTGGTATAATAACGAAAAAAAGCCAAGGACTTTACAAAACCTCATGTTTCTAGTTTGCTTGCTGTGGGAATAGCTGTAACTTGATGTTATCAGGAGGAAGCGGGAGAGGCTCCTCATTCCCTCTGTCGTGTGCACGGAAGGAGATGATACCTCAAGAGCTGATAGATCAGACCAAGAGAGGATTCCTGAGCTCTGAGCAGAGGATTGGGGTGCACTGAGCACACTGAGGTTTCTCTCACAGGCTCACCAGGTTCATGTGCTGGAGTTTGTTGCAGGGAGACAGGAGGTGGTGGCAGTTCAATGGATACCAAAGCACTGCTGAAAAAGGCAATCTAATTATAAATTTTTTTCATGCAAGTGTCTTGTAGAGATCACCCTCACCCAAAAGCTGTTCACATCAATATGGTCATGAGCAAAGGTGATCTTTTGTTACCTCATATTTTTACGCAGCACTTATACAAATCTTAATCATAAAGGCAGTGCTTGGTCAAGCAGCTGTAACCTGCTCTCAGTCACCACTCACCTCCTCGAAGTCGCTGTATATCTTTATAGCAATCATAAAATAAAACAGTTGAGGTGAAAATGTGGTGTGATAAAGTGCAACCCACGCAGCAGGTGAGGGAAGCAGCGGAATAAACTTGAAAGCTGGTACATCAGAAAATACTTTGTTCATACAGTTTCATGATTATTTTATTTGAACTTGTTCTGAGAGTGGTTGTAAGTGCTCAATGTTTTTTATCTTTTCCTTTAATAACACCTGAAATATGAGATTCAAACCTGGATTTTCTTTCAAATTAAAAAGAATGGATGTTAGAAATAATGTTGCATGTGACACCCCATTTTCTTAGGTACACCTCTAAACTACATATGTTCATGCACAAACACACCTACACACTATTCTGACAATAAAATAGTCTGCTCTGTAAGTGATAAATGTATTTCCATTCATGTGCCAGGTTTGTCTGAGCAATATGTGATGAGGAAACTGGTTATGGTAACAGTTTGGGGGAAACCAGTTCATAGTCACTTTCAAAGAAGAGTAGCAATGCAGACTTCAATAAGTACTGGAAAACTCCAGTGTTCTCCCACGTGCTTACAGACTGTGGGGCGCAATTAACAAATTTATAATGTGCTACTTAGGATCTGGAGGCAACATTTCTTTTCAGAAGAATTTTCAGCCCTTTAGGGAATGTCTTTGGGACCTGGAGATCATTTCTCTGAAGCAGTGAAAAAATTGCTTTCCCTGAAAACCTCCTCAGTCAAGATCTTAGGAGGGATCTATTGCAGTCAGTTTAATTATTTTACCAAAGAAATTTTGAGGAGCCGTGGCCTCCATGCAGTACTGCAGCTGTGAAACACAGCCCAATATAAGACATTAGGCTGTAAAAAGGGAGTGGAGGGTACCAAAGTCACCCTATCTTTTGCTCTTGGGCAGTAAGCACAGCCCCTGGGGCTGCTTGCAGTGGCTCTGCAGGCAGCTTCTGGGCTGTGTCTTTGATGCTTTGCAAATCCTTCTTTGCAGCCATGGAAACCTTCCAGATTCTTCAATTAGACTCTGCATTTTCCCATCTCACTGATCCTAGTGGCTCCATGACTGTCTCTTCTAATACAAGTCCTGCTACCTTCCTCTCTGTACAACAGTCTTTACTAGAAGCTCAGTTTTGTGATGTTAGACCCTTTTGGGGGATGCTTTCCTTCATCATTTATGTTCTGTTCTTGCCTGGACTCTTGCTCTCTTTTTTTGTGTGCACTGGTCAAAAGATTTTTAACTTGGGCAGTGTCCACTGTAGACATAGGAGCTGTTTTCTGTATCACACCCTCTGAAAGCCTACAGAATGTGGGGGGGAAAAAAGTGTGGCTTTGAAGGCAGACAGAAACAAAGGGGTCATTAAATGCAAAAATAGGACTTTCTCGCTCCATCTCACCAGAAGACCCCAGCCTTGTGACAGTGGTGTCGGGGCAGCAGATGGCAAAGTGCGAACAGCACGGGAAGTCATCAGGAATCCCTGGAAAGTGTATTTCAGGGAGCTGCATGGCAAACGAGGGGACATTACTGACAGCACAGAGTGCAAGGCAATCATCTGTGTAGCCATAAAATAACCTTCACCTTTCCTGGCGGAGACTGACACTGCAGTAAACAAGCTCAAACTGGGAAAGGCACATGGTAAATGTTGCAGATGAAGTCATAAAAGTCTGGCAGCCAACTCAGTTCATGTCTTTCATAAAATCTGTGAAGAAGCAAATGGGGAGACAGGGACTGGCCAAAGCATCAGTGCAAATCAATCTACTTTTCACCATCTCAGGGAAAAAAGCAGACCTGGAAGACCTGCTGAGCAGATCTCCTTTCAAAGATAATGTGCTGCCACATGTTAGTGGAACTTGCAAAGCAAGATGGGGTCCAAAAAACTTGAATGAGTTGTGGACTGGTAGAGGGAAAGAATTTTATTTTTTGTTTTTACCATGAGGTTTTAGCAAGGCTGGGATAATTCAGTCATCTGCTTTCTGTGAATCTTCAGTGCTCTTTTTGGGACTGTTACGCACACGCTGAAGCAGCTTGCTGTGGTTTGTGCTGCTGCCTGGGTCTGTTTTATTTTATTAAAACTTCTGAAGGAAACATTAGTCGCCATTACGCAGTGATTAAGAGGAAATATTTCCTTGGCTTTGGAGGTTTTTAAGGGAATCTTAAACTGAGTTAGAAATTATTTCTCTCATCATGAGACAAATATCAGTTTCACTGGTTAGTTCCTCACTGGAGGCTCTCTGAGACCTGGGGGATGGAGGGGAGGGAGATGGAAAATAAGCAGATGTGCTCATGGAGGACAAGCTCCCAGCCTCTGGCATGGGGCAGCAGTGTGGGGTGGGAGCTCACAGGCAGGGAGTCTGCAGCACTGTGGGCACCAGCTGGTGCTGCGCAGATCCTTGGTCTCTGAGGGAGTCCCTGCAGCCTGCACTGAGGCAAACCAAGCTGAAAGGAAGAATCTGCCTTGGGAGGACACAACAAGTACAGGAGGGATGTTTGAAAAACCTTTGTTTTTTCTTGTATTACCTGGACATTAGGAGTTGGATTGCAAGTCGTTTAATAAAAGCTGGCTTTTCTGATAGGGGAAAAAACCTTTTCATTTCCATGCTCATGACAAACAAGGGTTAGCAGGTCCTCCCCAGTGCTCTGGAAGTGTCAGGCCCATTTCACTGCATATACAAGAAACTGCTGTGCTGGTGCAAGCCCAGGCACTCGTGTTCATGCCCCACATTACTCTATGTTTACTGTGCAGTGGCCTTGACCTTCCAGCTTTTGTAATGGCCCCTCAGGCTCCCCCAGTGGATAACCGAGCCAGTCTTCCTATGGATTTTTGAGAACTTCACAGTGACTGCCTGGAAATATATATCAGATGGTTTTGAAGCTGAATTAACATGTCTTTTGTGCCTGAGATTGGACTCCCTTTATTTCTTTCTCTTTCTTTTGGCTTTTTACTTGCACACACCTTCCCTGTCCCAGGCTTTGCAACAGGGCAGTGAGTTTGAATGAACTGAAAGGTGTCTGTGGACGCCAGAGTCAGGACAGTATGACAAGGGCTGGCAGAAAAGGAGGAAGAGAGGAGAGGCACCTTTCCCACAGTGGTAAGAAGTTATCAGATGAAGTTCTTTTTACAGGAAATGCCTTTTCAACTCCCTACCATCACCAAGTTGTTAATATTCCCAATATGTGAGGGTATTGTTACTTATCAAAACTAGTGCTAAGTAGAGGAACAAGTCTTCAATTCACAGAAATCTTTTTCAGCTGTGCTGTGGTTCTGGTTTTGGTTTTTATTTTCCTGAATATCTAGGAAATTTGCCTCTGGGAAGGAAAAAAATGAGAAATTTGCTCTTTTCTGTGGATTTCTAGGCTGTAATCTACTCTGTAGGATTAGCAATCCACCACAGACTTCTGCAATCCCCGGGGTGCTGATTGTACAAAGCTTTAGAGCTTCTCTTAGGCAGGAATTGGTGATTCTCACCTTCCAAAGTCTCAGTTCCTGCACGGGGAAATGAAACCTCATCTCTCTGGGTGAACTGATCCTGCTTGTTAATGACCCTGTGGGGGCAGAGCTGCTAAGCAATTCGTTGGGAGGAAAGATAAAACCTCACAATTAACTTTCAGAGGATCATACTTTCTGGCTCTTGGCCACAAATGTTTAATAGCAGGTCAAGCTTGACAGAGCAGCTTTTCTGCCCAGAGCTGAACTGGTAAGTCAAATTCACTACTCTTTGACAACTTAATTTTGACTTCAGGCCGGGACAAATCACAAAGGAATGTGAGTAATTGTGCAACAGCTGTCACAGGAGGAGGGTGAAAAGAAAACAAAGAAAAGTCCCGTGTGTAAGTCATGGCATCCTACTTTAAGCAGCATAAAACTTGCAAAAATGTCCCTGGAGCAGAACTGCTCATATTTCTGAGTTTTCTTCCATAACAGAAAATCCAGTTAGTTGTTGAACTAGGCAGTTACTCCACAGATGTTAGCTTGGCTACAGCTCTAACACGGCTCTGGAAGTAAGGGAACACATCACATGTGCTGTGTACACAATTCAAATGACATGTTTAACTTGTCAAGAAGAAGGATTTTGAGCATAAGGCAAAATCAGTAAAATGGTTCTTCTGGGACATTTTTGGTGGTAAAGATGCCATAAAAAAAAGCTTTTGCATCTCTGAATTAAGAGATGGGAGAGAAGTATGACACTGAGCTTGCAGAGTTGGTTGTTCTCAGGCTGAAGTGTGCAGACGTGATTGTGCTTTCAAAACAGGTAGGAAAAGCAAGGTTGTGTTGCCAGTGGAGAGACATAAGTGACTTCTGTGAGTTAAAAGAGCATTTGCTGTGTTAATTGGCAGGGAGCTGCAAAAAGAAGAGAACAAGGAGAAGTTGAGCTAGAAATACAAACTGTTAGAAATAGGAGGCTGAAAGATCAGGCTTCATCAGAGCTTACCAAATGTCTCAAATTGAAATTGCAAAGGAAAAAAGAAAGCAAAGATACAAACCCTTCCTCCCTTCTCTTCTTAATCAACTCTTCACTCTGAGGGCATCATCATTTTCATTCAGAACTTTTTGCTCTCCTGAGTAATAGTTTGCTCAGGGTGAATTACTGTGATGGAGACGAGCTCTGCCTCTAGTTGTTTAGGTGTTAAATAAGCTGAAAGTTGGGTAATTTGGTTTATTTGGCCATACTTAGGCATGGCACAGAAAACACCACTCAGTTTCTAGCAGACCATCACCACTGAAGGAAGAGAAGCAAAGAGAGAAACCAAGTCTGTGAATGAACAATTGTGATGATGCTGGAAGTGGTAGACTTAGTCAAAGACGGATGGGAAATTATTTTCCTCTCATCTTTGTGCAGGGAAATTCATTTTTGCCTACGTATAGCAGTGCAGCTTTGAAGCAGCTCTTCACATGCTATATAAATATGTATGAAAAAATGTTTATGACAAGATTAATGCCTTTCTGCATCTCAGTCTTGCAGGAGGCCTCAAAATGGATTTCACATGTCAGTCAGAATACTTATACCTCTACTTGAACTTTTTATAAGATCCCTTCACCAGAGGGAGAGGAAAGATACCATTCAGATCAAACTACTGGCTCCAATTGCCTGGCTAAATCTGGGCCCTTCCTGCCTCTTACAGAAGTGTGTGTGCTGTGGACAGCAGTGTAGGAAAGTTTTCCATGAGTTTTTAATTTCTTTCACTTTCTCTAGTCTTTGCAGCAGGTAATACTGACCCAGATCTCTTATTCAATCAATCCTTTTTCCCAAATTAGTAGAATGTTATAACTCTTCTCCCTGGCTGCGCTTGCATTCTTGTTTTCCAAGTTTGTTTGAAATAATTCCCAGAGAGCTTTTGAATGTGCTAACTTGTGTAGAATACATTACTTTGCCATCTGTTTCGGGAAAGACACTTTTCCCATTACATTCCTATCCTGTAATTATTGAAACTCTACAGTGAACTCTGCAAACCACAGGTATTTATAGCCTTGTAAGCATACTTTCTTTTGTTTCAGCAAGAATACACAAGGAAAAAATATTTCTTCAACTTTTGCAATTTTTAGTAAGTTTGGCCCTCGTATATAAACATTGTTACTGACATGTTGAGGGTCCAAGCAAGATATTTGATTTGAGATTCAGCTCTTGTCATGGAAAAAATCGATTTGGGGCTTCAGGTCATGTGTAAAACATGTGCTAGTCCAAGTCAGCCCATTCCCACTGGAACCACAAGTTCTGCTAAATGCATCTTTCCTTCCCCAGCTGAGCTGTAGTCTGGACTTCTGAATGGGCTGCACCAAATATCTAATTGTGAGAAACATCTCCAAACAATTAACTGTTTTAATTAACTGTTTTAGAATGCCACTTTTCTGTTCTATGTTTTAACCTCGACTTTTTTTTTTTTTTTTAACTTTCATGGTTTGCTACAGGGCAAGAGAAAATAGCAGAAAGGAATCACAGGGTGTGTAAAAAAAGTGGTTTTTTTTTTTTTTTAAACTTTAATGGATTGCAACAGAGCAAGAGAAAATGGCAGTAAGGAATCACAGGCTGTGTAAAAAAAATGGTTTGTATTTTTTTTAGCTAGTCTCAGCAGATTTATGTGCAAGTAATTTTTAGGGGGTTTTGTGTCTCTTCCTGGAGAAAAAGGCCTGGAAGTGGATTCTAGTTTTTTAAAAAAATAAACGCAGAGAGAAAATTTACTGGTGACTGTTGAGCTAAAGATGCCACCAGGAACCAGCAGTGTTGTGGGAAGGTGAGCTCTTGAGCGCCTGTGGTCGGGCAAGCTCCTGTGTCCTTGGGTGCTTCAGTGTAAATTCTATCAATCTCCGCTGTAGCCTGTGCATTTCTGGGCTGAATCAGACTTCAGGTTGTGCAGTGACCTCCCTGTGTGGTGGCAGAACCTTTTCTAGCAAAATTCACGGCATTCCAGTCTCAAAGAAATCAATGAAGCCCTTCAGATTTCAGCACGTACACAGTTTCTGTCACAGGCAGAGGTTGTGTACTCTGTCACTGAAGCACATTTGCAATCATGTCCTTAGAGATCAATGGCAACAACGATACTTCTATAAAATCATTATTTTCTGAGATGTCAGACCTTGCTTTTCCGTAGTTTACATGAGGAATACAGGTTTGGGTTGAAGCAGAGAAGCGAGAACAAAGGTGTCTTTTCTCTCCTTGGAGAGCTGTCCCCTTCCTTTTCCAGTGACCACACTCATGTAAGGCCTCTGGTTTTTTTGAAGGTATTGATGCAAGTTAGAAATTCCATCCTAAAACTAAAATATAAAATATCTAAAACCTGACTGTGGGTAACAAGGCATGCCCAAACCAGATCAGCTCCTCCAGAAATTTCTGAAGACACAAACAGTACTGCAAAAACAACTGAATCAAAATCCTTTGTTGGGTAGCAGCTGCCCCAGTGTACAATAAACACTTTCTTAGGGGAAAAATTATTTGTTTTCAAGTGTTTTGGAACTGTTTTGGCAATATTTTCTGTGAGGTTTAAGGTGTTTATAGCACACCTGCTGACATGAATCCAATAGTGGATTCATAGGCACAATCTAGCCTTGTTATTTTTAAGTTAGAGTGGTTAATAAGCATGAAGTAATACAGGTAATTTGCCTAGTAAAATAAACTATGAATACTTTAATCCACTTACCCTAATGCTTATTTTTTAAAAAGTGTAACCTAGGGTGCTGTTTAGAGCTTCTAACAAAAAAAAAATTAGTTCTAAAGAAGGATTTTTTTTTTTTAGCTGTGCATTTACAGGGGTGTAAAGTGTGGGGTTTCATCAGCAAACTCTGTCCCCTTTGTTCTGTTTTTTTTTTCTCCCCATTGACCTAAAATAATTTGATCTGGTTTTGATGTGGGTTCAAAATAAATCATTATATATTATTATTTATTGACCAGAGGTATCGAGTCTGAAACCTATGCACAACCACAGGAAATTCTAGGTGGGAAGAGACTGCTGGAGAGTTGTCCAGATTTCTCCTAGAAAGAGCTCCTTAGGTGAAGTTGTTCAGGGTGCTGTCAAGCCATGTCCAGAACACTTCCATCAAGGGATGTGTCCCTGCTCTAGGACCCGATTCCACTCCTGTGTATCTCAGCATGTTTTTGCTACTAATCTAGATTAATCTCTGTTACCCAGTGCTGAGAAGACTGAAAAACTAGAAATCAAAAGCTAATTACAAGGAAGAGGTTGGGATTTTCTGTCAAATCACATTCCCGGAATATCTTTTTTATTTCTGCATCCTTCACAAGGATTTTCAAGTACATCCTTCTCATGGTCTGTAGAGAGCAAGTCAAAACATTTTATTTTTTTGGTTTTGGATTTTATATTCAAAAGTAAGAGAAAGTGGTTGGCTTGAACTGTTATTGAAAACAATGGATCTTGGCTTGGGGACAGTTTGTTCAATACTTAGATGATTCATTCTTTCAAAAACTGCTGAAAGTTGCCTTCAGAGCAGCAGTTACTGTAGCTGCTGTGAAAGGATGTGGTGGGAAAGTGTGGAGTTTGAGTGACTCTGAAAGAAATGAAAATCTTAAGAAAATTTCAGTTCAGGCTTTTTTTTCCAAATAAATTTTGTAATTATAAAGGTATCCACTTGCTCTCTTCCCATGTTTGCCACAGTTAACAAAAAGCTAATGATTTTTCACGTCTTTTAAAACAGGAGGTGTTTTTCTCTAATTATGTTTTACAGTTTTCTGTCTGAAATATATATAATTTATAGTTTGTTTTGAAATTTCCCCTTTGCTATAGATAGTCAAAGAAAAAGAGAATCCTTTCCCCTGATCATGAGAAAAATTATCTTAGGGGTTTGTTTTCATGCTGAATTTAACTAAAAATACTTGGGGATTTTTTTCCACAAAGTATGTATCAAGGAAAATTAATGAGCAATTTTTAGGTCAATTCATGTCTACAAATTGAAGACTTGTGCATCTACTTAACACTAGGTTTGATAAGAAGTAACAGTCCCCCACATATTGAAAATATTAACAACTTGGTGATGGTCGGGAGCTAAAAAGGCATTTCCTGTAACAATTTTACTCTAACAACCACAGGTTCCACTCGATTGTTTAAATCTTCAACAAATGACAGAAATTAGTAGGACCAAAATGGTAACAGTATTTTATTCATTGAACAACACTTCCAAACACAGTTTTGCACAGAGAGTTTGAGCCACCAACCAGCTTTTCCCCAATAGCTTTGATACTGGGAACTCCATGAGTGAAAGCAGTGCAAATTCCCTGCAGGAGTTATGTCCCTTGATAAGACCGCTCTCTGAGTTGTTTTTTTTACTTTTCCTTTGAAATTTAAAGGTAGAAAAAGTACATTTATTGAGAAGAGTTAACTTTTTTTGGAAGCCTGTTGGGTTGACTCAGATCATAGAAAGGACCCCTCTGTGTAACGCTGCCTCTTTCTGGGAGGCAGCTTTCAGCATGACACCAGGCTGATGTGAAGTGCAAATTTCATCTGGTGATGCCTTAGGATTTTAGCTTTTAGCTAAAAAAAAGTTAACTAAAAAATAATTTTAAATTTAAATTATTAAATTTTTAAATTAATTAAAATTTTTAAAATTTTTTTAGCTTTTTTCATCTCCTGTAATGCTTTAGTGTGCAACTCTAAAACTCCATATAGACTGTTAGCTACTGTTCTCCCATTTCGGTTAGACAAAACAAATCCCCTCTAGGCCTGAAACTCAAGGACAGGCCTTACTGTCTTGGGCCCTGAAATATGTAAAAAAAGTGGGTTAATAGGGAGCAAACTTGGGGTAAATGACTTCATTATCTGAAATTGTGGCTGGAGGATTAACCCCCAATATGCAAATGGACCAAATTTATAACAGTATGAAAACCTGTGACCTGTTGTCCATTTTGGGTGTAGCCCTAGGGCTCTGACTGCCCAAAGTGTACCTTGAAGGCCCTTCAATAAATATACCTGCTTTTATTCTCTTAATTTTGTCTAGCCTCTGTTTTTAGGTAGCCCCATCAAGGCACCACTGGTAACAACATGACATTAAAAGTCAAAGAAAAGAAATTAAAGGTATTCTAAAATGAAGGGCAGCAGAAGATTTTTTTAAGGCAAATTTTATTTTGACCAAGAGCAAAATGTAAGAGGTGTGATTTTTTTCCCCTCTCATTGAGTTCCCTATCCTTTCAAAATGAATTTCACTGGTATTATGTCAGTTGTAGAAAAAAAAATCCTCCACAGGTATTTCCAGTTAATTAATCAAGTAATTTTATCTGATTTCTTATTGAGAATTTAGAAGACAATGGATTGAGGAGGTGTATAAACAGCATGAATAAGACTTGATCTACTGTGGACCCAAATGTATTAAAGATTCTGAACTCGAATCAGCATCTCTTGCTGTGTGCACTACCAGGGCACCCCCTAGCTTCCAGAGCACCTCAGCAGGAAGGAGACAAATCTGTCTTCGTCAATTTCAAAGCAGAACAACACTCTTTTTTAAGCAGTAGCAATACTGCATGATTTGCAGTTGGCTTTAAAAATAAAAACAGCTTGTAGAACTTCTGTTGCACAATTTGTGTTTTAATGGGTGCTTTAATAGGATTTTTAATATGAAAGGAAATTACCCAAATATTGTAGTAAATGTAATCGAGTAGTGCCATTCTTTTATTTTTGTTTTTGTTTTCCCAAGCTGATTAAGATAGAGCTGGATCACTGAGCTGTATGTAGAGACCCCTCAGGGAAATGTCTGCATGAAGAGGGTGGATTTTGCAATTTCTCACAGCAGAGTCATTGAATGCACCCACACCAGGTTCCTTCTGAATGGCAAAAAGCTGGGGGATGGACTCTGGGAGCCCACCCAGGGCACTTCCACTGCTTGGGCTGGGATGTAATTCTTTGTGTGCCCCAAAATGTGTGCAGTCTGAATGCTAAGTTCTAAGAGCATCTGTCTCACATCATGGTTCCCTTCCTGGTGTCACCCTGCTTCCTGAAGTAGAATCATGGAATCACAAAATGGGTTGAGTTGGAAGGCACCAGTTCAGGTTTAACTTGAGACCAGAGATTTGGAGCTGAGCAGGACCCGAGCAAGGCAGAGCCCTTTGCTGGGGAGTTTATAAAGCAGCAGTATCTGAATGGTCTAACTGGTTGTTATCACATTCCACAAAGGCTGTAGGAACAAACTCTACTGTCCTCTTCAGTGCCTGTCCTCATTGTCACACAGACTATTGCAAACCTGTATTTCTTCAGACTGTTGTCCCTTGGCATTATGATTTTAGTGCAGATTTTCCTCCTTCTATCTGTTCTTGAGCTGCAGACCATGCATCTTGTTTTATGAGTGGTTTTACAACAATCAGAGAGGTGCAAACCCGTTGTCTTGTTTGCAGCTTTTCCCCTCAAAGCTTATGATTTAGTCCATGCATTCCCTAGACTGGCCATGCTAGGTTTTAATTCACCAGTTTGAAGGAAGGATAACCAGCACTAGAGAAGAGCTTTCCAGGTGGAACCATAACATCCTGGAAGAAAATAATCTGGCTTCATACTTATACTCGAGTGCTGGCAGCAGGCTTAAAAACCCCTCATGGATCCATGGCATTATTTGCTAATTGTTTATGTCATATATAATCCAGATTAATTTACATTTACATTTTACATTTAAAATGTAAACATTAATTTACATTTAAAAAATGACATTTACAGATGTCATTTTGCAGATCACATGAGCAAGATAAACAGGCCTGCAGGTATGGAGCAGGAGTTAATTAATGTATTTCTATTAGTGCAGTATCTTTGTATCCTCCTCTTAATATCAGTCATGGTACCAAAACTTGCACTGGATTTCCTAGAAAGCCATGAGGATCACCTAACCCATCTTTGGTTTTCTGGTGGTGGTGATTAAAGGTTTCTTGGTGCTTCTGATAGAAATGGACTTTGGAGGAGCCTGAAGCAACTCCACAAGTCTTTGCAAATAACTGAAGTGTGGTGTTTTAATTTCCTCACGTGTTGGCACATTCCTGATGTTTAGAATGAATCTCTTTTGTCCAAATTGAGCTAATTAGTGCATTCTTCCAGTGGAAATTGAAAACAATTGACTGCTGTCCTCTCAGCACCCTCTTTTTTGTCTTGTGAGGCCATATGACATCTTATTTTTACTCTCTTACGGAAAACTGCTTTCCTTCAGCTGCTCTTGAAATGGGTGTTTTCCAGCTCTTTATCTCTTTTTCACTTTCTCTGAACTCACCAAGAAAGCTACTTAGAAACTAGTGCCAAAAACTAGGCTCAGCTATCTGTGCCTTTTAGCAGGCACTCTTTCCCCACAGTTGGTCACTGAGTTTGTGATCAATGACAGCAATTTGGCCCTCTTGTTCAGGGTTACTATTTCCCATTTATTATCTGTGTGTAGACCTTTTATTGTCTAAGCATTGTTGTCTAAGCATGCCTTCATCTGTCTTATCTCTTTTGGTTTTTAATCCTCTTTTTGAGTTTTTCAAAATCAGTTTGAAGTCTGATCTTGTCCTTGAAAGTTCTTGCAGCCACTCCCAGTATTTTGACCCTTCTAACGGTTATAGTTCCTTGATTTTATTATGTTAGTCAATGAAGAAATTATTGGACATAGTTGGGCCTGAGACTGAACCTTTTTCAAGGCCAAATTTAAGTCTTACAAGTTGACAGCAAACTACTGATGACTACTTTTAAAGAATAGTTTTCCAAGAGCTGTGCCCTGTTCCATGAGCTTGCTTAGGAAACTGTCACCTGAGGCAGTGCCAGAAAACTCTCTTGAATTCAGGACATATCACAACTGCTGCTGTCCCATGTCTGCCAGGTCAGTTACCCTGCCAAGGAAACTAAAATAGCTCAGTGTGGCCTCTTTTCAGCAATTTTATTGCTGCTTTATTACCTTGCTATTTGCCAGGTGCTTATAAACTGTTTAGCCGATAGTCTGTTTCAGGGATTTCTGGGTGACTGCGGCTTTACAGCTGTGCTGATGGTGCTGAACAACAAATCAGTGCCTGGGGTTGAGAGAAGTGCATGGGAGGGCTGTGAGTGGCTGGGGGAGTGGGTGGGATGTCTGACCCTGGCTCTCAGTTTATTTGAATTACATGTGCTCCTTCGTGCCCTTCTATCCTGCTCTGCACAGCTTTGTAATAACCTCCTCTGCAGTGGCAGCTCTTCTCTTAGGGCTGCTCTTTCCTTTTGTCATACCTAACTTTGATTCCACAACAATTTTGCATTTTAGTATAGTTTTGAATTTGAATCATGTCTTTAAAAAGACACTTGTTCTAGCTTTGCTATGAACTGAAAAAGTTCTGGAATCTACCTTTTGTAATATCGGCAGTATGGATGGCTTTCCTTGGTCTTAGATTTCTGAATGCTCAGCTTCTGCTGAGAGGAAAATCTCTAACAGAATTTTTTTTTTTCACTCAGCTTGAGGACAAGATTTGTTTTTGTCCCAAAGCGAGGGACTGACAACATCTTAAACATCTCTAAAAATAACTTTTGTAAGTAATCCAGCAATGAAAAATATTCTTATATTTCTCAGGGAGAAGCAAGATCATCTGATTTGGAATATATTGTTGGAAACTTTCAAACTTTTCTGCTATGCCTAGAGTATATTAGAATTGGGAATTGTTGAAATGCGAGTTAAATTTCAGGTACAAAAAAACTCCTATTATGCAAAAGAAATTCCATTTTGGCTTTTAACCTGCCTGTTACATCCCAGTTAAACAGCAAATACTGTTTATGTTCCATTTTTCTTGTCAAGGATTTTTTCTTTATTATTTTTATAAACACAACCTCCAACTGGTATTAGTTTTCCTTTTTTTTCCTTCCTGAGCTCACATTAAATTGTAATTGAGGTTTTTTACATGTGAAACTATACACTTGAGCCAGAAAGTGCTCTATGTAATAGCTAAAACCAATCAACGCTTCTAATTAGCAAAATATTTTTTAATTCTTTTTTAAGGTCTTGTACATGAAAACAAAGTGAAAATCTTGATATTCCACAAAGAGACATGGTGATGTCTTTTCTGAAGTGATGCCTTAGTAGACTAAAAGACAGGACAACCATCGACTGTGTAAAATATTCTTCATCTCAGTGCTGCCACCAGTTTTATCCTGCCTATGCCAGAGTCCAAGTCTTAAACATTCCCACTCTAATGTGCATCTCTCTGTCTGTAGTGGAAGGTGATTAAGAAGCTGCTTTGTGTAGGTCTTAGTCCCCTTTGCCCGTATGTCACTGCAAGCAAGTGACATCGTATCATCATCCTGAGAGGAGCAGATGGGCTGGTTCCTTCTGGGCGACAATAATTCACTGTGGTTTTCACTTTTTCCTATGAAATTTGTGCTAAAAATGCTGTCCTGGAGTAATAAACCTGGAGCCAGATGGACCTACCCTTCGAACTGCACAACCTTACACCAAAATAAATGCTGGCAAATATTACAGGAATGTGCTGTTTTTAGAAGTAACAAATGGGGAATTTCAAACTAGCATAAGTGATGGTATCAAACTGTATTTCATGCTTATATTGTGGTTTCAATTAAAAATGCATTTTTAACGAAAAAAATTTGAAAAATCAATGCTGTCTATGGCAGAAACAGATGCATGCTCTTTCTTTAAGCCTTGCTGAAATGGCAGGTACTTGTACACCTGAGCAAAGCAGGGGAAGGAGGAGCAGGGCCACTGCTTAGTGCAGGATTGACTTTCTCTCCTTGGGAAGAATGGAGAGTCCCCATCTGAGGGGGGCTGGATCCTGGCCAAAGGCAGGGCCATGAACTGCAGGGCTGTCTCCCACGTTAGGTGCTCTAAGCCACACTTAAACACCTGTGCTGGAGGCATCTCTTGATTTCTGTTACCCTTTAAAATTACCTGACTGACTTTTATACTCTGAGACTATTATTTGTCCTTCCAACAAGGCACACAGGGAGATAACCTTTTACTTTCACTAAATTAGGCTTTTCTTTAAGGTTTCCTTTCATGGTACTGATGATTTTGAGTAATCCTGAGCCGTGACTGTTTTTCTGGCATTAATGAATGTATAAAAGTTTCCTTGTCCTGCTTGTAAATCAGCTTTCTCTAGCAATGTTTTGGGGAATATGCAGCCTGGGTTCATCTCTTGCTTCCTAATGCAGCCTGAGCTGGAGCCCAGTAGGAACACAAACAATTGTTTCTACCAAGCTGGGGCCAAAGAGTGCTGGAAAATGTGTGCAGAAAGGAAAGCTCGCAGCCTGTAGCACAAAAAACTAGTTTTTCTCTATTCTTTGATACAGTTTTGGGTGAATTATGCTTCTCTTTATTTTTTTTTCTTTGCTGAGTATTTGAATAGTTGGTTTAGTCCATATAACATTTTACCATCATCAGAAATAGTTGATATGGAGTTGAAACCCATCACTTTGATATGAAGCTTTGTATTTCTCTTGTGAATGATTAACTTGATTAAACACATTTAATCTCACTTTATTTCTCATTTATCATAATTATGCAGAACATATTTTTAATTAGAAAGAGGAATCTTTTCTTGCTTAGATTGAGAAAACCCTATGAAATCATGTACAGAGGTGGGAGCTCTGGTTTTTCATTCTATTTGAATGCTGTTGCACAAAGTTTCAAATACTTCTCCCCAGCTGGCAATTCCATTTCACAGATAAGGTTGTAAATGTCTCAGTTCTGTTTGTTTCCAGAATGAAAAACCACTATGTGCTTAGCCCTTTACAGGCATTTTTAACATGTGTTTGACAGACATCCAAAATGTAAGAGTTTGATTTGGAACTAAATAATTCTTGAAAGAAGTGAGACATTCACAGGACCAGTCAATTGTGTTGTGTTCCAAATGTGTATTCTCTTCTTGCTTCCAGATAATTTTTGGCCAAAACATTCTTTTGAGCAGATCCAAGAGCTTAGAGCTTTGCTAGGAATTAAGTCTCATTTGCATTTATCTCACTTTTCCAACCAGTAGCCTTTTTTTCATGCAGGATAATTCACCTAGTGGTCGACAATATCTTACAGTTTCTTCCCCTGACAAACCAAACAGTTCTGTGAGGAGGGAAATTTGTGTTAATCCCAAGAAGCCATTGTGATTCTTTGCATTTTGGAATTCACCGACAGAAAAGAACTTACTTTCCTAATGTCAGATGATGTTCTCAATGCTTAAGCTTCAGAGATAATGTTGAATTAGCAGTGCACTGCTTATGGTGTTTTACTCTGGACTCTATTCCCACCCTTGCCAGGTGAAATACTTTGCAGCCTAACCTGCTCATGTCCTGCTGTACTGAGGTCGTTGAGCATTACCTGACTGCTCAGACGCACACTGGTAGTGAAGAGCTGTGTGAGCTGTGCTGGTTTGGGATGTTGCCCTGAAGGTCTTCAATTTTTAATTGGACTCCAGTTAAACACCTGACTCAGAGTAGCAGGAGTACAAAGGTAAACTTTGGTTAGAGGGGCAGCTGAGAGGGCTAAGGGGAGTTCTCTTTGCCACATGATCAATGAAAATTTCAAAAAAGCAAGTTCTGATGAGAACTGGCAGAAAAAACGTGTAAATCCTCTTTTCACATTAAGCCAAAGAAATGCAGGAAACAAAATATATGCAGTAGGCAGGGCAGAAAAATTCCATGTAGATGCAAAACAGCGAGGTCAACTTCAATCTGAGCACAGGACTAAACTGCTTTCAGTCTGCTGGGACCATCCACAGGAGTCTGATATTGCAATTTAACAATGTTAAAATTGCTTAGTAACTTTCGAAATGTGCGGAGTAACCACGTGAGCTCTATACCCTGTTCACACTCTCCTGACTAACTCACCCAAAGGACTGTGCAGTGCACAGAGCTGCAGCCTCTGAGTCCTTGTTAGTGTAATGTGTGTCAACTTTTAAGGAGGGCGAGATGGATCAGCAAGCAGAAGGCATCTGGGAAAATGGTTTTTTCTTCTCTCAAGAAATGAGCCTAATGTAACAAGGAAAACATTGGTACAGAAAGATCTCCAGGTACTAAAGCCTGTGTGAGGGTGTGTTAGAAGAGCTCTCTAAAGTCAGAAAGCAGACACAAGAATACAGTAGGATCTAGTACTTGCCCTGTATTCTTCAGAAGGGTGTGTTGAGAGCAGGGTGGTTCATAGCTCCAGGTTCTGCAGTCAAGGGAAGGACCAAAAGGAAAACACAGAGCTGCTAACCCCTATGGCATTCTCCTGAAGGCTTTGGTCAGTTAAATCAAATTAATATGGCCTGTTTCTGTAGCTGGATGGATAAGAGTGCTCATATCCATGAGAGTTTGGAAAAAACCTTTGGTGTGACCAGCAACCTTTCTTCCTACTAAGTGGAAAGAGAAGTATGTTCTCTGACACAGAGAGCCTGTTCCTACAGGCTTTGTGGGGCTGTCTAAAGGATAAATAAATTGCAATAAATGAGTTAGCACAGATAGGGGAAGCAGTATAGTCGTATTAGCGGCATTCTGCCCAGTTTAACATCTTTCTCAGCAGAGCTGAGAAATAGCATTGTGGGATGCTAGATGAAAATAACTGTACAGCACAGTTCAAAACTCTCCATGCTGAGCCTTTGTACACCTTTGTGGCAGCCTGTTCAAATATTCCCTATATCTTGGAGGAGTTCTGCTATCACCAAGCCTTGTCTGGGGTTGAGCTGCAATGAGTCGGTCCCTAAATCAGGATAATCATTGGAAAATGAAAATAAGTCCAGAAAAACCCATCCCAAAAGTGTTTCAAAATGAAAAAAATTGGGTTTGGGCTTTTATTTAATCTGATTATGCCTCTGTCAAATATCTCATGATGATTAAGATGTGGACAACTTTGTAAATTAAGAGAGAAGTTCCTTTATTGTAGGATAATTTTGAAGTTGTACATACATCACATGTTCGAGCTACGTTCTCAGCTGTCATTGCTGATCAGTTCAAATGCTTTACTACAACCATGTTATATAATTAGGTGAATAATTACATTACTCTAAGTGCCATCATGGTCTGAGAAATGAAACAAACAACTGTAAAATCACCTGTAATTATATAGTCCCAGCTTGATTGAATATAATGTATTCTGTAAATGTAGAGTGCTAGCCTTTGTAAAATGACTGAGTTATTAATTTAAAACTGCCTGGTATTATCTAAAAGGAACGTGTATGGAGCTCTCCTAGCAACTCTATAAGAGAAACTTTAGGTGTTATATTAATTGTGTTTGCTTTAAAACTGATCCAGTGAAAAATTTTTAATTAAGGGGTATTCAATAGTTGAAATTCACCTTAACTGCTAAGAAAAATGCTATATGCTCACTATAGCATTAAAACCCTGAGTGCATTTCATAAATGAATAGTTATGCTGGAGTTTCTTATTGATATGTTTCTGCTTAATGGTGGTGTGGTGTGAGAACTGCAATTATCATGAGCCATTTGTTTCTCATTATTTCCTTGGGACGTTTTTTGCATTTCCTAATGTTCTATAATATAATACTTGTTGAATTAATGTTTTCCAGTTTTCTGTTTCCCCTACTGAATACATACATACAGTGTGCTACCAAAAGCCTTATGGTTCGTGGAAAATATAATAAAATTTAGTTGTTGTTTTTTAGGGATCTGAAATGATGCTTCCCTGAAACAAGTACCCATTAATCTAAGATGTACTAATGCAAAGAAATGTGCTCAACTTGAAGATAAAATGCATTTTAAATGTGACTGAAGGAAATCAAACATCATCTCTATAAAACAAAGTCCTTTCTCTTTCAATGGCATTAATATCACCTGCTCTGGTAATAGTTGGGGAGGTGGGCTTGGGCCAGGCAGTGCTTTCTGTAGCTCTTAAATTCATTTGACAAGATCCTTCTTCACTGCAGGAGAGGCAGTTTTATTGCTTTTGACTAGTTGCAAAAGCTATGTGCAGTTTCAAAGAATGTAAAGGAGCTCCTTTCCTACAGGAAAAAAAAGAATCAGAATGTGTAACTGTCACTACACAATAAAAATATAGGAGAGAGGTCTTTATTTGGTATTTTCAGCAGAGTGAGGTGGCACCTACATGTAGCAATTTTTTCACATAAAGACCTGGCACACACCTTATACAGTTGGTGGGAAGCAGGCTTAGATTTCTTCTGGAGTGTCTTTAGATGCAATGGTGTAAAATTGCAGTCACAGAAGCAGAGGTCCCAAATAAGGACCAGAAATAGGATTTTAGGTGGGATAATGCTGATTTTTACAGACTAAAATAGCAGCAAAAGCTCTGAAAGAAACACAAGTCCCTAAGCCTGCTCTTGAGGAGCTGGCATTAGAGGTGAAAGAGGTGAAGATAAAAAGAAAATAAAAAACATCTGACTAGTGTTCTCAGAGCTTTCAGAAAGTCATGACTTTTCTAGGAGTGACAAAGTTTTGGTGCCTCTATCTCTGATTCTAAGCCTTTGTTAATGTTTTTCCAATTTCCAAGTATCGGGGAAAGAGTCCTACAATTTCTTTAGATAAGATAGCACCAAAACCAGGATGGCTGTTTGCATTCATATTTGAAGGGGATACCTGTTGATTTCTGCACATCAATGCAGCCTCCTCGATCACATTTATTTTTGTTACCCTTTGTATTACTCCTACAGCTTTATCACAGAGGCTTGACAGCAAACATGATTGCAGTGGAGAAGGGTGTCAGATGTGCAGAGACATTCTTCACAAAATTACATGGCCTCTGTGGCAGAACTAATGCAAAGAAAAGTGTCTTAATATTAAAGAATGGCTCTTTGTCTGCTGCCTTTGAGAGGTTAACGGTGAAATCAGGTCTCCAGAAAGGGATGAACAGGAGCTGTGTTACAGAAAGGGTGGCAGAATTTCTGAGGTTGTCTAACCTGATGAATCCCTCTGAGCATTCTCAGATGCTGTAGTCAAAGAAGGAAGTTATTGCACTAGAAGTTTAAAAAAGCTGCTTCATCCCAGGCAGTCTTGTCAGCGCTGTCAGGCGAAGGCTTGACATGATTCTTTCCAGTGTCTTTGCAGTTGTATCTGCTCAGAATGTCAGTTAAAGTGGCATTTTTAATTGATTTCTCAGGACTTTTTTTTTTGCCTGGTGTTTTGTGTTTGGGCTGAATCCTGGGATGTTTTAGGCAGTATCTGATAATATCTTTGAGAGGAGACATGTTTATCAGCCTCACAGAAGATGAATGGGATGCAGGGAAAGAGGTAAAGCACTAAAGCACTACTGCTGTGTGCATGAATGATTTTACAGGTTTGCTGGCAGCTTCAAAATAAAAAGAACTGTGTTCAACATAGGCATTATTCTAGGATTGAACAAAACATTTCTTCAGTTATATAAGGGGCTGGTATGAACACGTATGAAAAACACATCCACTTTTCATGTTTCACAATCCTGTGAAAGCAATACTCAAATGCCTGGGAAGCTATTTCAGAAAGTGAATGTCAAAAACGTAAAATCCAAGATTATTTAAAATCTGAAAAGGTGGAAGTTGGAGGGTTGTCCCTAAGGGTAGAATGGGGAGTCTTCCTTGTAAACTTTGTCAGAGAACAGTGAGCCACCCACTTTTAAGATCGGTGAAACAGGTGAGGACTTTAATGACAGTGGTATCAGCATGTCTTCTTGACAGCAGTACCTTCCCTACCACTATGGTGACCCCAGTGCAGTCCTAGTCAAAATCTTCTCCCTTAAATCACAGCATGAAGCCATTCTCATAGTGTTTTCCATATGTATTTATAACATAACAGGCACAAAAGGTACATGTGGCATGGCTCATTCCTTTACAGTATCAGACACCCTTGTTCCCAGACTGATGTTTTAGGAAGGAAGAGACTAAACAATAAACAAATATGATGTAACCAACATTTTTATTTAAGGTTTATCTCAAAAGTATACTTAAGTGCTATTATTGTCATTCATTTTTATGGCAGCATAATTATTCCAAGAAAGTCTTGTAAGACAGTAACATGTTCACCAAACCTTACAGCTTCCCTTGCTACAATAACTTGTGCAACACTATCAAATTTAATGAATATGTTTACATTCTGCCCTCATTAGCAGATTTGCTATTACTGAAGTTCTGCTAAAACGCTACTTTGGTTCCCATTTTTTTGTTTTGCTGAAGCTTAGCAATAAAACCAAAGCCAGTAGATCCCTTTACACAATTCCAAGAGGTTTTGTCCTCAGGACTGTGCAAGCAGCAATGTGGCAGTATTCTTTCATGGAACATTCTCTGAATTAAAACTGGTACTTCTAAGTCTGTCTGAATGAAAGAATCATTAAGATTTTATCTACGTGATGATTCAGGAAAGCTTAAAACAAATCAAACCAAATTAGCATCCTATGTAGGCTTCTCACTTAGAAATAAAGTGACCTTAGCTCACTCTGCTTCTTTTCCTCTGGCTTATTCTGCAGCACTGTGTCCTCTGCTCCTCTGAGGAAGGCACACCGAGATGAAGTTATTTATTTCTCATGACATTTCTAGCACTTTGGGTAGTTAGCTAATGTACTATAATTTTAGCTTTTGCTCTTTCAATTAGAAAGACAAATTTCTTGTATTGCTCATTTACTGGCTGTTTTCATGCTGCATTCATTATCTGTCTTGTTCCACAGGAACAGGCTTTTAAATTGGGAATGGGTCAAGAGAGCACACTCAAAATGACTTCTGACAAGCAGCTGACATTTATCTGCACCTAAGATGTTCTAATCTTCATGCTAATAAGGAGATTTATTCTCGTGGAGTTTAATAATTGTTGATGGCTTTAGAAATAAAAAAGAGGTACTTAAGTCACGAACAGCATGTGCTGCTGTAGGATGTGGGCTCACTGGAGTGGCACACAGCTCTTGTAAAATTGGAGACCAGGCATGTCTTTAATGGAAAATGTTAATAAAAAAAGAAAAAACTGAAAATACTTCTTATAACTAAGTATATTTGAATTAAAATTTCCTTTTTATTCATTAGGGAAGCATCTTAAACAATGAGAACTGTAAGTAATTTTTGATTCTGGAAATTAGATCAAACAGGTATTTTTGTAATATTAGAACTTTACGTGAGAAATGGCATTTTTAGGAGAGTTTGGGGGGCATGAGAGGAAGAATGCAAGCAGTAGTAATATTAGATTACACCACAAACATAAGCACTAGGTTGCTGCATTTAGTTTTTCAGCGTTAAAGCCTGATCTAATAATTATAATGGATATTGGTGTGGTTCTTCAGTAATGAGATGATTTAGTAAAGCCCATCTATGTGCAAAGGTTTAGGGTTTTGTTCTTTTTTTTAATTTGCTAAAGGTGACAGATGAAAGGGAAAATATGCCTCTCATTTAGAATGCACTATCAGAAGTGGTCTTTTTGGTGGAGCGGGAATGTGGAAAAAGAATTGGAGCAGAAAACCTGCGTTGTTGTTAAATGAAATTTGTAGCTGAAGAATTTTAGACCTAATCATTGTCTTGCAATGATAATATTTCTGGATCTTTAAGCCAAATTTGACCAGCCATCAGCTGACATCTTTGTTCATGCAACTACAACCAGTGGTGCCTCATGCCTTTTTCCTGGTTATGCACTGCTCACACAATTTCCTTTATGCAGTGACAGTGAAATTTAGAGTACTTACAAACCAAATTGATCTTCTATAGCACTAAATTTACATCAAGTACTACTAGTGTGTTTCCAAATAAATATCTCAGTCTAGGCTTGGACGTAAACTTCTGCGTGTGGGTGACTATATGAACACATTTTAATTTTCAGCAAAGAGAAAATATTATTGTCAAGAGCTACACAGTTATTCACCTGTGACTTTTTGAATGAATGATTTATGTTCTATCTCCACACAATTTAGATGTAATTTGTATGGAGAGGCCATGACGGATGCCCTCTGTGTATATTACACCAAATTGGTATCTATCAAGATTGAGTGCTTGGCACACAACAGGGCGATTGCCTTCAATCTGCAAGCAAGGAAGCCATAAAAGGGAGCAAGAAAGCAGAAAAAGCACTCAGATCTGCATAAGCATGCAAATATGGCTGGTAGAGAGACCCAAAATCATAGCCATACTTTAAAGAAGTCCTGAGCCCATTTATCAGCTCTCAAGATATCAAAATTATAGAAGATGGGTACAAGAGAGAATTGATTAGGGATAATAGGACTGCTTGTGAAAATTTTACCAGTATGCTATACATCAGAAAAGGGGGTTTTTGGTCTAGAGAAGTCGTAGCTGATAGATTAGCAAATAGCATAGCAACTGTATGTCAGGTTCAGCCAGTGTTCCTTTGAATGTTTGCTCCTAAATAAAGAACAAACATTTGCAGAGAGATGATATTTCTTTCTCAGTAGAAATAGGCCAGATTAAACGGCAATAAATCAGCAGGGTGCCTTTTATAATCTTGTGTGTGTATCTCCAAACTATAAAAATACTCATCTTTTTTAAGCTTTTGATCTAGGAGATGCAGTTTAAATGCCCATGCTCTGTGCACACCACTCGTGGAAGTTTGGACAAAGAGTCCCTTACCTCAATCCAAAGGAAGGAAAATTAGGACTGGGCAAGTCTGTTGCATGTGATGTGCTCCAGTGATATTTCTGGGCCAGGTTCTTGTGAGACAGGAAAAGTCCACTGACCTTAGCTGAAAAATACTGCTCTCTCAATTATTTTAAAAGAAAAAGTTTCTACCTCATTGCTTGAAAAATCAGTACAGCTCATCAGCAACACCAGTGACCACTAAGGCTGCATATCAAGTGAGGAATTTTGTAGTTTGTCATGATTTTACCAAAAGGAAAAGGTGCTGTGTGAAGGTATTGGAGCTATGAAAACCCAACATTCAAAACTGGTTTTTATTACCTTTTTGGCACTCTGAATTAGACTCACACAGCCTCATAGTAGACTTGCATTTTAAGATGCTACATTTAGGAATAGACCTAAATGGTAAAGAAAAAATAAACCTCTGAAGGTCAAAATGGGAAAGATGATTGGATAAAATTGAAATGTTTTTATTGAAAAAATAAAATCTGGAAGGGATGTGAGTTATGAGACTTCTGTGAGGAATAGGCAGTCACCTTTGTAATCCAGCTCACCTACAAGGCAAAGAGCTCGCAAAAAGAGTTCCTGGTGCTGTTCTTTATTAAAGGATTGCATGCAGATCATGCAAAACTACTTAGAACCAGAATTGAACTAGAGCTTAGGTATCCTGTTAGTATGATCCTTCCCTTGGAGCTGGGCCTGAATTGCAAGATGCATTGATGCACTGGGGATGGATGTGTTAGCTAAAATGACATAAACATCTGAAACAAACAAAAAACTCCCATTATTCTAAAACATCAGAATGAGGTAGGTGCAATTTTCTAATTAATACATTTCGCTAGTGAGCAGTGGCTAGGGAAAAGGAGAAATAAGCCAGTGACATCTGAGGCAATAAAAACCAGTTTCCTGTATGTCTCCAACTATCAGAGAATGTCGACTTAGAGAATTTTTAGCAATGTTTAGAACTCATTCCTCTTTTCTTTTTACAGCACTGTAATTAGATTAAATGAAGTAATTCCTTATCTGCTCCCCTGTAAGCAGGAGGCAGGTTTCTAGGGCTGGCTGGCACAGTTTTTAATTTAACAGCACTAATTCACCAGCGGGTAGTGTTATTAATTTCAAGTAATTCTGTGAACTATTGTGAATTGTGATTTTAAAATTATTAAATGTTAAAATGTTCTAGCACTAGCGGAAAAAAAATCTTTCAAGAGGGTCTTATTCATTTACTCAACAGATAAGAATAAATATTATTTGTAAATGGAAATTCTTACCAATCTTAAAAAAAAAACCCTGTATTTTTCTTTTGACTTTATGGTCTTAAGGAATTACGAAGAAAACTTTCTGGAGCCTATTTGCTCATTCAGTTTAAACTGAAAACATAAGCTTTTGAAGGATAGCTGTCAATGGGCTCTTTCTGCAGCCTGTCAGTGCAGCAAACCAAACGGAAACACAAATTTCACTGCATCTGTGCTGTCCTTGCTGAGCACTGCTGGGGGACAGGGCCTTTCCCTCCACTGACCTGCCTTGCAAGCAAAGCCTTTCCCTTAACTTCACTTTTCCTCTGCTGCACTTACTTGTATTGGTTATAAGAATCCTGCTGCCATGAGAATTACACAATGCATTGTCTGCTTTCTCACAATCACTGTTTTTATGATAAAGGAGTTGCTGTGCTTTAGTTGCTGCTCGCCGTGGTGCTGTCATGGCTCACTGCTGTGCTGTTTGTTAGGAAACAGCACAAGTAAACGTCAACGGTTTTGTTCCTATAAAACCAGAAAGATACGAGCGTATTTATGGAAACATCAATTCATGGAGCGTTATTTATGTGAGCGTTAGATTAGTGATATTTTAATGCTATTCTTCAAGTCACATTTTCTCAAGCACTAAAAGCGTTAGAGAACAAATGTACAAACCCTCTCCCAAACAGTTCCCTGTTTTAAAAGCATCTATTTTGTAATGCAGAGCAACTGACAAATAGATTAACTTAATTTACTGTACAGAATAAATACCTGCACAGAAAAGGACTTTTATCTAGACAGTCTACACATATCTTTGATGGCAATGTAAATTCCTAGCGTGTAAAACAAAATATAGAATGTCATAAAAATATTCCCAGCTAAGAAAGGATCCATTTTTTTTGAATGTTCCTTTCAATTTAAACCCTTAAAGGAGAGTTTTACTTCTTCAGGTGCTAATCAGATACTCCATTTGGCCTTGCTTATCACTAAATAGCCACTTATTTAGCCTGAAATATGCATGTCTCTTCAAACACACTGTAGAAACCAAATATGCTCACAAACACTATTAAAAAAAATTTTAAATAGGCACAATTGAATGAAGTATTGCTTTCTCATGCTGAAACCTTGGGTATTGGAAATTTGTTTTGGTAAAACTACATTGGATTATATTATTACTTTAAAAAGTATTTAGGCATTTTAGAGTTGGGAAATCAGCTGCAGTGATTCCCACTAGGATTGGAGGCAAAGTCCTTCCTAGGACTGAAGGTGAGGCAGATTCTCACTATTTAGCTGTAATCACTCCTGGGGGTCTTTGGGATCTCACGATGCTTCTCCCCTTGAGTCCATATTCTCAGCCCAAATTCTCATAAGAGTATTGCATGGTCTGTCCTGGGGGACCTGAGCTCAGCACAGATTAGGCACACATATCACTGCTTCTGTTTGCTGCTTCCAACACCCATGAGAACACACATTGTCCATTGTCAATAGTCATTGAATCACTTTTCAGATAGTCTGGTAACTGAAGAGGAAAAGGCTCACAGAAGACTTCTTTGTTTTCCTGTAGTTTCTACTCTAGAGTAATTCCTGTAACAACAGAAAATAGAACGATGTTTTTGAACTGAGGGTTCAAACTCTTGAATTGCAGAAGCAGCAGGAGAGCAGATCTACTTCCGTGAAGTTACAAACGCAAAGCCACTTTTCCGTGGGAATATGAATCACCTAATTTGCTTGTGTCTAAAGGGTATACCAGCTTTTAAGCTAACAGCTTAGGGAGGAAAAGAAGTTGCTAATTAGAGAATGCATTTGTATGCACATTATTGCAGCTGATTGATATGGCAAAGGCAGTATAAATCTGAGGACAAAATTCCTGTGTCAGCTTTGGTCTTTTGAAGGCCTTTTTCAAACCTCTTTGTGCACTTTTTTGTACGGCTTTGCATGAATGCAGACAAACCTTATAAACTTTATAATGCCAAGCTTCAATACAGAAAATTTCTTTGGAAGTTTAATTAAGTTACTGCATACCTTGGCAATGTATATTTGTGTGCGACATCCTAGAAATTCTCATATATAACAATATATCATCAGATAGAGGTCTGTCAAAATAAAACCTTCTTTAAAACAAAACTTTGCAGTTGCTTTCATACAGAAATATCCCCTTAACAAGTGTTGATCTTAACTGGTAAACAAAAGTTCTCTGATTTTCATTACTGATGACATTTAATAGCTTTATGCTGAATCTCCAGGACAGAAGAAGCTCTTGTTGCCATCAGACTTAGCATAAGCTGACAAAACGTTGTCTGCATTAGAGGTTCTCATATCAAATATAAAAAACCCACAGTAATTCTATTTTAAGGTTTTCCTCATTGCAACTACGCAGAGGAAGAGGAAAGAGGAATTCTGCCAGGCAGTGTAGCTACATTATTTTATCTCTGGTTTTAACTGATAGTGCAGGATTATTAAAAATCGCTTGAGGTTGGGCTTGTAGCATGCTGTGTTTGAGAGCGGGCAGCAAGCAGGTGCCTTTAGGTTCCTGTGGGTAGGTTTGTGTGTCTAACAGGAGCTGACTTGTCAGGGGTGGTGCAGCTGCTGCTGCCCCTTGCCTGCAGCTCCAGGAATTGCTGCAGGTCCCTCTCCTAGTGGGGAGCTGTTATGGATTTTGCCAGGGATAATGTCCCACCAGATCAGCAGGCTAAGCTCAGATTACCTCATCCTCAGGCTCAGTGGGAAAAGAGGAGGATAGAAGGTGGAGGGGGAGCAGGGCAGAGGTGCCCTTTTTGTTGTCTGCTTGCCCAGCAACCTTTGAGGGCAGTTATGCCAAACCCCATGCTGCGGGGCCAGCGCCGAGAGCTGCACCACACAGCTGTTTGCAGTGAAATCTCCTCCTGCAAAACAAGGATTTGGAAATCCAATCCCTCTGCTGCTGCTCAGGTATTTAAGAGCAGACTGGACTAGGAGCCAGTTTCCATTCTGTTTTGATTGCAGAGATTTTCCCATCGTAGTCATTTGCTTAGCATTATTTGACAGTGAGGCAGGACAGATACCAAGTATTTTACTAGAATCACTGTAAATAAAAATATTTATGTATTATTGAAGGAGGGCAGAAATCTCCCTTTCAAAGAGGTACCATTGCTTCCCACAAATTCTGAAATATGGTCTAAATAAAATTAAACCTATTATGTCCCACCCAGAAAAATTCTTGGACTGAATAAACAGACAGCAAAGACTGAGGAAAGAAGCTGTTGGGAAGGTGTGCTCTCCGGACAGACAATGCATTTTTAGCAATGTAATTTACTCCTGTTCAGCTTTACTGACCTTTTGAAAGATTAAAATAAAAATATTATTCTCTGTGGTCTGAGTGATTTCAGCAGTTTCAGCTACTGTACTCAACCACACAAAAGGTTCATATAGAAGAAGCCCCAAGTGGATACAGGGTTGAAGAAATTTCTAATAGTTTGAGGTCTGATTGTTATAACCCTGAGTTGTAATGGTATGAGAGGGTGCAAAAGTAAGAGGGTTGTTTATTTTGACCAAGTTCAAGTGGCATATTTTTATTGTGGTTTTCTGAACAAAAAAAAAAAAAAAAATTCGAAGCCCTGTCCTTAGAAATGAAACCTGTGGACCAAAACTGCGGGAAAGGAAGGTCGTTCTTACCCAAGATTTCAAGGAATTTTTCTGCAGGATTAGTGCTACAAGTGTAATGTGGAGGGAAACAATTTTTCTGTGCTGTGAACTTGCCCATGGGATGTGGTGCCACCTGAACCCATGGGGCAGCAGCCCCTGTGCAGCTCCCACAGCTGCTGCTTCACAGCTGGAACTTGGTTGAAAGGCGTTCAGAGGTGGGCAGGTATCTTATGTCTGGCTTGGAGAAAGGATGGAAAAGAAAGTTTGTTACCTGGGTCGATTTTTGAGAGCTCTCCTCCTTATTTTGGTCACAGTCTTTGGAGTTTTACAGCTCTTCCTGAGATAATGTGCTGACCAGGCAGCATGTGGTACTGATAAAGGTTTTTGTCCTTCAATGGTAAATTCATTTGGTTTTGTACACAGATATCCATCGGAACAGACTTTAATAAACATGACCAAGAGACACAGGAAATGTCTGATCCATGATCCACCACTATGAAAATCTGCCATGGAAAGGCACAGCCCTGCCCTTCCCCATCCCTAGCAGAGCACTGCCATGCTTGTGCCACATCTCCCTGCTGTCCATGCATCCGCAAGGCCCAGGTGAGCATGAAAAATAATCAGCAGTAATAAACTCTGTGCCCCAGTCCAATTTATCAGGCTGCTGTACAAACACTTTTGTTAGAAGTGCTGCGCTATGAAGGATAAAGTTTGAATTCCCAGAAAATAACACACAGACAAATTCAGGATCTGCATGAGCTGTTGGTCACATGACAAATCAGAAAATAAAAAATATGATCGACTGCCCTGGCATTTGTCATTATTAATATCAGATTTATTATTTTTAATGTGTTTTTCTTTGGAACCCAAAGTTTATTAGTGTTCTACCCTGACAAAATTGTGACATCCTTTAACTAGGAGTAACAGGAGCTTTACTGCTTAGCCATTGCAAGCAAGATGGTTTTTGAGTTAAATCCTCAGTACTGAAAAGGATGAGGGAGATGAAATGAAGAAATTGCTGTGCTAAAGCAGAACAGAAATCAATCTAATTTAATATCTTTCTCTGCCAGTGGCCAGTGTTGGTTACTTTAGGAGAAGATATGAGAAACACTGTGATAATTGCTTTCACGGGAAATGTTTCTTTCTACCACTTCACTCATATTTGTGACTACCATATCTTGTGATACAATGCACTAAATCCTTTCCAAAACTTTACCTTTAGAATCTTTTTTATGGCAACTCTGGAAGTTCTTTTCAGTGAGATAAGCATCTGTTCCCTTTTAAAGAATTGGGCTGATTTTTTTTTTTTGTCTCAATGATACTCATTCCATAAGATCTCATAGGCTTATTATGCTTTGAGTGGTGACATATTTACCTTTATGGGTTTTTAAAATTACTGTCTTCCAGCTTCACAGAACAGATGACAAGAGAAGTAGAGAGAAGTTCCCATTTTAACTTCTGTATTGCTTAATGTTCCATATAAATTATCGTGTCATAGTTCTGTGGTGATGTACTTAAAAGGATTATATTTTCCCGAATCTGAGACTTCTTTTGAAAAAATGCTTCCAAAAATTGGAAAATGTCTGTGAGGAAATGGAAATTCGTATTTCATGTGAAGGGGTGTTAAAACATTGCCATTTTATTTGCCATTTTACTATTGGCTTTGCTCACGGTAAATTGTTGAATTTCCAATTTTCTTGGATCTAAAGTTATACCAGAAACAACACATCCACACTCTTGGCTACTCATGGACATGGTCACCATCACCTGTGTCCTGCTGACAGCTACAGAAGGGTTTGCCCCTAGAATGCAGTTAACCACTAGCAGTAGAGTGCCTTATTGAGCATCTGCAATGGTGTTGGCAGAGTTTGGTGCTGCCTTCAGGGACAGTTTGAACTTAGGCATGATTTTAGGTATGTCTTCAGCTGAGCAGGATCAAGCTCAAGATAAACTGAAGAAGATTTCTTTCTCTGAAAAACAAATGTGCTCAGAAAGTTCTGTGTGGATTGAAATTGAAATTGAAAGTTTTGTGTGTCTTAAGAAAAACAGTGTTCTCATGTGGATTTTGGGTTCTCGTAGCTCTGGGATACGCCAGGGCTGGTTGTACTCTCTAGCAGCTCCTGGTTTGAGGTGTGCCCAGACAACAGAGACCTCCCCCAGCAAACCAGGCATTTCATGGTGTCTGTAACACAAGCAGGTGCTGAGGTGGCCATAATGCTCTCTGTGAGCTGGAGGAGAGGTTATCCAAGCAATCTGGGGGCACATTAGTTGTCATGCAGGTGTAACACCACTGAACTCTGTGGAAATTTTGTCTCAGGGAATCTATGCCAGTTTCTCAGTCAGCAGAGAACCCATTTTTCTATGTTCTTTTCTTGCAACACTACAACAGTAAATGTAGAAAATTTTCACAATGTATGGCACTTTTCCTCATTTTAGAGACGGTGGTGCTAAGTGGGTGCTTGAAGTACTCACTGCTGCATTTTGCCTGCATGCTTTAGTTGTTCTCTAACACTTTGTTTTTAAACTGAAGCCCCAGATTTGTTCTCACAGCTAGAACATGAAGACAAACTATCAAGTCACCCTGCTGTATATAATTGTGAAAACATAAATTAACCTCGGGCGCAGTTATTTGACTGCATTTCATGACCCTTTTTTAAAACATTAATGAATGTTTAAAGTCGTTCCCCCATGTGGCTAACACTCTGTTAGTTCAATGCTAGATAAGACGCCAGAGTTTTGCTTTATCACTTGAAAAAACATTGAGACAGAATCCCAGTTGATTCTCAGGAGATGACAGCCTTCTACATTCATGCCAAGAAGATTAAGACTAGTGTGTTTGTGATGGCTAAATATAGAGTTTTGGACAGCCTTTTCCAAAGTAAAGGTGCATGATGAAACACTTGCTCAAGAGCACTATAAATGCACAAGCAATTGTAGTTTTGTCTAGGTGCAAAGACAATGATTTCTGAACTCAAGCACACAGAGCAGTTGGTGGTGTATGATTAAGCCTCTTGCAGGCTGCAGTTGCATGCATTTAGCTGTCTGGTTTGAAGGTAAAAGGGGTTGACTTTTTTATTTTATTGTTTTGAGTAAGAAATAGAAGTGTAAGCAAGGAAGCCTTTATGTTTCTCTGTATATTTCCTTCACAATAGTGTCTATCATTCTTTGCAGTTTAAATACTACCTTGCAAACAGTGGGGGAGAGCATCATGGTTCTGTTCAACCCAAGAATACTGTTTTGCTTTTTGGTTTTTTTCTCTTTTTTTGTACAAATATTTAGAACAAGAAGTTGAAAAAAAAAAGGCGTTAAAAAGTCAGCATAGGCTGATTCCCACACAGTGATGGCAAACACATTTTTACATTTTTTCTCTCTGTGACAGACAGTATTCTGCAACTTAGGTTACCACTATAGTCAAACTCCATGTATTGTTATTTAAGTGTACATGAGGTGACATGCAGCATCATTTATAGGAAAACTATAACAGATATCGTGTAGGTTAGAGAAGTGTTCACGGGCAAAGCAAAGAGCATCTGATCCTGTGGGTCTGCCTTCTCTTGTAAGGCAGGACGGGCAAAGTCCAGCTGCAGGTGGAATTGTCCTGCTGATGTTCCAGGCCCTGGGATCGATGTGTTCAGGGCTCAAGCTCAGTTCATGAAATGTATTTTCCTTTGTTAATTTTTCAAGGCCATTGTACAAAGAGGTTTAGGTACAGACAGTGCAGAATAATGTAGGCAAATTTTAAGTGATTTGTGCCAAAAGATTCGTGTGGTGAGCATGGAGGATAAAAGCAGAGGTTTGCTCTTTGTAACAGGCTTCTTTATTTTAATTCTTCTATCCCAGAGCTCCAACCAGCTGTGTGGAGACACCCAGGCAACAGCAGCGTGTTTGCCAGCCAGGCTGTGACAGCACCTTGGGTCCCTCCTTGGCAGTCAGCCTGCAGAGGTGGTGCAGATCCTGTCTCTTGAGACTTCTTTTGAGTGGGGAACAGAGAGAGGGTATTTTTTACAACAATTCTGAGAGAAGCTGTGCTAAAAGAAAAGATATTTCAGAAAGTAATAATGGCAGGTCCAGTTTGACAAAGTCTGTGTACCTTAGTGGATTCATGTGGTCTTCTGTTCTTCCAAAAAGCTGTTTGAAAATGAGCGTCTGGATGCAGATGATTATGTTCACATGAGGATTGCTTTTTACCATTCAGTGACAGAAATTTAGCAATATCTTGTGAAAGTTACGTCAGAGCTTGCTGGGTTACTTGTAGATTTGGCTGGATCAGGTTCTCAAAAGTGAGAGCGATGCAGACAGTAAAGACTCTTGTGGCATAAATTTGAGTGTGGGATTTTAAATGAGTTATTGTACCTTCTCTGCCCCAACTAACTCTTTGTTTTCTAGAGACATTCAAAGCAAGATAAGTTTTATCTGTGTACTGCAGATATAAATCTAGTCAGGAAGTAAAAATTATGAAATAAGCTACCCGGAATCAGATTCTATTCTTGCTATCAGAGTGGTTTTGTTTTCCTTTTCATATTTTGCCTTCTTTCCCATTATCTTTTTTATCCTCATATTTCTCTACTTTTAATCCTATATTCATCTCCTCAACCTGTATCGGAATCAACGGTTTGTGGTGGTGCTGGAAAACATTTGGCTCAAGATGCTCTGCAGTCACAGATCACATACAGGTGACACATTGACTCTCTCTGGATTTTCATTAGTGGAATGAGCTTTTGTTTTAGTTGTTGTATCTCCCTCCTATGTGCACCCTCTGTCAAAATCCTGGCTGTCAGGACAGATGTCAGATTCATTGCTGCTGTACCACAACACCACAGGCCTTGCTCTTCATAGCATGGTATCAGCAGGCTGCTTTACAGCCTCTGTGGGAGAGACAACTTCTCACTATAAAAATATCTACATTGTGCAAATTCAGTTCTTGCCACATTTCTTGGGGGGAGGGGGTGGTGTCCGTTTTGTCTTGCTTTGGGATTTTTTATGGATATTTGAAAGAAATCTGTGAAGTGATTATTCTGTGAGTAAAACTTCTAAGCAAGTCTGCCATCAGAAGAGAAGCTTGGGTTCATGCAGCCTTATCCAAGTTGTACCAGGGGTTGCTCTGACATGGATAGCAATGGTTTCATCCTGAAAGGATGTGCCTCAATGAAGGATTCAAAATCTTCATGCAGGCAACAGAGAAATCCCCAAATCTTGTGGATATATTTTGCTGTAGGTATTGGAATCTGCTTTATATGGATACTGCAATCTAAAAATGTCTTTATAGCTACTACTGCATTTAGAAACCATTGCGTATGAGAAGCTAGGCCACAGCAAAAGAGAACTTTTGAAAAACCCTAAGAGGTGCACACCTGCCTCTATGTTTCCAACTAGAACTTAGGATCTGGCTTTTAACCTCTGTGTCATTTAGTCTCATTTACATATTTTACTGTTCCTCCATGATTTGAGCTAGAACATCACCAGGAAAGGCTCTGTTACAGCAAAGTGAACGAGCCTTTCACTGGAGAAATTAACCATAGGATAACAGTCAAGTGCCGCTGAACTCGCTTGCCAGCTGTGAAGGGCCAAGTACAAATGCAAAATATATATGCCATGGATGTGGCAATGGGAAAAAATAATTCATGGTTTGGATGTCAGACCAAAGTAATATGATATGATGTGACCTATGGTTAGTTGTTATAATTCATAGCTGGTGTTAATAGTAGGCACAAAATGTAAAGCACAGGGCTGTCAGCCAATTAGCTGTGAGTTAATAGAAATCCACTGAAGTGTCAGAGGCAAAGACAAAACACTAAAATGTTTTATGTAAGAGTATGATATCTCTGTACGTGCTTCCCATCATGTGATCTGTGCCCCTGTAACATGTGTTTTAGCCTCTGCTCTGTGAACACTGGTTTTCCTGTGACATCACTTGATTTCTCCTTCCCATTTTCCATTATCCGATGGAACCCATAAATCCTGAACCCTCCAAACTGTGCTGTTTTATACTCACTGCTCCCACAACTCTTACTCCTGTCTAAATGATGAGAGGCATAAATTTCCTGCCACGAATTTCTACGTGTTAAATCCTTGAATAGGGATTATAACACAATGGGATAATCCTTTTTTCTTTTCCCTTTTCATAGCTATGAATAATGACTTTCAATTTAAAATAAACAGGTTGGGACACCTGAAGTGTGTTTCCATAGGCACTCTTAACCATTACAGCGCTTGTATATGTTTAACGCCCTCTTTTATGTGTTTAGTTTGCCTCTTTTAAAAGCAAAGCAAGCTGTTACATTTGATGCTGGGAGTTTGTAGAGTGGCTGAATTAATTAGCACCCAAATTCCTCTGTCTCAAAAACGGAATCGCCATTAAGACCTCTTAGACTATTTCACTGTTACCAAAAAAGTGCTGTTATGAACTTGTTTCAGCTTATAAATGTTAGTAAAATTTTAGTGTTATATTAAGGCAGGTAATAAAATGCAGAGAGTTCAGGAGCCCTGTGCCTCTTGGCAAGCTTAAACTAAACCTGGCCTCCCAGTGTCCATGCTGATGGTCTAGCCTGCTGCTGTTTGAAGGCATCCCACCATGAATCGGTGACAGGATGAAGCAGATCTTCAACAGCAGATGTGGGGAAATGAATTCCCCTCCCTCCACCCTAAGCATAACCATGAGAAAAGAGGACTGAACAGAGAGTCCAAATTCCTGTAGATACCTGTAAAATTTGCTGGGGGTGTGAAACTTCTGCTTCTTCTGTTGTTAAAATGCCATATTTTCTACAACTAGAGAAAGAAAAATAATCTTGTACATCTCTAAAATCTAATTTCTTGTAAATGTCATTAGCTGTAGATTTCCCCTGTTACTTCTTTCTCTACTTGGCTTTCTGTAGCCAAGGGGAAGAAGAAATTTTTTTGATCCTTTGAGTCTGTCACCAGGGATGTTCATAAATGAATGAGATCTCTTCAAGAAATGTGTGGTCAGGAATTATGTTTACATGCAACAGACAAGAAAGAAAACAAAAGCAGTGGCAGATCATTACTGCAAAGACTTTTTCTTTCCCAGCATACCCCCCAGGAAGTGATGGCAATAATGAAATATGTTTAAAGATAATAACTCACCATGATGACAAGAAAACCCTTAAGCCTCATTTAACATCTGACTTTATTGGCCCACTACCTTCACCATTTACTATACAGCAAAAAACTTGGAAGACAGCCCAAAAAAGAAAAGTCACAGTTGTATTTCTAGAGTAACAGAAACATGAGCTGAGTGGTTTGATATTCACCAGGCAGTGAAATGAAACTGAAGAAAATTGGTTATTAGAAGGCCACTGCTGCTACACACCAAAATCTCCTGTGGAGGCTCTTTGGAGTGAGGAGCAGAGGGGAAAGAAAGACTTTTGAGAAAGCACTTCTGCCCACAAACTGCTTTTTTTCAGAGTGGAGAACAGCTCTCTGGCTTCAGTGACAGCGCTCTGTGGCTGCACCACTGTTCTACTTGAAATCAAGCAGGAGGGCATCAGCCAGAGACATCCAAATTTCCTCAGAGGTAGCTCCTGTGCCTACACGGCAGTAGAAAAAATCCATGCGAAGATACCTAAGCTGGCTCTGGCAAAAAGAGCAGCACTTCCCAGAATGGCATGTTTTCAGTCAGAACAGCAGTGCAACCATTTCCTGCCATCTCTGCGTAATTCATCCCCATCAGACTCCTCTCCTGTGCTTTTATTCCTGCTGAGTTTCAGTGGCTGGTGTACATGCTGGACACCTGTGGCCTGAAACCAGCTCCACCTCCTCAGGGCTTCAGAGGAGCCTGGGCCTGCAGGGATTTTGGTGAGGAGGTGGGGCTCTTTGTGCTGGTGGGGTGGGACAGGTAGAACAGCCTTGCTTCCTCCCTTCTGCCTTTCCAGGAAGCCAAACTGATGTGTGCAATGTTATGGCCTTGTGTTTTTCACAAAGCATAAAATATGCGCAAGACAAAGAAACCCATGAAGTGCTGGCTGCAATGAAAAAAAATACATTTTATGCAATAATACAGTTAAATTTACTTTTTACTGATTTGTGGAGGGGCTGTTTTCAGCGTTTTCCTTGCAGAAGATGTCAGTCCCTGGTAGGCTTTCCTGATGGCTTTACTCAGCCCTCAGTGCTCTGCACGGGATCTCACTGGAAAGTTTTCCACTGCTTACATCTCAATATCAGTTTAGTGTTGTTGATGGTGCTTGCTTTTCCTCAGTAGTCTCCCTCAAGCAGCTGGAGTGACTGCAGAGCCCTTGGAATGAGGGGCAGGGGGGATGCTCTGACTTTTTGTGCTGTGCAATAGCATGTTTGTGTGTGCTGGAGGGGGCAGAAGGGATCAGCAGCCTCAGCAATGCTGTAGTGACCCAGCTTTGATAGGTTTCTAAGAGAGAGCTGCTGTATTGGCTGTGTGGCATTGGGCTCAATGATTGTGTAGCAGCAGCAGGAAATTCATGCACGTTATCAGCAAGAACTGGGTGATGCTGTGCTCAAGGAGAGAATGTTGTGTCTAGGGAAAGATCTTCCTTGTTATTCCTCAAGTGTTTGTATAAGGAGGTACTGGTGTTTTGCTTAAATATTGGAGAAAAAACTGTTTAACTGTGGTGTTCCTTTTGTGAGTGAGTTTTCATGTTTTGCTTTCCATCCTCAGAAAACCCCAGTATACAGGGTTTATGTGCAGCAGGAAGATGGGATTCCACCCTGCAAAAGCTGCTGTAAATAGGAATTATGTGAGTGAATTATGCAGGAGGTAAAACAGAGGAAATAGAACAAAGTCGTAATAGTCACTTTGGAAGGGGTTTATTATCTTTAGACGGCAAAAATAGTTGGTTTTAGAGTTTATGGCTCAAGCTGAGCCAAATCCCTTTTGTACCATTTGACCAAAGTGGTAGAAGTGAGAAAATGAGATGCAGAATAGCCTCTAAAGGCTTTTTCTTTGCATTTAGCTGTCAAAGAATGTACGAGTTGCTAACAATACTTAAGAAAATATAACATTTGAATTGACTTCCCTAAAACTAGACTGGATGTATTCATATATCTATTCCCAAATCATTCAGGTAAACATTGCTGCTTCATCCAAAAAAGTAAGTCTATACTACACAGAGAGCAAAACATCCATGCATGGAATAACTGAAAGTTAAAACTCCATCCTAATCGACTATAATGACCAATGCATCTGTGTATCCAGAAAGTGATAGAATAAGCTCTACTATTTGCAGTTTCTTCTGACGAAGTTTAAACTGGTTCCAGATATTATTAATCACTTTCACTTACTTCTCTAGGCCATAAATTACTTCTTCACGTGAAGACGTGACTGCAAAATTCATGTAGACATTCTAATGCTCCCAAGATGAATGCAAGAGCAGCAATGTCATAAAATATATTCATTACTTACATTTGTTGTTGGTTATTGCTGGGAAGTAGCAATCTAACGTTTACTAGTTTTTTTGCAACTCCACATATAACTCAAGGCAAAAGCCTGATTTATTTTTTTTCATTGGGGATGGGAATTTTTAGCTAGAAAATATTCACAGACCCACACGTGTGTATTTTAAATTTGTTCTATTAAGAAAGTTGCATGTATTGGAAATTACAATTATTTTGCAGCTAGATGCAGGAAAAAATTATTGTTTCAAGTTCGGAAAGTCTGAGTGAAGAACTTCATTGTGACTTGGTCTGCACTCTCTGGTAATGGGTGAAAACAGACTTGAGGAGGGGGAAGATACAGCTCAGGTGTCTTCAGTTTAAAAGGAAGCAGAACTCTGGTGTGGGAAGAGAAAAAATATGACTTCTTTCTCTGGTAACTCTAAGTACCAGCACAAAAATCAAGGCGTGGGTGGGTGAGAAAATGGAAATAATAGAGGCTTGTCAAATTATTTTCTGTTGTTGTGTAAAACTGGTGTGTTGTTGTGTGTAAGCTGTTCACGGTACAGCAGATTCTAAGTTCACGGAGCACATGTACAGTGTCTCACACAAAGATTGAAGATCTGAAATTAAATTGTAACATATCTCTTTATTTGTTTTGCATCTAAAGTGCTTTCAAGCCCATCAGCATGACAGTCACAACCACGCTTAGGCAAGCAGTGATTTTCTGATTACTTGTATGTGCTTTTCTGACAGAAGGCACTGGCATGGCACAGGCCCTGGGTAAGAGGTGCTGTGCACCAGCTGCCCAAGGTTTGGGGACGACAAGCAGGGAGATGCTGTAACTTGTGGGCTGAGAATGGCAATACATATTCCACAAAGGACTTTAGACCTCACATGCTTTGCAGAAAGATGGGGAATTTTGCTCATAATTAAGGCAGTTTTGAGGATTTCTCATGTCAGCAGATTACATGTCTTAGGAACGTGGGATATGCAATTCCTGCAGGCCAAGACAGTGCTCTAAGATCTTCCTGGCTGCATGCTGGTCTCATGAAATAATTTTTGCTAGCATTTTAAAACCTTAATGTAGGTCTTCAACAGTGAGCACAGACTTACAAACTAGACCTTGTGTTCATGTTTAGTCTTTATATATTTTGTAGCGGAAGAGGTCCACCAAGTTGATTAGTGAGATGGAGCACCTCTCCTGTGAGGAAAGTCTGAGAGAACTGGGGTTGTTCAGCCTGGAAAAGAGAATGCTTCAGGATGACCCGATTGTGACCTCCTGGTACCTGAAGGGAGCCGATAAGAAAACAAGGAGAGAGATTATTTACAAGAGCATGGAGCGGCAGGACAAGGGGGACTGGCTTCAGATTGATCGAGTGAAGGTTTAGATTAGATATCAAGAAAAAATTCTTTACTGTGGGAGTTGTGGGGCACTGGAACAGGTTGCCCAGAGATGTGGACTCTCCATCCCTGGGAATGTTCAAGGCCAGATTGGATGGGGCTCTGAGCAACTTGGTCTAGTGGAAGGTGTCCCTGCCTGTGGCAGGCAGTTGGAATGAGATGGTCTTTAAGGTCTCTTCCAGCTCAAACAGTTCTATCATTCTGTGATTTATGTACACTATACATGGCTAGCCAGACCTTTGAGAATAATTTGACTAATTTGTGTTAAGAAACTCTTCTGTAGAAGAATAAATTCTTTACAGGCAGGACTGTTCTAGTTTCCTTGTTCCCGAGTAGATCATACTTGAGCCAGAGCCCTCTTCTCAACCAAAATGAGGCAGGGAATAGGTTTTATATATTTGAGAGCTGAAGTGGCATAGTGGAGGACCTGAGTGAGAAGCCAGTGAAAAAGGTGTGTTGTGGCTCTGGCAATGCTCCTTGCGGTCCTTTTCAAAATTCCTTGAAGTAAAGACTTCATCTTACTCTGCTTTGTTCTAGTGTCATTTAGTACTTAGTTTCTTCCTATGCGATTGGTTCCCTAACCCACTGCTGTGGATGTGAAACTAACGCTTTTATGATAGGAGTCCAACAGTTTTAGCACTCAAACTGTGTTTTAACACAAATGGTTCTCCCTGAATACAGCGGAAGCGCAAGGTATTTGTTTATCATGGCTCAGAGCAAACTGAGAAATTAATACTGTGGGAAAAGGGAGCTGTTTTAGGGCTTACATGGAAATGAAAAAGATGTATGGGAGGATTTCAGCAGAACAGAAATGACATCACTTATTGCTTAACGCAGTTCTGTCTGGAGGAAATAATCTGATTTTTATCAAGTTGGCCTATCTCCTTGAGAACAGTCCACACTGTTGTGCAAGCTAAGGTTGTCATGGATAAGAATATCTGTGAAAGATCCAAAATAGAACTTCTGATTCATACCCTTATGTCAAAGGAAACAGCAGCTTTTAATTCAGCATACAAAATGACTTCCCCTGAATTTCAGACCATTGCTCCTTGAGAGTCTCAGAGCACAGAATCTGTGAGGTGTGCTGGGACCACCACATCCCATCCAGCCCTTCCCTGGGAGCTGGGCCAGCCACAGCAGGAAGCAAAACCCAGCCTTGCTCTGTACTTGCATCAGAACTGTGCTTTCTGGCCGCTGTAAACACTCTCCCCAATCATTCTGATAGCCTCGATGGTTTCAGTACAAATTGAAGTCCAACATAGACATTTCCCTGCTGACTCTCTACAGACACTTCGAATAAACTAGGAGCTTCACCTATTTTTTAAACTTCTATTAAACACTTAGGAGTGTGCTTCTCTCACTGAACTTCTGATCCTTTAAAATTAAATTACCCTCTCTCAGTGAACCAGATTAAAAAAAAAAAAAAATCCGAAAAGACATCATAAAGCAGAATAATCTTACCTTGCCCTGGTTTTCCTGAATTAGGCACTATTAGGATGGATGTCTTCCCTCATGTGAATTATTTCCTTGAGGTACTCCCTGTTGGACTGTCCTTCAGTTATCTCTAAAAGCTGTGAAGTGATTTGTTCATGTGTTTGTCTGTTTCAGAGTCTGGAAAGAATTGTTTCAAACAAAAATAGAGCCCTGCCCCTAAACTCATCAAAACTTTTCCCCACATAAACTAATCTTAAAATGTATGTTAAGTTATAGTGTGGGCATTTAACACAACCTCAGTGACAGTTAACTATCAGGCCGTTTTTCCTTTCAGGAGGATATAAAAAGTGGTTGCTAATTGCTATTAAGATGATATTAAATCTGCTAATAATAATATTTACTCATCTGAGGCTGTCCTTTTATCAACGAGGACCCTGTTTTCTACTGAGGACAAAAGGTAGGTAGTACTCAGAACCAGCCCCCTCAGTAGCACTGTAGCTGTACGTGTCAGGATAAATCTAGACTTTTTACTGTCTAATTAAAGACTGTGACTTAACCTCCCTCCAGTAGGTGCCTAGCTTGGGATCTCTGAACTGCAGCTCTCCTGCCTCTTTGTGGAACCTCTTAGGCAGAAAGCTCTCTTCTATATATTTCTATTTATATATAGAAATATATAGATGGAGCTTTCTACCTCCCTCTTAAGACTCACGTGGAAATCTTACACGTAAAAACTCTGCTGTCACTTTTTATGCTCTTTTTGCCATCACTGATGCAACCCCTTTTCAGAAGGGAAGGTGGCAGCTGTGGCACTTCTGTTCGGGTCCTCGGAACAGGCAGTGCTCTTCTGTGCTCATCACAGCTTGGTTCTATCAATCAAAGCTTAAACTTCCAGCCTACACCAAGTAAATTATTAAGACAAAATTTGATCATTTGAGGGCCCAGTGACATATTTAGAGAGCTCATTGTTATGACCCTAAAATAATGTCACTGTAAATTGAAACAGCAGTTTGTCAGTTAGGGACTTCAGTAATGTTTTGCTTCAGATGAAATCATTCAGGTTTGCGTTAGTCATGGTTTTTTGGGGTTTTATCTCTCATTAATATGGGGCAGAAATTTTGACTAGAGACAGCTCTCTCTGACAGCTGTAAGTCTTTTCCACCCTGAGGCAAATTCTGTAGCCAGAAGGACTGTTTCTGTTTTGCCTTCTGCCACACGGGCAGTCAAACCACAGTACCACCATCTCAGGCATAGCCTGTGTCTGGGACAATGCCCACAATTAATATTGAGAAAAATCCAGAAACTCATAATGCTGGTTGAGTGAATAAGTTGTGGAAAGTCTTATTTCCTAATTTCAAAAAATAGAGGAGATGGGTTTTTTGTAAATTTATGTTATTTTAAAAGTTAGTGATAACTTTGGATTACTTCCCAAGAGTGGGAGCACCTACCCGTGCTGGTTTGCGTGGTTTTAAAAACATGGTACTTTTAAACAGATTAAAAGAGCATTTTGATCTTTTTCCCTATAAACAGAAGGGATGGCATAAGTATCAGGTTTTCTCTTTTTTTAATTTATTTTCATTGCGCTTTGAGAGATTTTATTTAGATAAGGATACAATTAAATGTGGTGACATAATCCAAGCAAGTACTGCAAAGACTCTTGATTTTCTTTTTTAGACAATATCTTTAGGAATCAAAATAATTTGTGAGAATCTATGAGATAAAAAATAACACAAAATTCTTTATAAAAAGGTGAGAGCTCTCTTTGTTCTGCAGAACGTCTTGCTGATTTTGTAAGCTTAGCAAAACCAGAGGAATTAAATTCTCTTGTGTTTAGTTCTTGGTGCAGAAGTACTAAGGGCACCTCAGAAACATCTCTGTGGGCTAAGTAACACAATTAAAAAGTTGAAGACAAAAGAGTAATAAATCTGCAGTTGCTCCCCCTAACTCTCCATTTTGTATAATTTTTCTTCCTAAGATTATAAAACTAAATAGAATCTTAAATTACTAACGTATATCAAATTGTAGAACAACGGATTTTTCAAGACCAAGAGCAAGGCAAATAGATGAAACTTTAATTACAACATCTATACAATTAAGAAGATAATAATGATCTTCTGAGCTTGATCAAGTGGGAATATTTTCAGTAAAATCACTGAAAAAAAGCTATGTACACCTGTGTGTGCTAAAATGCTTATGAAAATAATAGTCATAATTTCCTAAACTGTTTTAGTTTTTTTAAATCCTGAGTTGCACAGTTACTGAAAAACAAATAAATCATTGATTCTAATCCCTTGACCTTTACACCACAGCATCATTCAATGTTCTACCTTCCAGTGTAGAGCACACTACAAAAACACATAACCAAATGTATCCTGACATGTATAGTTACAGTGCTACTTAAAGGGCTAATTCTCAGTGCTACCAGGCTTAACATACAGAATTCATTCTATTAAGAACATACAGTTGCTTAATACTACCCAAAATAAAATTCTTGCTAGTGAGTGTTGAATAAAAAAGTAGATTATTTTCTGGTTTCATTCAGAAAATCTCTGTGCTAAGTAAAGATTTATCTTGCTTGGCCTTTTGTCTGGCAACTTTTCTTCTAGGAATACTCTTAAAAGATTGAAAGCTCAAAATACGAAGCTCACCTTTGCAAATTCCTCACAAAGTTGCTGCAAATAACAGCTAAATATTGTTGCCACTACAACAGGAATGTAGCCAAGACCTGCAAGTACATCAGAGCAGTAGAGTGTCGTTTCCTTTGGATAATTTGCCTTCTTCCCTACATATTTGCTAAGATGACTTAATGCAGCTCCTTCTACTGCAGCAACTCACAGAGTCCAAAGCCTCCAGGTCTGTTGGATCTCATGGTGGATCTCGCTGCTGAGCAAATACCTCCTGATTGATATTGATGGCTACAGCACGGGGATGATCTGTGGCAGGATGTTACATACTGAGCCTGAACACGGGGCCTGCACAGGCAGGCAGAAAAACAGGAGGTCCAGAGAAGAGTTTACACAGGTCCAGGACTAGCAGCTTACAAACTAGAGTTAAGAAATCCCACAGTTATAGTGGTAAATATTTAAACACTAAACAGGACTTTTGGAAGAAAACTAGATTTTCCTTGCTCTAGGGTATGAGTTATGACTATTGGATGTTCTGAGAAATAAAAGGCAAGAAGAGTGGTTTCTGGAAAAATAAGATTTCTTCCTTTTTGCCAGAAGCTGACTCAGTGAGACTGTTTCTGCCAAACAGCAGATTTGCTGTCCAGTTCCAAACACAGCACAGGTTTTGGTTTGCAACATGCTGCTGAACAGGGAGTGCAGCTAAAGGAATTTAAAAGAATGCACAATCTTCTTTATTCCCATCAGGCAGAGAGCTTTTATAAACAGCAGTTGTGTTTTGTGATATATCCGAATAATACTTGGCATACTCCATGTTCTACACTAATATACACAGTGTACAAAGTAATGTGGCATGGTATGAATAGATAAGGACATTCTTTCTTACATTGCTATTTCAAAAAAAGCCTAACTCAGTATCTTGTGACCTAAATCCAACTGTAATAATTTGGAGTCTTTTAGGAAGTTGTTTCCCAAATTAACTGTGATTCTAGGTCCAAGTCACAATAAGATGTGCTGTTTAAAGACAATTGTAGTTCATCAAGTTACTATTGTGATTTTTTGAGTGCTTCAGCCAGTGTTTACAACCTGCTTTTGCCAAAGAGCATCTAATTGTTGAGACAAACAGAAATCAATGAAAAGAGCGACCTCCACCTTCCAGAAATGGATTTAACGTGCAATGAGGAAAAGCCTCCTCTCCTTGGAGCTTGACTGGCTCCAAGTTGCATTTTCTGTGTGTGCCTTCTGTCCTATCGCCAGTGCCGTGCAAAAAGCAATAACCAGCTTTGACATTATCTCCACCACTTATGCTTCTCTAAAATTACATTCTGCTTCTGGGTGGTTTTTTCCAGACTTTATCAATTAGGTTGTTCTTTTAACCTTTCATTCCTCCTTCCCTTCTGTCCTCTCTGATTCCATTTGGTGTATCACAAAGTCTTTGCTGATCATTTCCTAATAAAATAGTTCTGTGATTTTTAAATTTATAGTGAGAGCACTGCAGACTTCACCCAGAATATACCACCTACTAGATGCCTGAGGATTATGTTTATACGTTGAATTTGGAATGTTTGATTGTATATTTTTTGTATTAATGTGGAAAGGATTGGCCAGAAACCTTCATTTTTACCTCTATTAATTTTATCTCCCCTAGAAATCACCAAACAATTAAACCAATGATCTAGGATAAGTGAAATATTATTTCACTTACCTGAGGTAAAACATCTTATTTTCCTTAGATGCAATGTTAGATAAGAAAGCTTCTGATTCTGAAAAGCAGTGATTTCCATTAGGAAATCATAGGAAAGGATGCTTTGGAAGGACTATTTTCTTTATTTCCAGATAATTCATTTTTGTAAAACAAGAGAAAAGTTATTTCTATTTACATAGAAAAAAGATTCTGAAAATATCTTAAATGCAAAATTACTAGCTTAGAGTTATTGTAATTAGTGCTTCCCACACTGTATTCATGCCATCCTGTCATGGACATTTGACAAATGCTGCTGATTTGGAAGCTTGGATAAGAAATATTGCTTTAGACTTTTAAAGTAGGAGTTCAGCAGTTGTATCCTCCCACGTTTGTCAGGAATCCACATATAATCTAAACACAATGTATATAAAACATGCAAGGCACTGTTCTTACCATTTCTAAGAATGCTCTTTCCAAGTAATTAAATACTCTATGGTGCAATAGGGATCAGCTACTTAATCATTGAAAGGTCAGAGAGGTCCAGAAACAATATTTAATGATTCATTAGTGTTGAAAAGGTAGGCAGAGTTGCAAATGATCGTTCATCTCTTAGGAGTGAATTGATGAATCTGCTGTAGGTACCCAGGCTCTGGTTTGTTGGTTTGTTAGTTTGTTTGCACTAAGCACAATTCATGAGGCCTGGAGTCAAGCGCTGCTTTCCACTTGCTCGTGCTCCCTCTTGCTGTATCCCCCTCCCTCGTGCAGCAGCAGCCTCAGGGTGTCCAATCTGTATTTTCAGTTCATGCTGCCCTGCTGAATCAGACAGGGACAACTGAGGTCCTGACATTTTTTTAAAAATAACTTGAATGTAAGGGCTAGCTGAGAAAGTCTTTAATTGCTGACATGTATATTCTCCTTATATTCTCTTTGCGTAAGTGGTTGGAAATTAGAAAAGTAAAATAATATTACAGTTAAGAACAAAATGCGCCATAAATGCTGATGTCCCTCTAAGCAAGGAACCCAGAAGAGTGTGGTGAAAACAGAGCAAAAGACAAGACATAGATCCCAGCTGTGCTTTTGTACATTTAAGGCTGTGAATGGGTAGTTCACAGAAGAAATGAGAGAATATTTCACTTATGTTCATATAAACATGTTTACATACTTAAATATATATATATCATACATAAAACACCTGAATCTTTTTTCCTTAGAAAGATAGAAGTTAAATATTTGGAAATAGACTGTCATGGGAGAGGTAGGGTCCCAGAATGCCTTGGATTCAGAAGGTCTATTTTCAACTCTAGTTTTCTTTTTCCTATAAAGAGACTTACTTAGGTGACCTACCCTTTTAGCTAACTCATGACAAATTAACTCAGAATTTTTTTCTAAGTTTTTGAGTGAAGTTTTATGGAATGATGGAATAAATGAAAAAGGAAAGTTATTCCTTTGAAGGAGGTGGTAAGCATTGCTTATGAAAGAGCAGTATCTGTTATAAATTAATAGAAAGGAATCCCAAATTGGAGTAAAGCAGTTTTGATCATTTTCTTAAAGTGGCTATTAGTAGAAATTGATTTGAGATACTAACTCAGCTCTTATTATCTTGCTTGCTGTAAAGTATATTATTCTGGCCTTAATTGTGTCTTGCCATGTTTGATATTGACAAAGTCAAGGCTAGACTTGGTCAATAATCACAGCTGATTATCATCTCTAAAAATAACTATACATTGTTAATTCACTGAGTGTGTTAATCACCCAACAGTGTCCCGGTGAAAATTTATTAGAATGTTAAATGAAGTCATTAGATTAAAGAAGGAAGGTTGTATAAATTAACATCATGATAAATAGTACGTATATGTCACTGAAAGATGACTATGTTATAGATACATATATCCATATTTAATGTTGCAACAGTTTAACTGCACTTTCTGTATCAACAAACAGGAAGAACCATAGTAGCCACGTTTTTATTTTCTGCCTTTCGAAGAGCACTTTTTCTAAATAAGCTGTGTCAATAAATTAAGAAAGGATCTACCAGCGAAAAACCAACTCACAACTCAAATTTTGATGAAGCACTGAAAGTTGTTCACAGGGACTGGAGTCTTCATCCTCGGAGATACTCAAAAACTGTCTAGACACGATCCTGAGAAAACAGCTTTAGGTGGTTCTCCTATAGCAAAGAGACTGTATGAGACGATCTCCAGAGGTCCCTTCTAATTTCAACCATTTTCTGATTTTGTGAAATTTTGGTTAAAATACTCTTAATGTTGTGTGGTTGAGCAATTTACTGGTAGTTCAGAAAGTATCTCTCACCACTAAGGTTTATTCTACCTGCCTCAAATGATTCTGCCACAAGACCTGGCTCAACAATACATATCTTCATGTAGAAACCCGCAGCAGTTCTTTTAATTGAACAGATGACATTTTTAGGAGCTTTTTAGGGATAAAGACAAAAAAAACCCAAAACAAACAAACAAACAAAAAAAAAAGCAAACCAAGAAAAAAAAGGTTTTAAAAGAGTTTTCCAGGGAATTCAAGGCTCTGTTGCATGTCACACTTGGATGCACAACCTCCAATGTTATTTATCAACACAATGTTCAGTCTGAGATAAAGATATTTATGCTTTTATATAGAGGCACTGAACCTTGAAGTATGAGAATTTGAGCACAAGGAAAATTTGCTTTGCTACTTTCATTTCCTATTTGAATTAATTCTTAAAGAATAAACTGTTCTTTATGATTTGAGCAGTCATTTTGATCTGAGTTTCCTGAAAGAATTGATAATTCACATACTGGTTTCCCTCTTCTCTAGATTAATGTTTAATCATTGTGAGTCATGTTCATATAAGTCCATTTCTTTTCTGCTCAAAAGCAGACCTGCAAAACTTTAAATAGTTGCCCCAGTTAGCACAACACCGACACTGCAATGAGAAGGATCTGAAAGAAAAGACAACATCCTTTTTTTTTTTTTTTTTTAATTTTGCTTTTCACAGTCATCCCTAGATATCCAAACTGAAGATGTTCAGTGCACCTCTTCAAGAACTCACTGCTTAGGTCACTGCTGTGTAATTTCTGTTACGTAGTTACTTCATTAATCACATTTTTCTTCCTCCCATGCTGAGTTGAGAGCTTGGGCGGGGTTCTTCTCTTTGTTTTTATTTTATTACTTGATATGCCACTATTAATCACAGAATTGCAAAGATAAAACAAACATTAAGTTGAACTCAAAAGCCAAACTGTGCCAAGAGATGGCTTTCATAGTGACAAACCATCATTTTCAGGTTATCACGGAGCACATCTGTAGTACTGATCACAGTCCACACACTGCACAGTTGTGTCTAGGAATAGATCCTAACACTCCCGATGCTATTTCAGGCATGTTAGATGATAGGATTTATCATGTCCAAACAGAACTTTCATTATTTTTTTAGTTCCAACATCTCAGCAAACACTTAGGTCAGGCTTCACTTTAAACTTGTTTGTATTAGGTAGATACATTATTGCATTATTACTTCCCTTTCCTGAATATAATTATTTCCCATAAATGAATCTTGTCTTGAAAGACAAAATGATTTGGGTAATATAGCTTGGGGAGAGTGCCTACTTAGGTTTTCCATGTGCCATTACTAAAGATATGATATTCATTTAAAAAGGGGGAAAAAAATGCCTTCATACCCTGAGGAAGATCAAGAATCAGATTAAGGGATAATGGATCATTATCAGGACTATATAAACAGCTTTTGTATTGATTAATCCATGTTACAACTCTTTAAAAGAGCTAATAATTTTAGTGCCAAATAAAGAAGAGATTGCAGTTTCCAGCGAGGAAATGGCTGTAATTGCCATTCGGGTGGCGGATAAGAGATGATTATTAGGCACCATCCATTATTGTGATCCAGCAGTGAAGCTGCTGACCACAGAGGCCATTATTATACAGCCAAACACCAAATTGCACAGCACGTGCTGGTCTCTGATACCCACTCAATGTGCTACAATAACAATAAGAAATGGTATTGCTGTTCAGTGTCCTTTTCATCGTGCACCTCCCCATTTCTGGGTATTCTTGTCTCTTGACCATCTCAAATACAGTCATCCATAAACTAAGCAGGGATACTATTTCAGAATGTTCTGTTTATGGTGTGACTTGGCATCCAATCACATAGAAAATGTAGTATTTCATGATAATGTAAGATGCTTTTCCAAAATCAAAATTTATAGAAATAAATGCTAAAAATTTTTCTCCTTCGGCACATCTTCTATAGTCATTTCTGGGGAAATGTGAAACTTCAGTTCTATAGAACTCATTTCTTTTTGTAAGACAGAATTTTCTTTGGCATCTTTGTAGGTTCATGTCCTCATAAGACAAAATGTTAATGACTTCCTTAAGAAGAAGAAAGGAACTTGATTAGAATTATTACACCTCTGTGTTTGAGACCTATGTAAGACCTTCTGCTATAACTGGGAGTTACTAACAGATAATGTCTATTGTATCTGTAATTAACGAAAGAGAATCAGAATCTGGAAAAAACTGATTTTCAAAAAAAGTTTCGAGTTGATAGCTCAAATCCCTTTGATTTCATTAGTCTTCCTGTAGAAGAGTAAAATCAAAAAAGCATGAATCTACCATAGCTGTTAACTTTTAACATTTAAGTTTTAGTAGTACTAATAGAATTGTCACATTTCTTTATTCTAACACACATATGTGAAATGCAATTTGAAAGGAGTTTTGTGTTAAGCTTTGAGGCATCCTTTTGAAACTGAATTCCTTATGGTAAATGGTGGCATTAGTGCAATTATTGGCAATTTACTGTTATTGAGCTAAAAGCATTCTCAAGTGGATTTAGCCAGTTCAGAGGTGATGGCTTCTTAAGGCCACAAAAAGCTACTTGTATCATCTTTATGCTTCCTCGTGGTCTCGCTCACTGGTTTCTAGAGAACATTTTAAGTGCCCCATAACTTTGAATTCAGTTATTTTAAGATTGTTTTTACAAGTTTCCATAAGGATTCCGTTCCAGTTTAGCATTAATGAGGACTCTCAGTAAGCAGTCACCTGTAAAACATTTCCAGCTGGGGCCTGCCTGTCTGTGGTGCATCTTGACTGTAAAATTTTTGCCAACAGTTGCTATCCTACATCAGCCTACAGCATTCATTGTAGTACTTGTATCAATGCAGAATTAGAATGCATAAGACTTTAAGAAATTGTTCCATAGCTCCCAGAACAGCTCATTGATGTAAAAGCAATTATCTAGAGGATGTTGATCCGAATAACTATAACTAAGATGTGCTTGTGCAATGGCTGATAACAAAATGGTCAGCTTGGAAGTGGTTAAAATTTCTTAAGTTTTTCCCTTAAAATTTCTCTAAAATTTTTCCCTGAAAAAATACAGCAACTTACTCTTCTTTTTGCACAACTTTTCCTCACCTTCCTTTACAGCCAAGGAATTAGATATTTTGAGAGTGTAAGAAAACTAGTCTGGAGTTTAAACCTGAAAAATAACCTTTTAAAATCTACACAGTGCCTTTCAATAGAGAGCGGATTTTTAAATTGTGCCTATGTTAGATCACAAATTGAAAACATTTTGGAGGTTATTATTCCCAGAGATACTTGCAAAAAGTGTGTTTTCAAAAAATATCACCACAATGTAAAGCATTACAATACACCATTGACCAACGATATTAAAATAAAAGTAGAGCTAAGTATTCAGCAACAAAACAGATACAAATGTGACTTAATATATTGTTAATGTCACTTAGAATTTTTCATTTTGCTTTATTTTCATATCTACTTTTAAAAGCTTCATTGCTGTGGGGTTTCTATCGCTCTTCTCTTCTTTCCACTAGAAGATTATTGCAGAAGTGAGACCATTCTGGCATTTTTTTTCCCCAGCATTCTCTCTGAATTTCTTTTACTTGGATTTTTCTCATTACTACCAGATTCATCTGATTTAAATACTTCATTGACCTCCTTTCTATCTTATACTCTCTGAGGACTGCTATTGAAAAGTTATACCTTTTATACACTAGCATTATAACCCCTAAATTATTGTTCAGTGCAGCTCTGTGTTCACTAGTTCTTTTAGTATTTCATTATAAGTAAAAACGTTGGTCACCTTTGTTACTCTGCTCTGAACTCAAACATTTTGTTTGTTTCTTTCTGAAATGTTAATCCCAGAACTTAGTATTATTTTTAATGCACATTTCCACCAAACTAGATTAAGAATTCATTAGTAAAACCATTTGAATTCACTTCAGTTGCAGAAGCACTGGGCAGAGCATTCTCAGCATTCACTGAAGGCAGAGCCAAATCCTTACAGTCTGGAATTCTGCTACATCAAGCCAATGTCCGTGACATAAAAGGAGGCTGAGGCATGCAAGAGAGGATTGACTTGAATACTTATGATTTGACATGTATTTTTGGTCTTTTAGCATTTAAATCATTTCAGATGTATAAAACTCAGACTGACAACTAATACAGAAACAGAAGTTTGAAGATGCGGACTTTTGGAGAGCGATGGTCTGTTGCATTTTTTTCTTCCATATAAACCATTACATAGAGTAGCATTTCTATTCCAACAGAAAAAAAAATAGGTGGAGACTTTCCTGTTATCACAAAAACAAGTTGGGCTCTGACTTTGATGTTATTCTGACTTAAACGTGACAAATGCTTCATTTGAAAACTGTCAGCCATGTACAGCATCTTGTAGCTGAAAATGAAAGGGGAGAAAGAAAGAACACCAGTCCTTTTTGTTATGCTATTCTTGCTAAAATAAAATGGCAGATAGTCATAAAACTGGAAGAAAACAAGTTGGTGATGTTTGTACCCAGTCAAGCGCAGCTCTCCTTTCATCTGGATAATGAATCATTCACACATTCACAGTCAAATTTTCACTTTCTCTGACATGTAGGTTTTAATCAACAGATTGACATTGTCTAGAGAAAATTGCCTGTAATCAGGGCTGTCCTCAGCGGGGGAAAAGTACATCAGCAAGCCACAGCTCCAGAAATGTGTGGGTTTGTGGGGTTCTCTGATAGTTTTGGTGAGGAGTAACCTCTTAGTTTCCTTTTTCTCCTAGTTTGCACGTATATTTTGTCATCTTTATCTTGCTCTATAGGTCAGACAGCTACATTCAGTCTATAGATGGGATTGTTTATCAGTTGCCTAGCATAGTCCTAGTTTGCTAGTATTCCATGGCCTTGGTCAATTCTTTGGTGGGATAGAGGAGCTGCCCTAGAAGACAACATTCATTGTTTCTTTCTTGCACTGCATCAGCACTCATGAATGTGACCTAGTCAGTTCCCACTTGCAAACATCCTACAGCTGCCACATGGACTTGAACTCCAGCTGACTTTGACACAGTAATTGCTAGAAAAGAGCCAGACTTGATACAGTGATTTACTTAACTGTACACATATTTTACTGTGTGCTGTTTAAACTAGCACATTGCACTGTTTACAACGCTTTACTAATATATCTGAAAAAGTAATTGGATAGTTCTAACTATGTAAAATTGCTTATATGAGTGTGACAATGCGGTACACTGCTGCTAAGAAGGTTTTAATCAACTCAACATTGGGTTCATTTGGTTACTAATCTCAGATGTCTATGCTCTATTTTTATATTATAGGGACCAAGTTTTCATAAATATTGAAGACAGCCTAAGTAAAAGTAATTATTTAGGGCTTAGCAGGGAGTGTAAGCAATAGAATGAAAAGCCATACGAGCTGAAGTAGAGATTTTTTTTTTAATAAAGTAATTCTTCGAGCATAAGCTAGATTTACAGGAAAATTGTGGATCGTCAACATCATATGAAAGCAATACAGTAAACTTGTTTACTTGGAGCATATATGTGCTTCAAAAGTCACCTTGTACAAAAAAGATGAGCTTTAATTACAATAAAACATCTGTTCCTCTTATAAAATGGAAGTCAGCTTCTAAAAAATTGTGGGTTTTTTCCTCCTGCATTCTTTCCTTATGCTTACAGCTTTACAAATATGTGGTTTCTGAAAATGTTTTCAGAAACTTTGACACAATCCATCTCCTCTGTGGGGTTTAGCTGAGGGGTCAGTTTGTGACAGGGCTTTAGTGGCTGCTACCCTGGGCTTTGGTGAACCTGGCAGCCCTGGGATTGCAGGGCTGGGACCCTGAGATTTGGGGATCCTGGGCTTTGGTGAACCTGGCAGCCCTTGGATTGCAGGGCTGGGATCCTGGGCTCTGGGGAGCCTGGCATCGCTGGGATTTCAGGGGTGGGATCCTGGGCCTTGGAGGGCCTGGCATCACTGGGATTTCAGGGCTGGGATCCTGGGCCCTGGGGGACCCTGGCGGCCCTGGGATTGCGGGGCTGGGATTGTGGCTGTGCTGCTTTACATCAGTTTGTTCATGATTCTCCTCAGCTTCTTGATGAATGCGTGCGGCTTTTGCTGTCCTGGTGTGGGTGTCCTCTGGTTCCATAGGAGTAGGTGCTGCTGTACATCACACTTCTGAAGCAGCTGCAGCTCCCTGAGTCAGCTGTGGGTCAGCCACAGCTCTGCTGCTGTCCTTGCTGTCCCCTCAGGCCCTGTCCCCATGGCCGTGCCTGGCCATCCTGGCTGTGGCTGTCCCCAGTGCCCCACATGGGGTCTGACCCTGATCCCAGCTGCCAGGACCCAGCCCAGCCTCAGCCTTAGCCTTTTCCATGGAAGCGCCTGTGGATTGCACTCCGAGCTGCCCTGTGGGCCCTGCTGCCTTGCCCAGGTGTGTTGGGCCAGACCCTGCCTTGCTGCCACACCATGGCACCGCTCCCTCCCTCCCTCAGCTTTCGCTGAGCCCCTGGCAGGAGGGCACTGCTGCTGCATCTTCCTAGGGCTTCTTAAAATACAGTCTTAAAGTCTTGTCCAAGTTAAAAGCAAAATGAAAACTGCAGAAAAGGGAGTAAGAAACAAAAATAAGGTATTTTTTCCACTTTGTGTGCAGAAAAACTTTATGCTGCTCTGATCAGTAACAGCAAAGACATTTACAGCACTAGTTGGTTTTAATGCAAGAAGAAAGTTTAATTTAGCATGACCTTATTCTTTGAGTTTGTTTTGTTTATTCCTCAGGGTGCTTTCCTGCAGCCAGCGGGGACGCAGTGTTTCGTTCGTGTCCTGAGCATCCTGAGGCGGAGGCTGATCTCCCACAGGGTGAGTCACGGCTCGCGCAGCCTTTTCTGGGGAGCTTTTCCTCTCTTCTGGGGGCACTGCTGCCACTTTGACAGTTTTCCTGCCTTTGCCTTTTGCTCTATTCTTGTCTTGAGGATTTTTTTCATCTGGCATCATGGTAATTAAAAGACAAGTGAGTCAAGCCTTACCTTGGATGAGGGAAGATGAGAGCAGAGGAAAAAGAGGCTCAGACGTAACTCTTTTCTTTGTTCTCATCTATCAAAGAAGAACTTGCCATATGTTTTCTACTCCTTTGCTGCTTGTTACATCGTAAATTTGACACCTATTAATTACATGTTACATTATGAAAGTTTTTCAGTTTTTAAAGTGATTCATATCTTCTTCTATGTCTTCTTTGCAATGTTACTTTTTGATTTTGTAATTGCAGACTTGAATTTTTTAATGTTTTTACATGAAATCTGGCATGATTTTTTTTACCTGAACGGTATATAGGAGACACATCATGCATGACAAGTATATTAACTATATGTGATCCCAGTAATGGAAGTTGAGGTTTCTCCATTAAATTTAATGGAAATGTAATGATTTATGCCAGCTGTGAAGATCTGCTTGGTTATATTTGCTATAGGAAATCCATTTGTTTGGTGGAATGACACGGTTATTTTTTCTGAATAATTTAAAAATATTTATTTAACTAGTTACTAATTCTCAATCTGTAAAAGTTTATATTTGGAGGATTATTGGTAGTGAGGCTACTTAAAAACTGTGTAGAGACTGGTGTTTCTAGAGGCTTACAGCTTTTATGGGTCTGCAGGGTTTAGGTCTACAATTACTGCAGTGTTGGTCCAGTTTATTGAGAGGTGGTGGACAGTGTCAGCCTTGGGGGCAATCATTTTCTGTGTTAAGGGAGTGGTGGTGATGGAAAAGAGCCACAGGAGGCTGAGTTTGTTTTGGTCCCTCTGAGAGGAGGGCTCAGCAAACATGAGCCTGCTTTTCCATACGTCTTGTTCCTGAACAGCTGTTGTTTGTCCTTGATGGAGGCTTGACCTTTGACTGGGAATTCTAGACTGGAGTTGCCATACAATCCTGCAAAGAGCAACCTCAGCTGAACAAAGCAGCCCTTTGCTGTGTTGGATGCTGCACTTGGCAATGGCCTCCTCCTCACAGCTTAAAGCCATCCTTAGCTAAGGCTTCCAGGTGAAAGCATTTGCCTTCTTTATTACTTTTCTTTCATAGTTAAACCCATTACTGCTAAAATTTCACAAAATAGCGCTTCTGTCCAGGGTTCTGCCCTGTACAAAGGAGCAGTATGTGTTTTGCTGTCCTTGCTGTTTTAACACTTGATCTTTCATTTCTGCCTTCACAGTACGGTGTGACCTCTCTTCTGTGCTATATTATGTCTGTCCTTGTGGACTCTTTTCCTTTCACTTTGGCTATATTTCACTTTAATTTCTTCTCAGACCACATCTAGTCTACTGCTTATTTCCAGTGGAATTCAGGTTTCTTATCTGCAGGCCAAGCACGATTCAAACTATAAATTTAATTTCTTTTAGTATTTTCTGCCAAGCTACTGCATTTTGAGAATTACTTTTTGCTCCGACTTCCCACAGTTTTAATTTTTAGTCTTTTGAAGAAATGATCTCAATGTTCAGACAAGCAAATTGCTAAGCATTTTCAGGCTTCAATTTAATCTATTGTAACTAACCTCATTATTTGATAAAACTGAGTTAGAAAAGTAGATTCCCTCAAGAGTGGAGTATACAAACCCCATCTTTATTTATGTATGGAACAAAATTACTGGCTGTTGAGAGAATTTAAAACATTTTAAAATTGGTTCTGTAGTTCTTTAACAATGATTCTGCTAGTGCTTCCTATTTCTTCTCAAGTTTTATTTTTTTTCTTAAGCACAGAATATTAGTTTCATGATCAGATATGCATTCTATGTGAGAGAGATGAATAGTACTTTCCTTAGGTTTCTTTTTCTTAACTATTTTTGTGCCTTAATATCAAAAATCACAAATCAATTAATCTCATAATTTGATTGCAATTCAAAATTTAAGAAAACCTGTGCAGACGGGGTCATCTTTTGAAGCTGACTAATCTTAAAAGTTAATAAAATTGCACAATAGGCATTATAAAATAATTTAGATTTTTGATTATCGCAGAAATTGTGACATTTTAAGAAAGTAAAGCTTAAAAAGTAAAGATTAGTAAAGCTTAGGCTTTATTAATGTTTAACTACCAATGGAGGACTTGGCACTGGGATGAATGTGCTTTTTAATACACATGAAGAGACCTGGTAGTGAGAAAGGGTCACTGATGTATGTTTACACAGGTATGGATGTTCTTTTCACAACACACTGAAGAGTTTCGATAGAATATACGTCACTAGATCTTAAACAGGTATTCTGTCAATTGCTTTTAAAAAAAGTAAATAGGCCATCGAAGTCTGGAATTAGAAATATGCAGTTACAAGGACGAGTCTTTATATGCATATATTAGCGCACGCATGCTTGACTGAAACCGTTGTTGTTGCGTTCTTTGTCCGCCCCGACAGCAGTTGGCAACGACAAGTGGTGAGCCTGATGTGATCCCGGGGAGCCAAAGAGCTCCAGGGAGCTGGAGACACAGTCCTGGGAACTGGAGAGCCAACCTGATCTTGAGAGCTGACGTGCTCTGGGGAGCCTGCCAAGAGAGCAGGAGAGTGGCGGGACGAAGAGCCGAGGGGGCAGACACTGGTGTAGCGGAAAGGTGGGGGAGTCTGTCAACGGTCCGGACCTGTAATCGACACCTGGCATTCAGGTGAGCCAACGGAGACCTACCCATAATGGGAAATAATCTATCAAAAGAAGAGCAGACTGTAGTGTCTACTTGGAAAGCGCTTTTGCAGCGTACAGGTGTAAAGACTTCTGACTTTGCTTTGCAGAGCGTGCTGCTCTGGGCGAAAGGCCGGGATTTTCCTGCTGATGCTAGCACAGCCTTTAGTGTGTCAGCATGGAAAGCCCTGGGGGAAAAGCTATGGGACGCAGTGTCTCGTGGAGATAAGCAAGCCCAGGGGCTGGCCACAACTTGGCGGCTGCTATACGAAACCTTGAAAAATTGGAAAAGAGAACCGGATGAGAGGGAAAAAGAATTAGCAAAGTTGGAGTGCCCGGGAAGAGAGGTGGGGACAGGTTCCCAAGACACTTCCCAAGTGCAGGCGGGGGCCAGCCATACTGAAAACGCTGAGCTACTGACTCCTGCAAAAAAGTACGGGGCCCACCCCAACGATTATGTCAAACCTTCCTACCCACACCCAAATGATTTCGTGCAGCCAGTTTATCCATCCCCGGCTGACCAACTTGCCAATATGAAGCTGACAGAGCTGACACCAACGGCTCCACCACTCCCATCATCTCCTCCGGCATCTCCCATGGAGGGGTCGCATCAAAACCTATATCCGCCTTTACCATCTAGGTTGGAGAGTGACAATGAGGAGGAAGATGATGTGTGGGTTGCTCAAACTTGCGAGCGAGCATTGAGCGAGGGTTGCTGTGGTCACACACGCAAAGTTTCACATAAACCTTGTATCTTACCCCCTTGCAAAGTTTCAGTGCAGCCCCAACAACCAGGGAGGTTTTGGGAACAAGTTAAGAGAAAAGCTCTAGAGAGTGGAGATCGGGATACAGTAGGGCGATTAGGAATGCCCTGGGGCAACACAGCAGAGGCAGGAGATGCAGAAACGGAAGAAGTCGCCCAGGCATTCCCAGTTTTTAAGGCTGTACCAGGGTCAGGTCAACCTGACTGTCACAGCGTGATCGCTTGGAAGGTAGTTCAGGATCTGCAATCAAGAGTTGCAAAATATGGCTTAGGGTCTCCTGAGGTCATGCAAATTATACGGGCTATAAATACAGATTTGCTTTCTCCTTTCGATATCAAGCACTTAGCTCAGATGTTGTTTCAACCAGTTCAATTTGGAGTTTTTGAGAGTCATTGGAGACAAATGGCAGAAAAAACTGCTTTAGAAAACATGAGTCGGCAGCCAGGAGATGCCAGACTTGCTGTTGGAGTTGAAGCCCTGATGGGGAGCGGTGCATTCGCCAGCCCTGATCTGCAGGCCAGGTGGGACCCCTTGATACTTGAGCAATGCCAAAAAGTAGGCATGGGAGCATTAATGAAAACCATAGAAATGGTCGCACCTAAGCCCCGACACGTAAAAATAATACAAGGTACAAAAGAGCCGTTTCTGCAATTTGTAGAAAAGGTTGCCGCAGCTCTGGAAAAACAGGTCGAAGACGAGAGCTTACCTCTGCAGAGGAAGAGGAGTGGCATTGTGAGCCCCACTGCCTCTAGGAAATGTTTGGGTGACTTTAGTTAATGCTTTAAATCAATCTTCTTTGTGTATGTCGCTTGCTACGCCACGCTCTCTCTTCCAAACATGTTTGGTGGGAGTGCCGCTGAGCAATGAAATATTGATAAAATGCCTTGTCAATGGGATGGACGGTGCAGGAGAAACTTTAACACCTGTTGAGAAATTGCTTGGACCTCAAGAAATTGATAGTTTAGGCTCTATATGAGCACACACTTGCATGCAATTTAAGTTTTCTTATGCTTGGGGAGGTTTTATAATGGTTCAATGCAGAAGGTTTCACCTCTGCAGTCTTGGTATGGCAACGCTTCTGTTTGGTGTAACCAGAGTTTGGGTATTGCATTTGAACATAATCAGGTTCTTGGGCAGCTGCTCTCCGGTCTTTTTTTAATATGTGGAGATAGGGCGTGGGCAGGCCTCCCATCAAATTTGGTGGGTGGACCCTGCCCTTTTGGGCAACTAACCGTGTTGTTTCCGAATACATCTATAGCCCGAAGATTTACATCTCCCTTGCATCGTCAATGGAGAGCCCTATCTCAATTTTCACCGGATTGCCAGGATAATGCAGACTTTTGGAAAGTTGGCAAACAGGTGATTGCATCCCTTTTTATTCCTGGGGTGGCAGCAGGAAAAAATCTAGCAACACTTGATAAGTTAGGCTGTTGGTTGGCAAAGCAAACTAACGCAACATCAGAGGCTTTGGCAGAATTGCTAACTGATGTTCAGTCTGCACGCCATGCCACGTTGCAAAACCATGCAGCTATTGATTTTTTCTTTTGGCTCGTGGACATGGGTGTGAAGGCTTTGAAGGCATGTGTTGTATGAACTTGTCAGATCACTTCAGATCAATTTTGGCAGATATTCAACAATTGCAAATTGGAGTACACAAACTAGAAGAGAGTAGCAGCTGGTTTGATAATTTGTTTAGTGGCTGCTGTATTGCGAGGTGGCTCAAAGGTCTTTTGAAAATGGGAGGACTGATAATATTGATTATAATATTAGTGCTGCTGGTGGTGCCATGCTTGCTGTCCTTTCTAAAAAGAGCCCTGGAGAGGACCGCAAACACGGTATTCGTGGTTCAAAAACAAAAAAAAGGTGGACACGTGATGGCTGCTGGCTGGACCAACGGCCTGGCAGAATCGCCCTCTGACCACGAACCGATCATCGTACACCCCTGAGATGCGAAGAGGAACAAGAAAGCAGGAGCGAGCCAAAGCAAGGAAGTTAACTGATGGAAAGTTTTGTGGAAGATAAGATAGGATGTTGTAATCAGCAAGTGTGCAAGGCCAGAATTAATGATTAATTGCTTAAACGCTATGCTGCTTTTAGAGCAGTACAAATACAGCCAATGTAAAGAATAAAGGGAGACTTTTGCTTGACTGCAACCGTTGTTGTTGTGTTCTTTGTCCGCCCCGACAGCAGCTGGCAACGACACGTGCACACATGTGTACAAGCAAAAGCCAATTCCATATGGAAATTGGAAAGGAAAAATTTATTTTGGCAGTCAGAAAATACTGTTCTACTGAGCTTTACTTTCAACCAAGAAAAAACACAGGTTTACGTGTAGAGTGAGAAACCTATGCTGCTAAATGCGAACACTTCTTTGGTTTTATGTTTGTCCACCACCTTAAGCTTCCTGTGATGGTCTCATATTTGACTTGAATGAATCAATTATCAGTGGCCTTTCCACACTCTCTTTCATCTGCAGAGGGAAGTCATCTATTAGGGAACAAATATGTTGCTTTGAGATTAATTAATTTCTTGTATAATACCCAAAATATTCCATAGGAATTATTAGACTTAGACATTTTTGATTATGATTCACTAAATTAACAGGCTTAGGAGGGATACTGACCAATGTTCTTGTATCGGCAATTTCTTTCTTAGCTAAAATACAAAATCAGAAGAATTTACTAAATTTTGTAATATTTTTTGCTTTTCATTCAGTGAATTCTTAATTTCCTCTTCTTTTTCAAGGAACAGCCAAGAGTGGGAAAGTTACAAAAGACTTTTTTTGAAAAGCATTTCAGATCCCTAAATAATGGCTTGGATAGAGGTTGTTCAACTGTTCTCCCCAAAGGTGGCATGGTGTACCTGTCTGAACTGACTTTCAGGAAGAAGCTTAATTTTATTCTTTTGATCTCCCCAGTTCCTTCCCTTTTCCACAAAAAGCTTTAGGAAGGCTTAGAGCCATTCAGTAAAAACCAAATGAGTCACTTAGAACCAAGTTTTTTTCTTTGGACGTTTAGAACTTTTTATGTCTAAAATTAAACCAGAGACCTTTTAAAAAGGCATTTCTTTCCCTCTAAGTATGTGACTCAATGAAAATAGATTGATACTTTTAAAGAAAGGATTCAGGATCCTAAATACCTATGAAGCATTGGTTAGAATTATTTTAGCTGTGTGTTCAACCATAGTACATTATTTTTCCCCCCACTAATGACTGAGACTTGCAGGAAGTGTTGTTCTTAGTTTGCAGTGCCAGTTTGTTCACTTTTCATTGCATTTGCGAGATATTGTACATTAAATCATTTTCAAATATCGATTTGCTCAGAACTGATTGCAGGTTCTACTGCTAATCATTATACTACTCTTTATTTTTTGTTCTGTTCAAGATTTAAGTATCCTGTTATAAGGCAGCTTACTTTACAAGAAGCAATGTTAGGCAGTGATGAACTATCCAAAACTATTCCAGAATCAATTGAATTGGTCATAGGGCAACTCCATGCATCTTTCCACCAGCAGGTACTGGTCCTGAGACCAGGAGATTCGAGGAGGAAGAAGCAAGATGTAGATGCTGGAAAGCAGAGGTGGTGAGGTTGTTTGGCCATTTCATGTAAATACCATTATTAAAGACAGAAGAACATTAATTTTATGAGTGAAAGAAACTTTGGGGTGAGAACTATGAATTTTCATCTTTGGTATTCTCACGTATTCTAAATATATTCCAGCGGCTACATAGGAAAAAAGTTAATTGCAATGGTCAGAGTGAGTCTAAATATTTGTAGATAGGCATTTACTGATTAGTTCCTAGGTACGAGCTTAACTGCAACGTGCATTTGTGCATATGCTGTTAGCACACAGGAAATGTGATATTAAATATATTCACCTAAGGGGCTTAAATGAATTCATCTTACCTCATGTTTTATAATGCATGAGTACATACAAAGCTTGTTACTTGGGCTTAGCTTGTTAAACTGCAGTAACGTGGCCATAACTCTAATCCTTAGAGTGTCAATATCAAGATCTAATACTGTTTAATGAATGCAGTTTAAGTTGATGCCTCTTGTTAATTTGGATTAACTTTCAAAGTGTTCGTATGACAAATGTGGAGAATATGATAATATTTGTTTTACTGTCCTCTAAACTAGTAGGAACCATTATGCCTTCACCTTACTGTTCACTAAAAGCATCATTTGCAAGCATTATTTTCATGGCCCACAGTCTCTCCTGAATCATATAAAGCACTGTTAACTGCTGTGTTTTATACAGGCAAGCATATTTTTGGGAGATCGATGAGTATCATCTCTCCTGAGTACCCATCTCCACTTTTATGCAGGCTTTATTTTCCATTTGGCACAGCATTTTTATTAGGTTAGTAATAGCTATATTTACAAAATCATTAATGTTTTGTAAGACATAAATGTGTAGGGTAAAGAGATTATGGCAAAATAATTAAATGCTTAAGCCAATTTTACCTTTTGTTCTGAAGTTTCTATCTTAAATTGTTTCGAGGGAAGCAATAGCTTTAAATTGCAGGAGTTGGTAGTAAAAGGTGGAAACTTTTTCTGCATTAATAGGTATGTACAACTTATAACAAATCGTCAATACATTTGAAAATGAGTGCTTCAAACCCTATGTAATATCTGTTAGTGAAGAGATTTTGGGGTATATTTTTACATTCACTGATTTAATTTAAGAAGCTGTGGGATTTCTCAGGTGCTCATTTATTTACCACTAATGCATGGAACCTACTGAGGCTTTAATCAGCTCATACAGAAACCTTGTACCAGAGGCACCAGTCCTCATTAATACAGCCAGTTTTTCCTAAAGAAAGAGATTTAAGAACAACTTCACAAAACTGTAGCAAAAATACTCCTCCTTCTCCCAATATTTGCAGGTATTCTATTGCTATTAATGTGTTTTTTCCACCTAGATCTGTCTCTGTGAAACTCCTCTTGAAAGACAAATGCTTTGAACATTCTAGGTAGTTTCTTGCTCTAAAGGAAATATTTACAACGGAGTGCAAACCTTTTCATTTTCCTTTTTCTTTCCTTTTTTTTTTTTTTTGAGCAGATTATGAGAAAAGTTTATTGTTGGAGTTGATCAAAGGGACGAGACTTTTTCAGCTCTTAAGCTGGCTGAAACTTGCCAATGTTACAGTTAGGTTTTTTTTTTTTATTTTTGCTGGTCTTAATGAACTCACTGGGCTTGTTCAGAAAAGCTAATAAACACAGAAAATGTGTGCTGAGGTCTTGACGCTCGGACTTCAGAGAATTATCCATAGTTAAACTTCTAAACTGTGTAGCTGGCCAAGGTGCAGCCCAGCATGAAGTCAGTTTCGTAGGACTTAATGAGGGATGTACTGAAGGCAGGCATGAGCAGTGTGAGTACCAGGCCAGAACAGTGACTGTCACAGAAAAAACACGAGGACAGGAGGGAAACTGAAGCAGGGGATCTGATTGCAAAATATAGCAATGGTTTATAAATCTGCTTTTGGCACACAAAGTATAGAAGCAAAAGAAAATAAAGATATAGTGATTCTTTGATCTCTCTTTTCCAAAGTTCACAATCACATTGTGTAGACAGTGGGGTTTTTTTAACCAATAGCAATATCCCCAGCTACTTCTCTGACCATTTTTAAAAGGGTAATGCAACAATTTAAAATTTTTTCATCATTTCCTTAATCATCTCTTGCTAAGCAAAAGGAAATGCCGGTCACATTTAATTCACACTAATAGATAAACCAGTCCTAAATGAAGATGAAGGTGTGAAATTTCCAGCTATGCTGGAAAGAAAATTAAATCATCAATAAAATATTTCCTTATAGGCATGTTTTCCATAATGTCTGTGAAGCATTAGGTTTAAAATAGGTTTATTTTACATAATTGCAATAAAGCTCTTCTCTGCTAAGGAAGAAAAAACTCCTAAGTGCCACCATTCTTAGATTTTTATTTATTAATGGCCAGAACTTCAAGCCTCATGAATTTGTCGAGAAGACTGAAGAGAACCTCTAAAAGTATAGCAGTGTTTTTATGCCACTGAGGAAAATCAGTATTTCTCCGATAAACCTGTCTTTCAGGTCAATGATCCATGAACGAGGAAGGATTTTATTATTTTATTGCCTCTAAAATAAGTCAATAGATGCTTCAAAGGAGCTTTTTGTCTGTTGTGTCAACGGGCACATCCAAAATAACGTGTCTGTTTTTAACGTGACACATCGTATTGAGCTGCATAATTTCTGTGGCAAACCTGAAGTCAGTGTGATCTTTTACAAGGGCAGCTTAAGCAATGTCTTATTTTATCCTCTGGCTGACCAACAGCTTCAGCTGCCCAGCTTAAACTGTAAAAGCAAAGCTCAAAGTTAAATTAGAGAGACTTTTTGACTGATCTAAGATTTTAAAGAAAGCGAGGATATTATACTGCAAACCTAAACCCCTATACAAAATTACTTTGTAACTTTCATCTTCAGTGTGAATAATTGGGCATCTCTAGTTTTTATTTGAAAAAAAGTTGTAAAGTCTGAATTAAAATGTGTGACACCTGTCCAATATGCTGATGTGCTGTAAAATACATCTTGTGAAAGTAACAACTCTGTAGGTTGCTTTATAACCTCATGTCTGTGAGATGACCATGGCCAATCTTGTAGCTGGGGCTGTTCTTATTTACCATGTGACACCACAGCCTGATCTCACAGCGATACTTTTGGCAAGGCACTGGACAATTTGGTGCTCCTGATAAACTGTTCTGTCTTATTCAATAGTTCCAAAACTGTTGAAATGGAAGAATAAGATCTCTTCAAGATCTGTGGGGCAAGATCCATATTTTGATGGGTGCATTGACTGGCCTTGGGTATGAACTACCAAGCTACTAAGAAGAGAAAAAACAAAAAGGAATTTCAACCAACACCTCCACCCCCCCGCCCCTCTCTGAATGGAAGCTAAGAGCCAGCTATACTATTCCAATTCTCCAATGTGTTTTTCATAGCAGCAGCAGCAGCAGCTCTTTTGGGAAATGTAACCATGGAAATTAGAAATTACTATCCTAACAGCAATTTGAGAGTCATTTATTGAAAAGGGTGCTCTCTTTGAGGAAAAGATAGGAGGGGCAGAGGGAATAAGTTGTATGAATTCACATTAATGACCAGTGCTTGAAATACTGAAGAGCTGAACTACTACTTAATGACTGAAAATGGATGCAAATTGTATCTGTGATAATGAACCAAAGAGAAAGTGAAATGTAATAGGGTAAAAAATAGTGTGAATATCCCAGTTTTGAAAACCTTTCCTGCCTTCACAATTCTTGCTATTCATAAAAGCACTTGATGATTCTAATTGTTTTAACATCCATCAAGGCTTCTTATATCAACGGGAATGTTCTCTCTTCCTAGATATGATTTAATGATTTAATCACTGTGGTTTCTTACTGTGAACCCTGCTAATAGAGATCCTACACAGATTACGTAAATTGTATTCACTCAAGGACTGTAAATAGTGAAGCACTTAATTCTATTACTTTTTTTTCCTCCTCAATTTAATTGAAATGGAACAATTTAAATAGAGCAATTAGAGAGCTCTCTGGCAGCCCAAGAATAGTTAAGATTATCTTATTTTATTATGATTGCTTTTAGGTCATTAATGAAGACAGCTAGTTTGGAGCTATATCTTAGATTATGTTGATTATCGGTCCAAGTAAAATACGTGTATACAGGTATGAAGTGCATATCTTACCAATTCCACACTGTGCCTTGTCCTGTGGCTGATGTTTTCCTTGAAATGGGTTACTTGAGGTAGGTTTTCTGTGCGGATGCTTGGAATAAGCAGATTTCACCCTACCGCCTTGCTTGCCTTTTCTCCTGAAGCTGTTTATGATAATGCCAGCTGAGTATTCAGAACATGTGCACGGTGTTGTTGCCTGTCACACAGACTGTTTGGCATGAAGGCTTTCTCTGATCTTCTGCTCCTGTTAATAGGCTATTTAAGATGCCATGGAGCCACATTTATTAAAGCCTTCGAGGCTAAGCTTACATGAAGAGAGCTTGCTGTATTTTCTCAGAATTTACTGTAAGGGAAGCACGTGGGCATTGTGGCTGTGTTTGCATGGTCAGTTAATTTCTCTCAGGCTTTCAGGCAAACTACTTAATGCATGCAGCTTTCAAAGGTCTGATTACAAGCTATGGCTTATAAATATAGAAGGTTTTCATCAGTAACGTGCCTATTAAAGTATCCACCATTGTAAAAATACATGTTGAGACACAGTCACAGTACATTTTATTCAGGTTTCTATCAGCTGGCTTCTCCTCTAGACCCTCCCTTATAGCCATATGTTAGATTTTAAGGTTGTGCAGCCAGGATAGCTTGTTAAAGTAGTCTGGATTATTACTGTATTCTGAAGGTCACAAAGTTAGTTCAGCCAAATTTTCAAAATAAATTTAAATTTTTATCAGATGTCTGTTTCTCCAAGGCAGCTTGATCCTGATCTGTTGATCCTGCCGTTGAGGCTGGCAGGAAGTCGTGTGGCCAACGGAGATTATCTTCCAATTTCAGTTCCATTAACATTTTAAATTAATTTTTGAGCTATATCTCTGTAGTCAATTCCTACAAACAAGAGAAGAGATGGTGACAGCTTGTTCTTGGGAAAAGACTTCTAATGGCTCAGCTACTGCTTCCCTCACTCACACTTGTCCCCCTGCCCCCTTGGTCCAGAAGGGCAGTGCTGAAATGAACAGGGCTTTTTATCTTGCCAGCTGGGGCTCTTCCCTTACCATTCCCTGCACCGTGGGTCATGGAGGAGCCTCAGAGCAGGATGTGACACGAGTCCCTTCAGAGAAGCTGGGAGTTGTGCCCAGCAAAATGTCCAGTGTAGGCATGTCCTGCTTGCTAGAATGGGGTACAAGATGTTTGGGACCTCTACTGGTATGTCTAGGGTGGATAATTTGGATATCTTGAGGCCAGACACCACCAGGCCATCAAACCATCTCTGGATCATTAAATAAAAATACAAAAGATTGGAGGTATTCTGACTACAAAATGCTTTCCTTACAGAATTTCTATAGAATTCCTGCATTTAGAATTGTCTAAATTCTCTATGCTTTTTAAAGAGGTAATTATCTTTTCGTGAATTATTCCCCACAAAACTTCAGAGTATGAATAAAGCAGCTGAGGATTCAAATTTTAACCTCCCCAGGTTCCCCCTTTTGGGGAATTTTTGATAGCATTGGGAGGGGAGAAGAGAAACAACCTTCTACAAGCATCTAGGGATATTTTACAAGGAGTGTTTCCTGTAAGCCTTGGTAAATAAATATTTGTATTTAAACAGATTTGAAATTAATAATGTTGTTTTTATTTCTAGATTCAATGCATCCATTAATATAACTTAGATTCACTTCTGAAAGTTATACCAACAACGAGTTTTCTATACAAACTAATATCTGAGATTTAGAGATAACACATCCGTTCTCATTGAAGGTTTATAAGTAGTTTGAGTCTTATAATGAAGATGATTGCTACGTTCCAGAACTGTGAGAGATTTCAATAACATCTATGAATGCCAGAGTCTGCCAAGCAATGGTACTGTATTCTAATGTCATATATTGAGCCCATTTATTCTGATTTGTGCACTTAAGTTTGCAATTTTACAAATGTATATTTCACAAACATAATTGATATTTTCTATTATTCCTACGTAAAAGTATCCATCCTCTCTTAGCAATCTTAAAAGGATTAATTCCCATCTATAAGGCAGATAAATTATAGATTTAATTTGCTGCTCAGCCATTGCAATCTAAAGTTAGAAAGGCTAGGACAAAGGATGACCTATATTACACCAAGCATTTGGTACCTCTGTCCATCAACTACCTCTTTCCAACAACTGTTCTCTTGGGCTAATAGCAGAGAGCAGATCATTAAAATCAGGAACCTGACAGACAAAGGACAGTTTGCACCTCAAAGTAAAGGAACCAAAGGAAAAAAAAGGACAAAGAACCTGAATTTATCAGCTTAAATGTGAGCTAAACACTTCTCAAACAGAAAATAATATTGCCATACAAACCCTGTAACTAAAATGAGAGCCATATGGGATGTCTTGAGCCACCAAAAAAAAAAAAAAAGGATTTAAACTGTTCATCTAGTCCTACCTTACAAAGAGTTGTGTGAATTATCTAAGTATTTCTGAGCACCCAGTCACTCAGGGAGAGGGTGGTACAAGGGCTCATTACTGACCTGACAATAACTTTTGGCTGTGTGATGTAACAGGTTGTGTTTTCTGCCTTCATTTTTGTGTTTGTTTGTTTCATTCATTCTGTCAGATTCCCTGACTGCACCTTTTCGTCTCATGCCCAACATGCTGGATGGGGAAAGTTATTGTTTCAGCTTTTGGTTCCTGGTGATGATCAGGTTCTCAAGCAAACTGTATGAATTGTTGGATCATTAAGGGTTTTTTGTTCCCATTTGTAACTTCTGCCCTTATTTCTCTGCTCCTGGTTGGTTATGTCAATGGCAATATTTCTGAGAGGATTGCTGAATATTTTAAAAGAGATATTGCTCCAATGCACAGTTCCTGCAATTTATCAGAAAAGTTTCATTCCATCTGAGTTAGGCTCAGGCCATGACGTGTGATGTCCTTTGCTCTGAGCAGTTTGTTTGGGATGTAGGCCTGCTGAGGCACCCTGCACTGCTAAAATAAAGAAGTAAAAGGCCATTCCCTTCCAGGCTTAAACACCTCATAACTTTTCCTTCACAATAAGGTCCCAATCCCCACAGCGTGTTTCTCACTTCTGTCTCAGGTCTTCTGAGCATAGAAAATATGCAAACTCATCCTTAGCAGAATGCCTACACACAAACCATTCACAGAAGAATGTATTTTTGCATTCTTTTTGCTGCAGTGCATTCAGGCTATATCCCTGCTGGAGTGTCTTATACAAGAATTTAAATAGGTAACAGCAGGACAATCTATATTAGGTCCTCTCACGTCTATCACTGTAGCAATAATGGCAGGTAACTACTGCTGATGACTGAAATATGACTAAAAGATGAGGGAATTTTCTTTTGAGTTGTTTTTCATTGTAAAGCTGAAAGAAAGAAGGTTCTTTCCACATCAGAAAGTGAAAAATGTGGTTTGGAAAGAGGTTAGGTTTAAAAATAGACACAAGACCTTAAGGAAAGGGGAGTGCTCCTTCTGTAACCTAGAAACTGAAATCCCTAAAGAAGTATCCAATACAGCAAGACCTGAAAAGAAGGTGAATTTTAAAAATCCAGTTAAATAAGCAGAAAAAAAATCCTGAAAGAGAAGGAGAGAGAGAAGGTGAATAAAGTGGTAATCATGGGTCTCCGGCTCTTACTCATGTGGTCATTTGTCCATCACCTTAACAACTGTCTCTTTGAAAAATGTGGGAAACAGGATTTATAAAAGCTTAACATATGACTAAATTGCTTGTGTACCTGGATTTTGTGGTAAGAATTGCAACTGAGTGATGCTAGGGCTTTCTACACGTTAGAAAATAGGTCATCTTGCTACCATTCTTTATTTAGAAATGTTGCAGAGGGCACAGATTTTCGTTAGCAATGTGAAAATCAGTGCTGCCAGGAATGCCAAAGGGAGCTTGGTATGTACAATTTGTCAGTAGAATTTGGCTGGAGTATCTGGCACTTCCAAGGATGTACAGCAGTGTAACAAAGCGAAGAAACCCTCCTCTCCCTTGCGCAGCACGTGTAGTGGCCAACTCAAACCTTCAATCTGTGCACTTGCTGCTGAGTGAATGAAGGCTGTTGACAGATGATGCTAAGAAAGTAGAAGGGTTTAATGCACTGAACACCTGTTTTTTTTTTCTTCCTTTTTTTTTTTTTTTTGCACCAACCTTTACAAAAAAGTAAACTGAGCAGAGGAAAGTAGAGGAGGAGAAAACCAACAGAAAACCAAAAAGCCTTTCAATCTTGATGAAGGAAAGAACAGAAAACAGAGTTTTTAACTGCTCTTAAATCTGGCGAGCCTGATGAATTTTGTCTGTGGATACTTCAGGTCTGCAGTTGTCATTTATTTGAGGACATGTGGAGGATTGGCAAGGGATCAGGAAAATGAAAAATACATCTGCAAGGCCTGCCTCTGACTAGGAGAAAGAGGATGGAGGGGTTGTATGCAGCTCAGTTTAATTTCAGACTGCACACCTCAGGAAAAGGCTGGGTTCTTGGATTAAAAGCAAACCTGAAGGGAGAGACCAACCCTGTAAAGACATAAAGGACTTAGGAGAGATTTGTTTCAAGCCTCTTTTAGGTTTTCTCCGTCTCAAGGGTTGCGTTGTTCCAGGCAATAATAGTAACAACAAAACCCCCTTAGAGTAGAAATTGGAAATAATTTTCCAGATGACAGGCTCTCTTTAATGAAAAGCAATATAGCCTGACCTGAAGACTCTAATTTTGGCTTGGGGCCACTTCACACCAACACTAAAGGTCTTTACAGGCAGGAAGAATAAGTGCCTTTCTGGAACAATATAAATACATTTAATCCTGTGCTGGGGTAGGGAAAGAGCCAACAAGAATTCTTGATACTGTTTCAGTGACTCTTTCTAGTGGTGCTGTGCTAAAGTAGGCCTTGTGCTCCTTCAGAAGCATATGGATTTATTATGAGTTTCAGACATTGAACACATACAGTAAGTTGAATAGCAACTCACAGACAACAGATTAATTGTTCATATCTGCTAGCAAATAATGTTATGTTAAATAGACTTGAAATTATTGAGAAATGCATGGGTTATCCTTAGATCAGTGCCACAAAATGTGCATTCACGTGCTGAATATGCGATTTCATGATGAATAAATGTTCTAAGTAAGTCTGCTGTGTTGCTGAAACAAGAAGTTATTACATATCTTTATTTACAGGTAAGCAGTATTCCAGCTGACTTGCATTCAGCAATCAAATTACAGGAAGGAGGTAACAGCTGAAACTGTATGGACAGTCTTTAATAGGAAGTGAAGAAATTACTTAGATCAAAAATTAATCTTGCAATATCTGGCCTCATTGTTGCCAACAAGGTTTTTTGTTAAGCCCTGTAGTGTGAGTTATTTTTTTCTGTATTAGTCCAATACATGGAGTTACTTTGAAAGTAAAATGAAATACAGTCTTCCATTTTTACTTTATATTTCCTGTGAGTTCCTTTAAAATTCCTCTAAGTTTCCAGTAGTCATGTTGTCAACCTGTCAGGGTTCAGCAAAATAGCTTCAGAGCCAAGCAATAATTCATATGGTTCATTCCATATCAAGGATGGTCTATAAATGTGTAACTATTTCTAAAAATTCTCTCAAAGCTTTGATTTTTGTGTACTTGATTGACTGAGACTTTATTCATAGCAGACAGTATTTGAGATATGTTTTGTTTCCATTCAGAAAATATATCTCTATTCTGCTTGTTGAAATCAGTGCTCTGATTTGAAGAATATTGTTGTGTTGGCTTGGCTTTCACAATGAGAAATTTCTGAAGATTAGTGACTAGGTGTGTTTTTTTGTTTGTTCTTTTAGAAATATATTCCTTAGTGTCTTTTTTCCATGATAAGTTTTTAAAGTTCTGGGATGCTTAAGAGTTGGGAAACTACTTTTACTTATAGCTTAATGCACTGAGCAAAGGAAGAATACGATGCAGTTTAGTTTTAGGCATTCAGCTTTTATTCCCTTATACTTGCATTCCTCCTTCCATGAAAATATGCTGCCTCGAAGTTCCTGCATTAAACCCATAACTATAACAAAAATCATGTTTTCTACTACCATAACTTTTCCTAAAAACCTCAGTATATACTTCATGCTTTACACAATTTCTAAATCGTTCAACTTCCTTTCTCTGTGTTTAGCTGTTAATTGACAGTTCAGGCTTACAAAACCAGGTCGTATTGTTGTGTAATTTTACCTGTCCTAGTAAGGTGGGCTCTAGGTATTTGTTGTAGCAATCTACAAAGGGTTCTGTTCTCTGGTTATTGCTGGACTTCTTTGTTTAGCTTTGCTTCCAGCAAGCAATATCTAGTGAGATAAAAATCAAGAACCTAAAATTGTGCTGTTCACATGCAATGACTGCGCAACTCTATGCCACAGTTATGGAGCCGTTCCTCAGGTCCAGATTTTCCTGGTACAGGGTAAGAAAAATTTTGAAGCATTTCAACCTATTTCAAACCTCACAGTTTGAAAAGTGTGTTAAAAAAAGGCATTAAAAAATCCCAAAAGCCCCAACCTCCCCCACTCACCCCTGCCCCAAAAAATACCCAAAACCCAACCAAAACCATTCTGATTTTTTGTCAGAGTTGTAGTTGCTTGAACTTGCGTGTTGGTTATCCTGCATTTCCACAAACACAGCTGCAGGGCACAAAAATAAATATCAATGTTAAAAGAAGTACTGCTTGCCAGCAAGTTTTCCTGAAGTTCAGCTCACTTTCATTTGCTTTCCTTGTGGGGTAAATGTAGAACCTTTGTCAAACACACCCCACCTCTGTAGGTCAGTGGAAATATATGAATAAAAGCAGGCAAATAAAAGATCCTGATTTTTATGTCAAGGTAGCAGAAGTCTGGATTCAGGTTCTGTTTAAATGACGTTTATCCAATAATGAAGACCAGGCAGAATGATGAATGTGCTTCAGTGTGTCTGTGCTGAAATAGGTTTATAAACAAGCACCTGCCATAAATCACAAAACCAGCTTTGTCAAAAGTAACTAGGGACCAGATGCATCTTTATAATTACCTGTGACACCCATTGTCCTGCTTTCATATCCTCTGTTCCTCACTTAGATAATCTGTTTTATTTTGCTCATGGTTTCAATGATTTGCATTCTATTTTGAAATGTGGGCTTATGTCTGGGGAGCTTCTCATGGAAGTCTCTACCAATTGCACTAAGGGCAGCAAAATGTGTAATGTTCAGTGGCTAAATGCTACAAATCATTTATTCAGGAGAGAGGACAAAACTACTCATTAATATCTCCACAAGAACTTTGACATGTTTTCCCAGTTTAAGTATTTTTATTTGCTTGGATTCTGAAGTTTGGTCTTCAGGTAGGGGAAACTTCATAATTGTTTTCCTTGGCTGCATCTCCTATTCAGGGTTATACTGATGGTCTCAACTCATAAGGCTATTTTTCATCTGCAAGATTGTAGAACTCGTGAAGATTTTCCGTCCTCTTTCATTTTGAGTTAATCTTGCAGTGTGAGACTAGTTGGCTGTTTATGGATCCAGATAAATGGTTATTTCTGGTTTAATCTAAAGGGGGGCTGTGATGAGAGTTCTGTCTCCCTCTTATTCTTCGCTAATTTTTCTACCTTATTATGTTATCAGGCATCTAGAAACAGCATTAATGCAAACGAAGTTAGGCTTAAAGCAGGCATCATGCAGAGAAGAGTTTAAAAGAAAAGGGAATATAAAATCTTGGAGGTAAAACCTGATTGAATTTGACTTTTAAAAATGTTTTTGTATTTCCTGCTGTGGCTACTGTGCTTAGCTGATGCACAATCACAGTAATGTGTTCCTTCATATTGGTTTACAAAAGAGCTTTGCAGTAATCATGGAATAGAAAGTACAGAGCTAGACAATAAATGCCTGCGCTCTTAGGTCAGCACATTTAATTTCCCTTTCAAATCCAATTGTTCACCTGCTGTGGTTATTAAATAAAAGCATAACGTCTGTATTTGAACACCCTGTCTGTGCCACTTCAGCACCCTGTACCTGTTGCTTTGCCATTACTGATGCAAGTTGCCTCTGAGGATGTTTGTAAGAGTATGAATATATTATGTTATGTCTTCTACTTACACTATTTCCCAGAGTGCCTTTTTCTTTCTCTTTTTATTTTTGTTTTTTTACTGCCATGATGTGCACCAGACCATTTAATCTGATGGATTTATGTTTTAAATACAGGATCAACCTCACAGAGCCTACCACCCATCATCTATTAAATATAATATTTTAAATATTATATATTTATAAAATATAATATTTAAAATATTATAATTTTTATAATATATTAAAATATATTTTTAATAAAGTTGTAACTTCTGATCACTATAACAGTCTACCTCCACACAGAGGAATCCATTAACCTCTCTGATCCTTCTTGAATGATTGCATATTACGTGGGATTGTGGCTATTGGGTTCTTCATCTCTGGGAATGAAAGGATTTCGAGTAGCAGCAAACGTGATCACGGGTAAACTGACAGGATCACAACCAGGAAAGAGGCTGACAAGTCCTCTGTCTCACCTGAAATGAAGCCCTCACAAGGACAGACTTTCACATAACAGAACCCACAGGCAGTGGTAGCAGCAAAGAGGCACAGCCTGACCAGGGCAGAACAGTTCAATCCCAGCTGTGCGTTTGAGCCCAGGAACGGGAAGGAAACTGTTCAGTTCCCAGCCTTTTGTGCAAGTTCCTCTCAGATACTGCTCTACCAGTAGCAAAATAAAGTCCTTTTAATTTCCCTCCAAAGAAATCACCTCTAAGTACAGAAGATAAGACAAGTTAGCAGTTAATCCTATCAACAACCAGTATTAATTCACTTTCAGGATGGCCCTCTTGCTGATGTAGTAAACCCACAAGGACTAGCAGCCCCTTTGTTTCCATCTTTCCTGAATTAATGTTAATTTGGAACTGACCTCCACTGAGTGTCTATCATAGAGATGCATGCAAAGCTGAAAATTACATCACATTACCTTCTCCTTGCTTCAAAATTTCAGTGAGAAAATTCAGTATAGGACTAGATTAGTGAAACAAATGCTGTGTCACCATTAGCTACAACTCATTCTTCAGTGATTCTGAAAAATACTATTAACATGTAATTTTAAAGGCTGAACACTGAGTAGTATTTCATTTTAATTTTGGCCTCTTCAGATGCAGGTTCAGTTTATAATTTGCATGTGCTTCTATTTACAGTTTAAAATCTGACTATAACTATCCAGTTTAACATTCAGCATGGATACCTTGAACTTTCCCTTCCACCACAATGAAATAACATGATGATCTCACCATCAGCTGTTAACTATAGCAGAAGATGAGTTGCTTGGTAAGAGATCCTCTGATGTCCCTCCCCAGGCTCAACAATATTTAGTGTTGTTATGACCTGCCCCTGAAGGCCAGGGTAACTCAGGCTCTTGTTAATAGATTATTTGTGGTGGATTGGAGTGAAACAAGGCTGAATTATCTGTGCTTATAAATATATATACACATTTATATGTATGTAGGGTTTATTTTAGAGTAATTTGGTTGCTATTGAAAGGAGGCATGTAGCCAGCTTGGTTATTATCTACAGAAATCTAGTAATATAAAAGTATAAAAATAATGCCTAAGAAAATGTATATGGAAAAGAAAGAAAAAGAAAGAGTAGGGGTAGAAAAATATCATCACCCATGGACCCAATGACAAGTCTTGGGTGTTGCAATTTAGATATCTGTGGATCAGTGGTGGTCACAGTGTTGATCACATTGCCATGATAAAAAGTATTATCTCACCTTGCAGGATCTGCTCGTTGGACTCTTTCCTCACCTGGCTCAAAACCTGGCTTGTAGCCTCTGGTGGTGGGTACAAATTCTTCTTGAATTTTGCCTGAGCTGGCATTGCCCCATTCACCTGACTCTAACTGGAGTCAGAACAAGAGACACCAATGCCGAAGAGATGTGCTGAAGGCTGACATGCATTTTTGAAAATTGTTGGGCTGGCCTTTGTTCTTTGTAACATCATGTTCGTGTGACAATCTTAGCAAAAGTAAGATTTGCACAAAAGATATTTCAAATATTCAAGCTGGAAAATTTCAGTTCATATCTTTCAATGCGCATGAAGAACTCAGGACAATAATTTCTCCCACAGGAAAATTACTCTGAATCCTGGACTACATAAGATTTACTTCAGCAGATATTTTCTGTGCAGAGTGCTCTTCGACTCCAAGAAATTGTCTCTGGAGTTTAGCACAGGACACTAATATTTTCTTCAACCCATTCATCCTTATTAAATATTACTCTATTATGAGCAAAAGGCTTGGCTATAGCCCCAGCTTTTCCTCCCTTGGTCTTTCATATTTTAAACACGCAGATTGGATTTTGTTGCCATTTGCATCTTTTTAACTTCTATTTTACCTGCCCATTTTGAAGTGGGAAAGACTGCCAATTAAGGATTTTCTTATCGATCATAAAGGAAGAGCATTTCTTTCCTAACTCAGTTGCAAGCATTCTACCAGATTTTCAAGTAGCCTTTAAGCAACTGTCAGCCACTCACCTGTGAAGAAAGATTTCAAGTTTTGTCATGCAATTAGTGAGTGTTTAAAAGGCCACAGCATTCACAGGCTGAGCTCTGGCATGGAAGTCTCTGCACAAACAGTCCTTTTTTTCTAAGCATATCTGCAAATAGTCTACCTAAGAGATGAGGACTCAATTAAATAAGAGAGTAGACACAATAATAAAAATGCTCCTTCAAGGGGAATAGTCAATGCTTTGAATTAGGAACTCACCCAAACACCTGAATAATGCACTTAAGTTTTAAAATACGGCCTCACTTTTATGGGAATGTTTCTGAGCTGTATATACAGCACGCAGGGGAACACAAACATTCGTTTTGGTATGAAACTTTCATCGCTGTCTAAATATACATCTGATTCAGCTCCTTAATGAGGAAAGGTGATCTTCCCCGAATGTAGACTGCTGCTGTAGTTTTGGTTCTGGTCTTGTCTCAATGAAGCTTCATTTTTCAATTGTTTGTGGAGCAGAACTCAGTTCTGGTGGCACACAAAGTGAATGCCATTTAGCAGGTACCTGGCAATGTGCCAGTCTAGCCCTTATGTGTTGCCTCTAAAATTTTCTTTAAAATTAAAGATTCTTGTTTAGTAATGACCTGTGCATCAATATCTGCTACCTTACTTTTCCATGAAAAATAAATTCTGAGGCAAATGCAACAAAGTCTGGAGAATGTTTTTGTGGCTGTTAAATTCCTGAGCTTTGGTGTTCTGGCAAAATGCTGTCCCTAGTCAAAAGCAAATACTGCCATAAGTTGCAGCAGAAGCATTCTAGGAATGCATAAAGGGAAGGCAAAATTATTGTTCACTCAGAGTATGAAAGTTTTCATGTGTTAAGGTATGAAAAGAGTAGAAGGCTAAGGTTTCAAACCTGTATTCTATATCATTATCTTTTTAAAATACTCTAATTTTGTTGTTCTTTTTCACATTTTAGGACATTTTTTCATAAACATATATCTACCTAAAACTGGCTTATATGTTTCATTTGGTTCATAACTTAAGGGCATCCGTCCTCCTTTTGTGGATCTTCAAAATTAGTATATTACCTTTCTGATAGCCATCAGAACTCTGTGGTTTATAATAAATTGGTCTCCTTAGAGAATTTCTTAATTAAGCCATTCAATTCTCTCACACAACAGAGATAGAGAATTTGGTACTGGTTTCCAGGCTGGTGTATCTGTCAGACATAGCCTAGATATAAATTCCCTATCCTCTGTGTACTCTTTAAGAGCCAGGTACATTCATATACACACAGACACGTCTCCACATCCCCATAGCATGATGCATAAATAATACTTTTCTCTGACTTTCTAGGAGTTTAAGGCATTTTATTTTCATAATTTGTAGATTTATGGAGTTGATTATAATAAGGGAAAAAACGGCATAAGTAGACTTGGGGTTCTATTATGCCAAATAAACGAATGAGAGGTTTTATGTGATTAATTCTTGTTATCATTAATGGCCATTTTAATTATTATATGCTTCAAAGAGATAAAATGCAAATTTGAAACTAAAGTATCTGTGATCTTCTAGTGAGTTACCTATATGCAAATTGCTAAATGGTTTTTTAATTGGCTCACCTCATCATTCAGTTATTTTAACAAGTCTGGTAGCTAATTTTCCTAAAGTCCTGCTGCTGCTGTTTATCTCTCCCTTCAGTAAGGAGCAGTTCATTGACACCAGCATCCTGAATCCTATTTATCATAAATAGCAGCAAATCAAGATTAATTCCCCTGGTAACCTGCAATTTAATTTTACTGTTTGACTATGAATGCATTCATTTTGCATCTGTGAAGAACCTAATTCTGATTAGGAACTCTTCACTGCACTTCGTCTGTATTGTACTCAGAACTGAGATTATTTAACTGTATTGTGGAGTCCCTGTCATACTGAATAACAGTAATAACAACAGATGTTATAAATTCAACACAATCTTTTTAAAACATGCAAGATCAAATCAAAAATCCTCAGATAGCGAGACAATTGCATATATTGTCACTAAGACTGTCTAGACTGATATTTACGTGTTTTCTACCACTAGCAGTAGAAACCCAAGAAGAAATCACAGTAGACATAAAAAAGAGAAGGCACATTTTCCTTAATTTAAAGTTGCCAAAAATTATTACAACTTCTGTCCCAGTCCTCCACTTCCAGGATAGGGAGCATGTTCTCTCTACAGAAGGTGCTTTGTGTAATTTGAGTGGCAAGATCATGTGGGCTTGACCTGTCTCTTTTAGCTAGATTTGGGTGATGAATCCCAATCAGCAGCCAGAGAGGTGCAAAGGCAGCATTCCCAACCACCACGACTTACACTTGGGAATGGAGAGGTTCTGAATTTTCTCTTCAACTCTCCATCTCCTGCTAGGAAGATTTGCTAGATAGCAAAGAGAAACACCTCCCATGTTTGAATTTCCAATGCACAGTGCACTGGGCTTTAAGAAGGTTTGGATTTTTTTCTGTTGTTTTTGGTTCAGAAATGAGGCTTGAAATCCCGTAAGGACAGAGGGGCTTAATTTTGTTCGTCATTGTCAAACAAAGCAGGACAATAACTACTAATTACTAAGATCGATGGTAAAACATTTCCAAGCTGTAAACTTGTAAGTTCTTTACCTTTACAACTTTACATTTTTTCTGAAACCTGGAATCATTTTACTTGCTTTTTCATGTCTCAGTTTCTTCTTCCAAAGGCCTTGAAGACTCCATGGCCTAAAAGCCTCGGATCAGAATTTCAAGGCAACAGTGAGCCATCACCTATGGTCAAGCTTGACCTAATTCAGCTACAAGCTCCCTTGAGCACCTCTGTTCATATTCAGAAATAAGGTGTAGTTCCTCTTTTTTGAAAGAGCCTTTTCTGAATAAATACAATATAGTATTTAAAGCAATAGAAAGTTGAGAAACTGATCAAGATAACAAAATTATTTTCCTTTTTTTCCCCCTTTAAATACTCAACCGTGAAGGCTTGATGTTCCTAACATATTCATTTTATGTTACAGTTCTCAAACTAAAAAAAAACCACCTAACAAATAAACTCAAGCAACCAAAAAAAGTCCCAACCCACAACTGAAATAAATAAGGAAGTCCAAAACTCAGGCTTGTCTCTGCAAAGTAGACAGATAGCATTACAAGATGCAGATCCCCTGAGGACAAGATACATAATTAACAAATACGTTAATTGAGAAAAATAAGACCTCAGTGAATTTTCATGTTTTCATATTAATGATTGTACAGTTCAAAGTCTAAAACAACTATGTAGTATTTAGATTATATTGGTTTTGCCCTTTAAACCTTTCTTCATTCCTTCCAGATCATTGTGAAGCAAATAAAGTTTTTGTGTTCTGTTCCAACTGGAAATTAAAATGAGACCCTGGGCTCCAGAGGGCCCAACATTGCTGGAGTACGGTTATACTTATTTAATCTTTCTTTCATTTCTTAACGGTGCCGTTATGACAGGAAAAATCACCTGTTTTCTGCCATTTCCTCAGAGACAAAAATGCAGACGCCTTTATTAGAGCGCCTGCTCCCCAGGGAACTTGAGCATCACGAAACAGGTTCACATAAGGTGCCAGCAGTTTGTGTCTTGGCTTTGTCAGACTGGTTTGGTGAGCTCCGAATCCAGCAGCTATGGATAAATGAACAGCACAGTTCCAGGCTGCAGAGCATGTCATGATGGAATTATAGGAAAAGGAGATACAACAGGTGCATCCTTTGGGCGCCACTGGGCCACAGGAAAAGAGCAGAATTGTTTGCTAAGAAACCATAATTAAATTCATTAGGGATGGCTCCCCTCTACTGAGTCAGAGTTTTTTCGCAAGGCTTCTGCCCTGGAGGTCATAAATCAAAAGGAGTATGCCTGAAACTGACCCTGACTAGAGGAGATTGTGAAAGTGATGGATTACATGGCTCCTTAGCATCCTGCCTTTGGTTTAGGACTTTCACATCTTCCTCTGCCCTATTTTTTTTTTTTTTGACAGCAGCATGACAGGAAATCTTAGGAGTGGAGTGCTCTATGTAAAACTGCTTCACATTAAATCAAAGCCTCTTGTTCCAAATTCATGCTCAGGAGGAGTTAAGGAGCCACTCTGCTGAGTCAGTCACTGTCCATTTAGCTACATACAGACATGCAGACATACGTGCATCCATCCACACAACTTGCAAGATTGGTGTTCTGTGGCTGGCAAGGATAATCTAGGACTAGATTAGATAAGAAGATAGTCTAGAAATCACAATTGAATACAAATATAGATGATACTTATCTCTGTTTTATTGGTTCTGCTACACATTTTGCAGATTTTTTCTTTTCGTGTATCCACACATTTGTGAATGCATGGGAGACAGGCAAAGGTGTATGAATTTGAGAAGTTCTAATTTTAAACTATGGTATCACATTTTTCTTACTGCTTCATTTTTAAAACTTTAAACATCTTATGCTCTTAAAGCCTTGTAGTAAAACATTAACTGAACAAAGTAACACCGTTTTCATTATTATTAGTATTGCTAGTACTTGTATGAGGACAGTGGCAATCAAAGTGTTATTAGGCCAGGCATACTACAAACTAAGAAGAGAAGATAGTCCAATTCAAATCAAGTATAAAGGAAAACATTTTCATTTCTGGAAAATAATCACCAATTATTGCTGTCATATAACCCATCATGTCTTAGACCTCTTCTGATCCCTGTTGAAACCTGAGCTATGTTTGGAAAACGTATTTCATAAGCTATCCCTGGAAGTGTTCAAGGCCAGGTTGGACAGAGCAACCTGGTCTAGTGGAAGGTGACCCTGCCCATGGCATGGGAGTGGAACTGGGTGATCTTTAAGGTCCCTTCCAACCCTGCCGGAAATTGTCAGAAATTGTCTCGCTTCTTACCAGTACTGCTGCAATTGCTGTGGGAGTGCACAAAGATGTAAGGATCTCTGCTCCAAAAAATTATTGTGTATTGCCAACAAGGAACTAAAAAAACCATAATTTTGTGGAGAAGTAATGCAAAGGAGAGGAGAGCAAAAGTTTAAAAAAAATTGAACTAAATACATGCAGAAAGGTTTTTATGGTATTAACCCAGCACTGTGCTCAGAAGCCTTACACCAAATTAAAGAAGTGCCTTAAATTGGCTTAACCTGAGACTTAGATTAATATCTAGCTGACACTGCAGCTGATCTAGGCAAAGCACTCCTAGCATAGATTATTTTAACAAAACTGTGCTTTATAGTGTGTAATTAATTCCATCTGTTCCCTTCAGCCTTCCAAAAAGTAAAAGAAGCAAAAAGTGTGGCTACACAGTTTTTCTGCCCACAGAATGATGTCACTGAGAGCACACCCTCTTGGAGCTCTGACTTGGAGATCGAGACTATCAGAAGTTTGCATTGTAGATACCATGTTAGAAAGAGCTCCCCAATAACTCTACCACTCAAATACTCAGGGTTTTTTAACTATTTCTCAAGAAAATGTTGGCTTCTTTTTAAAGTAGCTTCAAAGGAATAGGTAATTTGTAGCATTCAAATGGAAAACACTTCCTTTCAAGAATATACAAGAGCTTTCTACCAACTTTTCTTCCTTTTGATTCTGCAAAAAGGGTCAGTCTTTTCTCCTTCTTTGTCTTTGCAAGAGACTGGCTGCAGGGGAACCATACTACCCAAAATTTGCCCGATGGGATCACAGCAAATAATAAATTTTTACACCAAGCCCATCTTGGCGTTCTCATAACAAGTTTTTCCGCAGTGTTAAAGCCTCTGGATACGCTTTTTTCTGCTCAAAGCAGAACTTTAAGAAGCTACTCCTTATTCTGTGTGCTAGGGGCTACGTGAAGAGCATGAGAGAGAAAAATATTCCTGAGTAGTTGTGCTACAAAGGAATGTAGAGAGCTCTCTGTTATTTCGGTTTGCCTGTTCCCCAATACACAGAAAATTAATATTCATAGATAATATTGGGGACAGAATTAGCAATGTTTTGAAACAGAAGAAACTCAATGTGTGCCAGTGTGTTTTGCTCTCAGCAAAGCCCAGGTTTTTGCATCTTCCTGAGAAACTATTCGGTGTGACGGACCTACCTGATAGAGATGGCTACACAATCGAACTCTTTCTCTCATTGTTCCTCCTTTTCTTGAAGTTTCTGTCATTCCAACTTGCATAATTACTAAGGCCCAGCAATAGGAATGAAAAGTTTTTATATTTCTGTTGCATCACCTTAGCAGACTTTAGTGTTGTAGAAAACTTCAGCGTATACTTCTTCGGACAAGGAATACGTGCATGGATTTAGTCCTTCCAAGGTACAGGAACTAAAATGATATATTCTCCTCAGGATGATATCTAAGCTACTCTACACAAAGCACAGAGAAATGCATATATTTTTATGGTTTTGAGTAAGCATGTACAGGTGATAAAATGAACAGTAGCATACTTCTAACCATAACAGATACAGATTACAATACATGTGCTTATTTTTTAATTGTCTATTACAATTGCTTGAAGCTATGCAGAAAGCAGTTTCAGTTACTAAAGCCACCCCTTATTCTTTTTTCTGTTAATTAGTTATTAATAGAAAGGAGTGAACAATAAAAATCTTTATTTTTTAATTGCCTAACTAATCCTGTTCACTTGGTAACTAAACACAAGCTCGTACAGGAAAACCACTTTCAGTAATGCATTTCAGAAATGTCTACAAATTACCTAAAATTATTTTCCAAATCCGAAAGTATTTAGCTTCAACCTGTCTATAAAAGACTAGGAACAAGTGCCTGCTTTGAAAGGTTTTCTAATGACATACTTTTCCTTTTCCAGTAAGGTAATATGAGATTAAATTAATACTTAGAATCTCAGGACTGTGAATAATATGCTTTTAAGTAGAAGGAGAGAACAGTTATTTGGCTTTTTTCAGCTAGAAATGGATACTTACAGGTGTGTAAAACAGATGTTGGACTGGTGACTAGAATTATTTGGTGCGTATTAAATACTTGTTACTTTTCAAGGTGAATGACGTCTTCTACATTGATTTATCTTACAAGATCATTGGTACAAATACATTCTGTGGAAGAAATTATGTTGGTGCCTTGCCACACTTGATTTGCACTGGAGAAATTCCTCTAAATGCTTAAAACCAAATTATAGCCAGAATAAAATCTTCATTCCTTTAAACCTCTGGGAATAAATATGCTATTGTAGAGGAAAAACTTGAAGCACCTTCTCCTTTAGCCCTTCTGTTTTAAATTGCATTTGATGCTGTAGCTGCTACTCGTTATCTTGGTAGTCCAAATAACCACTCAGATGAAAAAGGTAATGATAGCAGTAGTACCTAATGCGTAACAGGTAACATACATAATGGAATAATTAGTGCTTAGCATACAATCCCTTAATATTTGCAGCCTAATCCTGTAAGAGCACGCCAAACTCACACTTCATTTTCCTGATATCACTCAATTTTTACCCTTAGGCCTCCATCTTCATTCACTTCCTATAGTTCTACTCCATTAAGTAGATCATCCTGAAACAGCCAGTTCCATTTGTCCAGCTTCTTTTCTGGTCCCAGGCTAATGTTTCTCCTGTCCTTCTTCCTTCTGTGTCTCCAGTGAAGTTTATCATTCTATATTTTACACTGGTCCAGAATGAGATGTGTGAGTAAACAGTAAAATGTAACTGGTTCTGAGCATTGAATTAGACTTCTTGTTGCATTGTTCTTTCTGGGCTAGGATGGGAGCTTTACTCATCTCAGGCAGAATTTTGCTTACAGAAGATTCTCACTTGTTTTTCATAGCATATTACATGTTGGTTTTATTTTTAGCTGATATATGAAGGATTAGACCTGAGGGACATAAGCATTGCATTGTTTAATACAAAACTTCGAGGTTCCCAAATAAAACTTAATCCAGGAATCTTAGGACTCTGGGAACATTGGGATTACATTTTGTTTTGAGAACAAAGCTGGGAAGAACACTGGAGATGTGGAAAGCTGCTGCTTTTTCCCTTCTGAAATGGATCCAGAGGAAGCACTGCTGCTGCTGCATTTTTGCACAATAACTCATTGGCTGAGTACTTCCCCAGGATGCAGAATTTAATTACCACTTGTCTTTGAGAAGATTCACATCCAGTTCTTCACCTGTAGCAGGACTTTTTAAACTGCAGCTAATTCCAGGCTTTAGGGAAAAGAGCTGTGCTCTCTGGGAGTTCTGGAGTCTCAGAGAAAACTCTCGGACAGCTACAATTTATTACCTAGTGATCTGCGAGCAAGAGAAAGTCCCAGGTTCTGCTCTCTCCCTGCTGGGCAGTTTCACATGTTTTGGACACACATAGTCACTAGATAAAATACAGAAATAACATCTCAGACAACAGGTACCCACGGAGAGAGTTTCCAAATCTCCAACCTTCAGCTCCCCTTTGGTACAATGCCTGGTTTTATTTAGGATATAGATACTGGTCTTTGAGAAGAAAAATAAGTTTTGACTTTTTTGTTGCCATGTAATTTGTCCTTCAGCCAGCATGCAGAGGAAGCATGCATAGCTAATGAAACACTTCCGTGGAACTATCTCTTCCAAACCAGCTCCCTGGGCACCCCTGAGCTGGTAGACTGAGGAGCAGTCTGGTATGACAGCAATGAATTTGCACTATGCTGCTCCACTGATCTACCCTTTGTAGAACACTTCTCTAGGGCTCTCTTAAAAGCCATCACACGTGTTTCTGCATCTCCGTTACATCCCGAATGATACGCTGCGAATCGGCTGTGCTGCAGCACATCCGATTAAAGAAGTAATTCAAAATGTGGAGACTTAAATGTGAATTCATTGTCTGAGCTTCTGGGAAGACTCTGACACACCTGAAATGTATCATTCAATCATAATTACTTTATTAGCCACATTAGCTTTCATTTGAATTAGTTCTGGAGAAGGAAAGGGAGAATAATTATTTGTTAAAATTGTCCTTTTTCTTTTCCTGGAGAATGAAGGGAGAGATTTACATGGGTAGATTTTTTTTTTCCCCTAAATTTCATTTTTCATACACTTATAGTGACACTATAGGAGTTATTCAATGCAATTATTTAGGGATAGTGAAAATATACATTCTCCAACTGTGTCTGTATTAGCAATAACAACTCCCAGGAATGTAAACATAATGTTAACTACTGTGAATTCATAGATAATTTGTTATAAATCAGAACTAATTGCACGTTCCTGGTGTGCCAGTGGCCTTGTGAGTTTTCAAAAACCCTGCTAGCTGCTGAGAGTTAAACTCACAAGGAAACCAGGCAGAGCAAGCATTATTCTGAAAGCAGATTTCTTCACACGGTTCCCCTTCAAAGGGATGCGAGTGCAGAAGCAGAGCAGCTGCCAGAGAATGAGGTGCTGATTGTGTGAGTGTGTCCCCAGCTAAAGAGGGAATGCTGTCCTTCAGCACACAGTCCCTCAGCACCCGTGTGAAACACACTATTTGATCTCAAAGTGAGTTGAGGATCATGGGCATTTTCAGGCTCCTGCATTGCAATTGGTGACACAAATGGTACGCAATCAGATATTTGTCAGATCATTTTAAATCCTTCCTTGAGGGCAGGATACAGATGCACAATTAACTCATCACTAAGGCAGAATACAGAGAAGAGAGCAGTCCCACAGATGGGTATGTGCTTTAATATAGGTCTTGCTTTCCTAAACTCCTCAGCTTCAGTTACATTTGCTAGGGCTGCATTAGGTGAGCAAGCTGTTGCTTCTTTTACCCCAACTGCTGGTGCTGCTGTTCTGTAGCCAGATTTTGACAGTGTCAGTTTAGAATATCCTGGGAAAACAACATGTTAAAGCATGACTGGTATATGAATGAAGCACTATTGTATAAAATGCATCATTTACACTAGCTGTGCTCTCTCTTTTCTGTTCTATTATGCAAAAGTATAAAATGCTAAAGGACAAATGTCATTGCTTTGGTTTTACAACAGTGAAAGACATTAATACTGCAACAAAGATGAATGGTGCAGTCAATTCAGTTCATTCTAATTTACACCAGTTTAACTAGGAAGAGAATTTGGAATATATCTTATAGTTGTTGGTACACTATTTGCAAGAAACAAGTGGTATACAGGCGTATTTATTCAGATGAGCATGGCTTAGTGATGGCTGTAATTATAGATTATAGTCTAATTCTGGCCAAGATAATATTCTAGTTACAGATTAAAATGTGAAAAAATATTGATGAGGGTTTTTGTTTCCAAATGACAAAATGGCATCTTACAGCAACTCTTTGGTAAGAGAAGATCTTAAAAATTGTGAAGAGCTAGAAAAAGAATAGTGTTGTCCATGCATAAGGAAGGAAATGCGTAAATTATCCATTTTGTAAGGAATGAGATCTCTCTTATTTATTTACCAAAAATAGTCTGAAGTAAATAAAATGCAGATCAAAAATGGAAGCTAGGTGCAAAGTGACAGGTATGTGCCATGTGTGTACTATATATGCACTTAAGACTGTCAGCTTTGGAATCACAAGGGCTGACAGGGAACATTTAGAAATATTTCAAAACTATTAAAAGTTTAAAAAAATATTTAAAAATGTCCATTTCCTACCAAAATACTGGAAACCATGCACAAAATAATAACTAAACCAGTAACTTCACAGAAAACATGATAATATTCCTCCAGCAAAAGCATCCTTTTCTAGGAGGTTACTGACTTTTGTGTCAGCTGAGGCAAAGAGGTTAGATGTGTCAAAATGTTTTTAAATGTGAGTGTGTGTGTGGAGGGGTGTTGTTGTTTGTTTTGTTGGGGTTTTTTTGTTTGTTTGTTTGTTGGAAAGTTTTGTTCTCTTCAGCTTATTGGTAGGTATGACCACATTGAAACTTCTTGCACTCAGAGTTAAGGAAACCCAAAGCTTGGGCTAGTTTTAGATTTAGTGAGCTATGTGTTAGAAGGAAAGCTATTTCTGGCATGATGTCTTAGACTTGTAAATATGTCCTTGTAAAAAATAGGGCTGCTGTTCATGTTATCATTTTTCTTTGTGCAATCTGGCCACGTAAATCTCCTCTAACAGAATGCTTTTCTGGATTGGATCCCAGAGCATAAAAGACACTAAGGGAACAGCAATAATCACAGTGACACCTCACAGCAGTAACAGACACACTTCTATCAGCAGCAACAGGATAAGTTGGGAAAAAATGAGATGTTATTAGTGCAATTGAGAGTATATATCATTAGAGCCATCTTTTATTCCTCTCAGCCACATCACTGCAAGAAGAGAGCATATTTTTCATGCTCTAATAAAACTGGATTCACATCCTGGAGAGGGGACAAGGGGAGGATACTCTTATAATGGAAAACCCAAATGCATCAGTAAAACATTGCTGAAGTATTAAAAATAGTTAATGGTCCAGATTACAGTTCTTCTGAATTTCTTCATCCAGCTAAGCTAGCTGCTTTCTCGTGCCCTTGGGAAACCTTGCAGTTTCCCAGAGCACAGCATCCCTTTCAAGAGGAAAAGACCACAGCCAAAATAGGTGAGCAAAGCTCTGCTTACACGTAGCAGCAACACACTATTGCAGGGTTTTCTAACTTCTCAGCCTCAGCTCTTCTGGCTGTGAGAGCCCTTAGCAGCCCCTCCTTGGGGCTCCCCCGCTGTGTCCATGGGCCCAACAGACCCATTGCAGCTCAGCACCACTGTGGCACTGCCAGGGTAGGAACTCTTCAGCCTCTCTCCTGCTGCATCTGCTGCTGCCCCTGACCGGGCTGGGGGGGCCCAGGACAAGTATTGTGGCTCGCTGGGCCTGTGGCCATTTCCTGTCCCTTCTCTGCTCTTTGTTCAGACCCTGCAGGACTGTGCTCACTGTGCTCAGAGCCTGCAGGACTGTACCCAGACAGAGAGAGCAGAGCCAGCACTGCTGGCAGCCTTGGCTCCTGGCTGGCCCCTGCTCATGGAGCAGCCCTGCTCTTGCTGTGCCATGATAATGCAGAACCTCAAAGAGCAACAAAACGAGGTTGCTTTTCAAATACTATCAGAAGACTTTACCTTCTCCCTTTTTTCTCTTTCTGTGGTGGCTTCAGTCAGTGGAAAGTAAAGCATTCTGAAAATTCTTGAAAATCCCATGTTAAATAACTGCCTGCTTCTGGAGGAGGGCAGCTAATAGGCTCTGGCTACTACAGGATGATAATAATTAGAGTTATCTATTGTCAATCGTTTGCCTTTTTTTGCCTTTCAGCAGGATGTCCTATAGCCTTCAAGGTTTTTATTGTGGCATTCCATAAAGAGTCCATTCAAAGTAGAAACTGATGCAGACATAGGGAAAGTAATTTAATGAAGTCATTGAAAAGAGCAGATTCAAAACTGGGAATAGAGATGCCCTAGTTCTGTCTTCTGAAAAGAAAATTTCATTAAATTGCATTAGTTCTCAAAAATTTCTTTAAAAATTTTATGAAAAAATCTTTCCTTGCAGGAAATAAATTCCAAAAGCTTCCAGTAGGTTAAAGAAACCAACAAGACCTAAGCAAAATGTTAGGTAATTCCCTTATTAATTCTATGTTTCTGTTTCTCTCCTTGGTTCTGCTCTTGTTTTCACTCTGCGTTTCCACTGAGTGACAAGAACATAAGGACAAAGAAGCAACATGTGATGCAGATCTATATCCTTATTACTCAGTGCAGTACAAAAGTACTCTGTTGCTTTGCAAAAGAATTGCAAATTTCTGCATTCTCCATCTTCTCCATCTTTTTCTCAGAAGAAGAGGGACATCCTCTTCCTAGAAGTCATTAACCCAGGCTGGAATGATTAGCAGTACCATACTGCTAATATTATCGAAAATAGGGTTGAGAGTTTCAGGAAATCAATGATGCAATCCTGCCTAAATTAATTTAAGCAATGAGAATACTGGCACATTTAACTTGTAATTTTAAATTTCCTCTGATTAAAGTTTCTATCACTTTCCTTCTGCTGCTGAGATAGGAGAAAGCGTTTTTCTAAAATGCTGTCTATACTTTTATTTCTTGCTTGATGTGTTATGAAGATTATTCCACTTCTTCTTAGCAACAGTTTATATACATTCTTCTTCTTTTTTTTTTTTAATATTAATCAGTCCCATGGCTTTTAATCTCCATAAGCACAAATTTCTAGGCTGCTGATCACTTCTCATGACTCTCTTTTGAACTTGCCTCTCGATGCATGTCTCTAAATTCCAGTGCTCCACATCAACCACTGTGGAACAGTATTCCAGCTGGAGTCCTTTAGGTGCTGTCGGATGCACTTAGATGCTTCTTGTGGGATCCTCCTTTCCACAGCACTGCTGAAGTCATGTAGAGCAGTTCTTTTTGGATAAGATGAAGACGGTGACAGCTCGTCAAACAGAATGCTGAATGCATCACCAAACACCACGCCAGAATGTTGAAAGAATCAGTTACCTGCTTCAGGCACAGTTCTCAAAGAAGCAACCCCACCCCATAAGAGCTGCTGTGGTACCAGCAATAAAATAAAAGTCTCTGTAACTTTCCCACAGTACTAATCTCATCCTTCCCAAACCTCTGCAGTCAAGCCCACTCAAATCCAATTCTATCACATCAAATGCAGCCTTAGTGGTTACGACTGTGTCCATTTTCATGGAGTTTTTAAGTGCTCAATGGCTTTGTGCATTTTTGCTGCAAAGGTCTGCTAAACACTTCTATGTTTCTGGTAAAAAATTATTAGGTTTATAAACATAAAACCCCCCAGTGCTCAAAGAGCATGAGAACAAATGCCACGCAGCTGCTTGGTAAGCTTCTGCTATGACAAAATAAAGGAGTTGATCTTATTTCAGCTTTCATAAAAACTTGTCCTCTAATGTGACAGCACAAATAGCAAGTAGTGAACGGTCAAAGAGAAGAGCTCCCAGATGGCTCGGAGTGTTTAGGCAGTTTGGCTGGTTCTATGTGTAAAAAGGAAAACCAGACTTAAGTCACAGTTTTGTAGACAAATGTCTAGCAGGATTTAAAAGGAATCTGAACTGATTGTTCAACCTTTTCTACTCGGTGGGATCCAGTGCATCAAAGAAAGGGATGGCTGCCTTCATCTTTCATAAAACTGACAGTGAGTGTCACAAAAAAGAAATAGCTTTAAAAAAGGTTCAAATAGAGGGCTTACCACATCAATTAGGAGAATTTTGGAGCTTGAGACAATATCTGGACCTATATGATACTCTCAACCTTGCTGCAAAGCATACACAGCCTGCTGGATTTAGAGTTTCCCTGTACAGTGAACAGAAATGGAAAGGATCCTGATAAACTGAGGAACAAACTCTTTCTAGATAAGAAGCAGAGGTCTTTTTCGATTTACTCTAACCAGGGCAAGGATTTGGCATAGGAAGTTCACAAGTTGTTCCAGTGGAAAAAGTCTGATAGTTTTTTATTCCCGTGTATCTCAAGAGATAAAAATTAGGCTGAAGTAATTGATGTAAGTCAAATTACTACAGAGATGTTAATTTAATAATTTAGTTTTAGTTTTTGCCTTAAGATTAATCTGTCTCACAGCACTCTTCCGTGTAAAACTCCACCCATTCCCACGAAAGTCCTTTCTGCACTTTATTAACTTCTGTGTCCAGCTGATAAAGTCGCTCTCATCTCAAGGAAGTAAAAAGTTCAGATTATAAAAAGGGTTAAATCCCAACTTTAATATTGCTTTTGATGGAATTTGCCAGCTTATACTTAAGTTCCTTCTTCATTTCTCTCTCTCTCTCCCTCAGTATCTTTAACCTCACCTGTATCAGCAAAATGATGTGCTGGCATTTTGAACTTTTGAGTTATTATGTGACTGTCTTGCATGGATGGTTTCTTCAGCATCAGCTGGAAGGCTGGATCCAATCTCTCCCACCCCTCACACAGTCCTTGGGACTGTGTTAGGTTTGATATGTAAAGAATTTAAGCTGTGAAGGAAAGTGTAGATGAGATAAATCCATCAAGCATTATGCCTGTTCTTAGATGCTCTGTCTCTTTTTGAAGAATTGTACAGATAATTGAGATTCAAATAGATAAATAAATGCAAGAACAGTCCAGAGATTTCCCTGTAGTTTGATTGTTGAATATCTTTGCTGTACAGCTTGCAATCAAATTAATCTTCTTAGCTATAACTTTGTTTTGCTACAAATAAAGTCACATACAATTGCAAAGCCACCAAAATTCATATTCTTACATAAAGCTACTAGAATACAATACCAGAAAACTCTCTGAGTTGTCAAAACATGCCTTTAAGGCACTGCAGAAATAAGCTTGACTTTAATTCTTTTTTTTTTTAATTTGTCAGTGCCAGCATAAAAATGTGCATTTCTTTTCTTTCTGACATTCCTAGAAAGGACATACAATTCAGCAGAAAACATTTTATATTTTTTCTACATTTCTGCTCCCCAGACACTGTGCTACTAATGTGCAAGATACTGACATGTGAGTTCCAGGTCTACTTTTCTTTCTCGCATACACAAAAAGCTGAAGTACTTAAAGAGTGTTGGTGAGTTTATACCAGTATATTCTGCAGTTTTTAATGAATTTATGCTAATTCACACTAGCAGAGAATGTTCTAAATCTCTCAAGAGCAAATGTTCCCTTTGATTGCATTTTGCTGGTAGGTGCAAGCATTGTTCCATCCTGACAGGATCACTGCCTATTTTTCTTTCCAGATGCACATTTTCCCCTTAAAGGTAAGCAATCATTTCATGGTATTAAATGCTCCTTGCCTGTGGAAGCCCTTATAAAGCCACTCCAGAAATACTTATGTTCAACAGGGCATGAGAACACACAAAGGATATAAAGAAACTGCAAGGTTGCCTTAAATTATTTCGGATCTTAAAAATCTTGGAGTTGGGCTATGTTTCTATAAGTGCATGTCAAGCTTGATAAGGCCACGAAAACATCCTCCAGTCTCACTGTGAGCAAGAGCAGGAGCTGAGTGTTGAACATCAGAGGACAGTTACTCCTATTCAGTGCTGGTTGAAAACGTCTCAGCGAACAAGGATGACAAAAATAAAGCAAGAAAAAATTCCTCAGCAGAACTACAAGTTCCTAGAAACTCACATTTCTGTACATTGCATCAATCAGAGCAGCAAAACCATTCAGTTGCACGCTATGAAATGAAGTAAACTGCTTCCACCTGCTCGTAAACAGGGAAAAGGTGGGGCAGGAGGGTGGTGTGCTGAAAGTGGTACAGGATATCTGTGGGAGAAAGAGAAAACTAAACCAAATTTTAGTGCCAGACCCGCTGCAGAAAGCTGTACCTTGCTTTCTGATATAATACTCAAGTCAGCCTCTGTTGTCCTTGAGGGAAGCCTGAACTAATCTTTATTCCTCATTGATCCTAAAGCATCTGAAACCTGGCCATTGATATAATTTGCAGTAGCCTGAGGTTTCTGTCTCATTACAACCTGGATGACAAGAAATCATTGGCTGAGAGCAATATCTGAGGCGTGCCCCGTTCCACTATTTTTTGCCCTTGGTACACTCTCTAAAAATGAGTTTAATGCTAGTTGTTAAAAGGAGAATTCTCTGTTCTTGCTTTGAAGTCTTTATGGAAGAGAAGTTCCATCATATCTGCCTATTTTCTTGGAGATGTAGAAGAAAAGGAAAGAGTATTCAACATAAGGTTTCAAAATCATGTTCAAAAACGTCTGCAAGAAAGGAAGGGAGAAAAGAGGAAAAAAAAAGCTGGGGTAAAGCTCTTGAGTGGTATATATTTGGCATGTGTTTTTAGAGGATGAAGGAATAAGAACCTGAAAAGCAGAAAGACATATTCTTGAAATATGAGAACATGTAATCCTAACATTTTCCAATTCAGTAACTGGATATAGAAGCTTATTTAGAATTGCTATCCTCCTTCGAGAAAAATAACTGCAGACCCAGTTTCCCAGTTTGCTTCAGCAGCTTTTCAGAAGGAAAAAAACCTCACAAGAAATTAAGATGAAAGAACTTAATAATACACTCAATAAATAAATAACATAACCTAATAACCTCACTTTCACAGATGTCTCACCTCTGTATTGCAGGGCTTTCACCCACTGCTGGAACAGACTGACAGGGAGTGAAACCATAGCAAATTGGAATCCCAAGGATTTTTGCACAATGAAAAGGTAATCATCTTCACTGGAATTTGGCCAGAACACAGAGGCTATTAGACCATCATTTCACAACTGCTACGGGATTGTCAGTGGCAAAAGAAACTCTTTTTCTGCATCATCCAAAGGATGACACTGTTAGCAGAGCAGTGACTCAAATCTGTCATGTTCTCTCATTTAAGCAGACCTGGCCTGACCTCTCTTAGCGCAGGAGAATCTGACAGGCTCGCAGCCTCAGGTGAGCTACCATGGCTGTAGGCTTGCTGCCAGACAAGAGACACCGAGCCTTGTAAAGAAATCTGTCTGCGATATTTGGAAGTCAAACTTTTTATGGAGAATCATTGCAGCATATTCTGGTCTACATTTGAGTAGTTTGGTCAGATCAGCATTCCTGAAAGAGAAAAGGATAAAGAAATGTAGTTATATACACAACAGAACTATTGTGGAGTTCTCTAGGTGACTAGTGGAATATTTTAATACATGCAGAACCCTGTGAAATCTGAGCTTAAGAGTCCTAACTTCCCACGGTATCTCTCCCTGTGTTTCAGAGTGTTTGAGTGCATGAGAAAATGCAAAGCAGCTCGTTCTGAATCACAGAAACTGAAGGATATTGATCTTTCTGTCTCTCCTTCTGCTAACAGGCCGCTGCATCTTACATTAGAATCCAAATCCTTTTTTCTGTTCCTCCTTTCCATAGCTGAAAACGTTTCCTGTAACAACATATTTTTTGAAGCAATGGATTGGGCTGTCAGTGAACTTTCCTAATAGCCTTCTTTAATTTTCCTTTTCCTTTCAAGCCTGTGTTCCCTAGTCACAACCCTTCAGCCGATCCTAAGTAATGCTGGTCTTCTCTTCATTTGCCATTTCTTTTCCTAGAACGTTTGTAAATGATAATCAAATTTCCTTGTTCAGTTTCCTGTGCTGTAGATGGTAAAATCAGTTTTGAAACTTAGCCTATTAATGGATTTTTTTGGTCTTAGGATATCTATGAACTAATTATCACTTCCTGAAATTGCAAAGCTCGGATGGAATTCTACCACATAGGTTCATCAGATGGCCATGCAATAGGGGCAGCTTTTCCCTGTTAGCAGCGGTAATTGGGGAAGAGCCTTTAAGAAAATATTAGCAGTATGAAATTAAAGAAGATAAACGAGAAAAACATGATAAAGCTTCTTCTTTAAAATAATTTCCAGTCATTCACTGTCTTTTACTTTAATCGATTGGTTTCTGTCATAAAATAAAATTGTCCAATTTTAAATATCTTGAGCATTTTAAAACTGCACTGTGCATTGGAGTAAGCTCATCAACCAGTTAGTTCTGTGGCAGTTGACTTCCAAACAGATAAAGATTTCACTGCGTGCTTAATTCTCAGCATGTTAGAAATCCTACTGGAGCTGAGAGGGATTATTCACTTACTTAAATTTTGTTTATGTGTTTTGCTGAATTAGGGCCAACAAGATATTAAATTCATTGTGAAACAGTCCAAAGTGCTTTCAGGAAACATAAGGTGCATGTATTCAACCCAGCGTAACAGAGGTGAACTTGTGGAATGCAGCAGCCCATTGCTGCATTGTTAATCTTAGCTAACATGATTGATGGATTTATAATTTTATTGTGTGACCCAGCACAGTTCAAATCAGAATTTTTAAATTTTTGCTAGGAAATTTAAACCAAGCAAATTTTTGCTAGCAAATTTAAGCCAAATTTAATTTAAGCTTTAGTTAAACCACATATTACTACATTCAATAAATTTAAGTATTTATTTAACAATCTTTGGACTGAGGATTCTTTTTATTACTTGTATGTTAATATAGCGATTAACACTAAGAAACTTTATTTTTGATAATGGTTCTGGCTTCTATAAATGTTGTTAATGAAAGACAAATTATTGACATGCAATTATAATTTGTACGAGCAATAGAATAGCAGCACTGTCAGGTTTACAGCTGTCACTAGTAAAACATTAGGAATTTTGCTTAGCAGCAGCTCTGTAGAGAAATGTGCTTTTTTAAATGCATTCTTCTGTAATTTTGTGTCCTCTTCTAATCCATGTTAGCCATGTCTTGGGCTGCCAGGCTTAAACCCAGTGGGCTGCAAATGATTTGGTGCCAGTAGGTCTATACAGTGAAAATGGAGCAATAGTGGCCATTTAACTGTGCACTACAGCATGGCCAGCTAGAATGTCTTTCAAAGAGAAAAATGTACAGTAGCATAAAAGCAATACCATATTCAATCATTTATGAAGAATAAACAGGGCAACATTTCCTCTTTGCTCTCTAGTGTGTATTCAGCATGCTCTTGTGAGTTGTAGCACAGCATTTTATTTACTAAGAATGAAGTGAAATATCAATAATTGTTTATCTTCTCTGGATGGCCTCAAAGTACGCTGGCTGTGTTTTGAAAACCCTGTACTTCCCAGGAGAAGGAAGCAATTGAGCAAGAGATTTCAAAAGGACATAAAGCAGAAAAATGATTTGTCTGTGTGCAATGTGATCCCTCACTGCACTGCATGTAATGGTAATGCATCGGTGTGTGCTGGCAGCCATCCCCTGCATTTATTGTGGCTCCATGGGTTGGGCATTTGATGGAGTCAACAGTCTGGTCTGATTCTGCTGGACTCGTGTGGCTGTGAGGTGCAGTGTACTTGGGTATTTTTCTTATTTGAAAAATCAGGTAAATAAAATGAAGGCAGCTTCACAGCTTTACAATAAGTAAAATAAGGATCTGAGCTTGTCCTCACAATGAATCCCAACTAGCATTTGCCAAGGCCTGAGGCAGTCAGATAAAATTCATTCTCCTTTCTATTCCTTTCTCACTCTAAACTCACCTCATTCTTCAAATTCCCCGCTCCAAGCTTAACAAAGGTAGTGATGAGAAGCAGTTCTGATGATTTCCCAGCTTCCAACAGAAGCAGTAAATATGGGAAATCTGCCTCTCCTTCAAGAAAATGCAATGCTGCCTGTATTGAAATGTAATGTGCTAAAATTTAAATCATGGAAATGTTTCCTTAATAACAAGGAATTATTTTAATTATATAAATTATACACATCAAATGATTAATGCACAACATGGGAACATTGAGCCATGGATCTTTAAACCTGCTTTGGGGTAACCAAATTACAGAAAGTGTTGCACTGAGATTTAGGAAGCACCACTTTTTGCGAGCTTAAAGTCATTAGCCTAGTAGATTTCTAGACTTCAGTGGTCACTGTAAGTTTTAATCCTGACAAAAGCAGAGTGGATAGTTCCAGATACTTCCTGTGTGGAGAGGTTGCGACTTAGTTAACCCATCCAGTTGACTTCGGAAGAGAAGAGGTTGTGTGAATCTAACTTTTCATAAACCTTCATTGGACAGGGTGTACATCACTTGACAAGACTGCTAGGTCTGAGGTTTGAAGGGGTGCAATGCCTTTGCAGTTGCCAGACACCTTGAGGCAATTTTTCCTACAGATTTTGTTTTGTATATTGACCAGCAGGCCTGGCAAGGTCGATGCAGACATGATTTGTGGAGCTGTGGTTATGACTTACCAACACATCTCTAGTGGGAATGTTGTTTGTGTCAAATAGCTGACCAGGTTTTCAAAAATTCAGCTAACCCTTAGCTCTGAGTACTTCTATAAAAACAGAAATATATGAGTACTTCAGGTGAAAGCTAGTACTCCATAATAATGAGTTCATATTTTATCATTTAATTTTCCTTCAGTCAACAAATAATATTTCAACTAAACTCTCAGTTTTTCCATAACCAAAGAGCTTTCACATGCAGGAGTGCGAACTTCAGTTTGCATTAATGGTAATGTTACATTAGGGTAACCCTTTCTTTTTCAAATACTTCCATGTTGCTATCAAACATTTCTAAGCTATTACATGAAAGCTATAATGTAGTTAATGATCATTATCATGCAGATTAGTCTCTGTTAGACAACTGAGTCTTCGACCTAAGGAAGGCTGAGACACTTAACTTCTGGAAGGATTGCAACATATACCAGTTAAAGTTTTAACAGGCAACTTCCAGTGACTTTCAGATTAATTTGTGACCAAAAAATTTCATCTTTTTTCCTTCTGCTGTTAGGATAAGAAGATGTTTTGGTTTTGACTGAAACAGTTATGACAGAAGAAAGCCACAGTAATGTGACTTTATGACTTCAGCAGCTCAGTTTCTTTGCTCCTGGAAAGTGATTATATTATAGTCACTCTTTGTATGGCTACTTCCAAACAAATATTCTTACCATGGAGAAAATAAGGGAAAAATGGAAGAACAAAGAGGAAAACCAGAGCTGCAAAAATGAAAGTACTTTATGTTATCATACCACATTTTAATTAAATTCTTATTTCAACTGGCACCAGAAATGTATATAGCGTATGAAATTAGTCCAGTTTCACCTGAAGATAAAAAAACAGTTTAAATTATTTTTTCTTTAAATTAATGTTCAATTCAACTCCTTTATAGAAAAAAAAAATACACATTTTGAGAGATTTAAACTGATTTTGAAATTTGGATTTTCTTTCATTTTTATTGTAACTGTAACATCAAATTCTTCTGTTAAATTGAAGCAAACCTAAGGGCTTACATTTAGACCATGGGGTCCTGGTCTAAAGAATCACACAAACCTTAGAAAATTTTCGATTTATTCTGTAAACTTCAGAGTTTTGTGCAAGCCTACAGACGAAAAAGGAAATTCTGGGCATGTGATTCATTCTGTTTTCATACATACTGATTTTGCGTGAAAGCAATTTCACTGGTGCCATAAATTAAAAGTAATTTTAAAAAGTGTTTGTTTTTGCACTAAAAAAATGGTTTATTCACAGTAACACAGCAAGTCAGATGCAACACTGGTATCAGTGAAAAAGTTTTGGGCTTTTTTATACAGGAAAATTCAATCTTAAATGAAATTAGATATTTTAATTTCAAATAGACCATTAACTTGTATTTCAGTGAATTCAGATTTAATTTCAAGCTCCTGAGGCAGTATCTCTTCATTTCAGTACAGTGGTTTGCTCAGCTGTTGGATCACTAGCCTATGGATCGGATCTCCATCTATGGAATATGATCTCAATGGTTTGAAGCACCCAAAGAGGCAATTAGTGTTGATGAAGTAAGAGCCCCATTCTGGAGATTAATAGCCACTATTTATCTCTAGTAAAGGAACACTCAGGACAACCCCAATTTAAATTTCCTTGAGCCTTGAGTACCAATCTTCCTCAGTTACCGTCCCCGTGTGTCAGAGGGGTGGAAGTAGTCCCAGTGCTGCGCCTTTGCTCTGGGGTAACCTCGAAAGGTGTGTCCATAAAGAGGGTCACTCATATGGGCTGGTATTTCACTTGGTAGTGTTTGGTGTGAGGTATCCCACAGCTACCGGCCCCAGGAGAGGCATTTGTTTCAGGAATGCCTTAAAAAATGAGGATTTGCAGGTGATGAACTAAGATGGATTTTAATCTGTGCAGAAGGTTAACAGCCCATCATAAAGCCTGACTAGGACCAGAAGTGGCTTTTGTGTTTGTGAAACTAAACCATGCTGAGGTTTCAGTGACTGATAGTTGTGAACATTTATGGCCAGTAAACAGCACCTCTGAAAAAAACCTGGAGCTGAGCATCAGGCAGCTTCAGCCATTACAAACACAAATTTATATTGCTCATTCTGGAACAGTAGCTTTCTGTTTCCTCTGCTCGTCAGATTTGCGCAAAGCAGTTGACTCTTTATGGAACATAAATTGAGATGGATCTATAAGGGATTCCAGCTTAGTAATGCCAAGGTTCAGCAGTTAAAAGAGAGGGTAAATCTGATGAAAATTAATGCAGGAGAGACTGTAGTCTTCACCCACTGTAAAACTCCATCTGATGTAGGTCAGATTGTAGCTGAGTCTTTTCTTCTTTAGTAAACTGGGCACGATGGGGTGTCTTTTCAGGTCTTTTTCTTTGAGCCCTCTGTACAAAAGCTGTTTCCAGCTGTCTTTCATATTTAAAAAGTATCACCAAATTGATCATGGATTATTTAATAATCCTTCTTGGTCAAGGTTTTGGTTGTAAAACTTACTCAAAAGCTGGATTAAAATAAGTGTGTTTTAGTTTTGTCTTTGATACTTCGTGAATTGAGCCTCCTGGAGTTACATTCACCAGTGATCCTTGGAGGGGATAACTCCTGAAAAGGGGCAGTCTCACTTGCTTTCTCTCCATTATTTTATTTATTCCTTATTTGTACATAGGCTTCAAAATGTCACTTCATTACCATACTTCTGACTTTTCCAGAGTAGCTCATGCATGGAGATACACACGCTGGAATGAAAACATTTTATCATGTTTTTTAACAGGAAATTACCTTCCGGTTATACAAATTACCCAAATCAAGTAGATAAATGCAAGTGTGAGCAACAAGGAACGACTATTTGGATTCATTTGTATTCAGGTTATCACATTCATCATCCTCAGTCTTAGTCTGTGGTCCATTGGAGCTCCTAATAGTGTTTGTATTCTTTCCTTCATTTTCTGTTTCCTGTTATTTATCTTTTCTTTGTTGTTTTATCTTTGTTACTGTCACTCAGCCTGGCAATAATGTATATAAAATCATTAAACAAACAAATAGTTGTGAGGCCATCTCTTGGCTGATAACGAGCAAAAAGAGGTACCTTTCTGCAACAATTTATGGTTTCAGTGACAGTGTAATTCACTGTAGCTTCACGGTTCCTAGCTAGGAGAAAAACTGAGAAAAAGACCAAAATATTTAGGAAAAATCAGGAAAGGTATAAGAAATGTAAATTTCATAAGGTTGCACGTGGTGTGAGGTAGATCCTCAGTATATAAACTATGAGTATCCTGATTGATATTAGGGAATGAGGTGTCCCTGCAAACACAGTACCAATTACAAGAAATCGGGTGAGCCCATGGCAGCGCCTAAGTCACACAAACACTTTTATTCACACTTTGCCTCAAATTTCAGGAGCTGCAGTTAGCTTATTCGTGTTCCTTGTAAGGTCTAATTCTTAGATTGTGAGCTCTTGTAACAACAGTTACATCTCTCCATTTCATGGGTGTCCAGAACCTGCAATGCCTCTGTCTTGGTTTTTTTTTTCATTATGCTCCTTAGCCAGGACCAAGGTAAGACAAAAGCTACCCACGTGTCAGCCACTCTCAAGTTATTTAGGTAGGACATTGATTTTCTTTCCTATGGCATAAGTTTTCCACATCTAAAGCCATATATACAGAGACACATGCCAGCTTGCACTCACTTGTAAAAGTTCTGTGCACAATTAAAAACCTCATAATTTTGTGGATTTAATTTACCTTTCTGTTCAATGTTGACAGTTGGTGCTCCAGCAAATTTATTACTAGAACTTTCTGATAACGTTCTAGCAATACTCTCGAGTCTCTCTCTTGCTGGAGGGAGGCCCCTGAGGGACAGAGGGCATGGCTGAGCCAGGAGAGGAATTTCTTTATGTCAGACCAGTAGAAGCTTTTCTCTGACACGTATCGGGGCTGTGGTATGCCAGCTTCTCCCAGTATTCAGGTATTCCTAGCAGAGCTGTGGGACTGTGGTGCTGTGTGTAACTCCAGTAGGGGCCTTCGGGTATCACAATTCTTCGTTCTGAAAATTAAAAATAAGCCTAGAAATACCATAACAGAAGTTGAAATTAGCTCATCACGATGAGCTTCTGTTTGTGTACTCATGTTTTTAAGCAACTGAGAACAAAATCTATTGGATAATCTTATGGCTGCCACAGTGAAGAAGCACATTCCCGTTCAGACATATGCAGCCACTCCGAGGCCCATATGTCCTTAAAACTGACAGGATTCTTTGGGAAAAGCCACATTGGCACTGTCACCTTTTTAACAATGTGCAGTGACTCCATAAGTTGAGACATGTTAGCAAACAGAGAGTTCATGGAATGCCTGTAGAAATTACTGTTTTGGATCTCACATTTGTCAAAGATTTTAAGAAACTCCGAACAAAACAAAAGGCAACAAGCTTGTCCAAGGTAACCTCTTAGTGCATTATCATTTACAGAGTTGCATGGGCCAGGTTTGAAAAACAGCAAATGACTGAAGTGTGTGCGATTTGTTTGAACAGACATGGAAAGAAGCTGAAGAGTCCCAACCAGAATGCCCCTCAGACTCTGAAACCTAACGCACTGCGGCTTCCTGTGCCCACACTTCAAGCTGTGAATGTGTGGGGCTTGAAGGATATATATGCATTCACCTGCTGCTGTTTAATTTACCACTGAATTTCATGGAAGTATCAGAACATTTTACACAAAAAAAACATCTTTTCCAGCAGCAGAAGTCACCCAGATATACCCAGGAGAGAAGGCTTAAGGAGAAAGTACATCCAAGTTTTAGCTCACAAAGTTCTCTTTTAGCAGCAGCAAAGCCACCTCGCACTCAGAGAGGAAATCCCAGTTTTTTGATATTTCCTGCAATTGTAAGTTACCACGTCCCCAGCCCATGGGTTTGAGATGCTCCAGTGTGGAAATCAGGGCACAGGGGAAGGCAGCTGATACACAAAGGGGTGTGGGCAGAAATGAGGCTGAGTTTGAGAGCTTTGGAGTCATCTCAGGTCACTTGAGCCCTCTTGCAACTGGAGATCCTCTGAGTAAAAACTGAACAGGAGGGTCAGTTGAGCTACTAAACCTTTGTAGAAACCAATCTCTTCATTTAAAATGCCCATCTTTTCCCTTTAGAAAGTATAAATGAAAAAGGGAAAATTTAATCTCCTATTTTAGCAATTCTGCTAGACTTAAGACTCGAATAGATACTAATGCCTGTGAATATGCCATAAACATTCTTCTTAGCTCTCAAAAATATCTTCTTAGAGGCCAGAATTAGAAAAAAGGGTTAAAACTGCTGTGTCTCCAGCTGCCTCCAGATCAGATCCATGACATCTGATTTTTCTCTGCTTACAGAGGCAGGAAAGAAAACTTATGTTTGGTTATAGCAAATTAATTGTTCCATGTTTTTTTAAAGGTTGAATTAAAGAAATGAATAATTTACCAGATGTAGAGGGGCCATGATTTTTAAACAGAATTGAGGAACACAGCTGCACAGCAGTGAGACAGGGATGTTTGTTGCTGTTGTTTCCACACAGAAACAAGTCCTTTCAGCGTTGTAAGGGTCAGTGCCTTAGCAGACACTGACTGTAATGGACTCTAGTTACTGGAGGATAAACCTTGTGGGCTTGGTTACCATAGAGACCACTTTGCTCTAGTAAATTAACATTCCCTAAGACAAGAGTGCATCACAGATTGTGTTAAGAGCAGTCCTGGTATGCTTCCTAACCTGTATTATAATTTCTTAGAGCGAGGAATCCGTAGACAGCCAAAGTTCAAGGCTCACAGGAGAGCTGAGCAGTTGTATCAAGTTACCACATTAATTACCAGTCTTGTGTTCAGCAGCACTCTCCCGTGAGCATTGTGTACTTCAGCCTTTCATAATGCTTCAGCTGGTACCTCAGGTGATGTTGGTACTGGGCTTTTGTCACTGTGGGCAACACAATAAAAACCTGCTAAAAGAAACCAGTAAACTGGATTTATGTAACAAAAATACAGGCTGCTTCCCTGGAATCAGCAAATCGATCTGAAAGAAATCACTACTAGCAATGCACTCAGAACTAGGGACACATTCCCACAAAAATGTTTGGGTCAGATTCATTACATTGGTCTTATGAGGTATGGCTTTGGTCTTTAAATTCACCCTATTTGTTCTTATGGCTGCACATGGAGTGAAAAATCCAGGTGGAGATTTTAGGAACACACAACTGAGCTACAGGATGAAAGGAATATGATTAAAGCCCACGTGCCCTTATAATGATCACTTTTATGGAAACGAGAAATTAATTTACAATTGAGATTGTCAGAAGAGCCTACCCACCTGAAAAGATAAATACCAAAACTGAAAAAACACACAAAAAAAACCCCAGAAGAAAACTATACTCTCTTTTGGGGAACACAGGTATGAGCGACTGGGACATTTATTACGTCAGGCCACATACAACAAATATTTCAGAGAGTGCAAACATAAGTGCAGATACACTTCAATAATGGGTATGTTTCTGCATTGTGTGACACTAAAAGGTGAAACACACCACTTAGAAGATAAATGTGATAAGTGTTACAGTTTTCCCAGCGTGCAGAGCTGAGAAAATATGTCAAGTTTGCTGAATATTGCACATTCTGCCTGGCTTCATTTTCACAATGCCACCTTATGCTGGCTGGGAATCTGGGCTTGGATAATTCATTGCGGTTTCTTCAGACAACTTCAAAAAGTTTGGTTTAGTTTTTTTTCTGTTCAGTTTCTTGTATGGGTACAAGTATATGTATGATCCTCTTATGCTGTGAACACACAATGAACCCCTGGGAACACAGACCAGAGCTCACACTGAATGTAGAAACTCACCTCCTGCACCAAGAGATCTTTACCTTCAGCATTGTTTGCCACGTACCTCTCACGAGTGTAAATAGCTACAAAATGCACTGGAACAATACAGACCAACAGAAATGAAAGGGAGGGATAAATCTGGGGAGGAAAATACTTTGAGAAAAAAGGAGACACAGGCTAACCGTGATATGAAAGGTGAGGAGATTTAGCTGTGACACTGCACTGTCCTCTACTTTGATCGCAAGGAACCAACTTTCTGAAGATTAAGAGTATTTTGTTTGAGCCAAGCTTGTTTCCTAAGCTGTGGTGACACATTGTCACTCGGTTACTCTGCTGTACTTTCAGTCCAGCAGATACTGGATGTGCACACCTGCCAGGATTAGGTAGCAGCAATGGTTTGTACCCAAAAATCTGACAAAGAAAATTTGAAATAAGAAGCCACTCTGCTTTCAGGGTCTGCCCAGGATCTATGCCAGCCTACTCGGTCCCCAGGCAAGCAGGGAGGCTGGGTGGGCAACGAGACCTTCATGAGTATGTGCAAGTAGGGCCAAAGTTTTATAATACCTCTGTTTTGAAACTGGGTACCTTAAAGCAGTGTCTGTGCTGCTGTTTTCTTTTTCTGCCAGGTGCTAAAATTTATTGACTTCTACATTGTTTAATAAAACAGTATAATATAAAAATTAATATCAATAATATTAATCTGAAAATTTTGAATGTTGCACTGTAGGTCAGGCAAACAAATTGATTGCAGTTCAGAAATAATCTTTGCTTTCCTTCTCTCCTTTCAAAAAGAGAGAAATATTTGATTTTACACTGAATTTGTCCAGTAAACAGTTTTATATGACAGCCATGTAAACTCATTGTGTGCATAAAGGGAGGAATTAATTCTTTTATATGTTGCCTTTGCAACCAGAAGCAGCTTTTTCAGAAATTCAAAGACAGCACTGCATTTGAGTCCGAATTGAGACACAGGTACATGCTGAAAAAGTTACCATGGTCTTCAAAGTGTTTGTCTAACAGTAAAAGAAAGTAAGTTAAATAATTGCAATTCTTTTGCTTTCTGAAGAAATTCCATGCCGTTGGACTACTGCAAATGTTGTGGTGGCTCCACAGCTTTTGGTTACGATTTCCTGCTGGCAATGTCTCTCTGATTTTACCCTAAGAGTGGCTATTAGTGACACGAACCTGGTCAATTGCTCTCTCTGTACTTGTATAATGCTGTGGGTTGGAAATTCAGGTTCAGCAGCAGGTGCTGCCTTCAGGAACACAGCTCTTCCAGCATCTGCTGCTTGGGGACTCACAAAGACCACTGACAACAGCTGGGCTTGGAGGTTTTGCCTTTTTGCTCCACAGAAAGCTGCTGCAGTAGATGCAACACACGGAGGAGGAAGATTTCGGTCTGCCCCTGAGCTTTGCAGGTTTATTTAATGAGGGTATGCCATGTTCTTCAGTTTCCTCCAACTGAGAGGGTTTGGTGGGAAGGAGAGACACAGACAGACTAACATGGCTGTTTATTTTTATGCCAATTTTACTTGTAGAGGGTAGGGATGGTAGCCTACAGCAGACTTGGATCTCAGGAAACAGGCATTATTCTACCTTAGCAGCAGGGGGGCAAATTTCAGACATCAGTAGCAAGGGATTTTTGTTTCAGTTTGTCAGGGAGAACGGGAAATTAAAAAGTCTTTTTCTTCCTTAGATTATAATGTATCTTTCACTAATTTTTGTAGTCTGTAGGAGGATAGGTGCAGAGCTGTGTTCTTTTACGGAGCCTTTTCTCCTCATAGCCTATCAGTAACATTAGTTTAAATGGAAGGTGATGTTTGCCAAACTTTTTGGCTGAATATTTCCTAAACCTCCAGGGGCTGTCTCAGGACCACACTGCCTGTGTATCCCTAAAACCAGCTCAGGAAGATGAGGAGCAGCCCAAAAGAGTTTGTTTGGCTCATTTTAGTTCATTTATATTTAGAATGCTGTAAGTTCAGTTGTGTAATTCACAGCAATTCCAAAATGAATGAGGGAAATATCATTCGCACTTTCCCCACGTGCACGTCCAGCAGAAAGCAAACTCTGTAGAAAACACAATACTGCTTTTATTCATCCACAGTGTATCAAAACGAAATTGGTTAAAATGGGAGATGTGAAAAATTAAACGTTGGCAATGTGTTATTGGTACCTAGTTTGGTGTTCACTTTTTGGTTATCTAGAACCCAATCCTTTTCCAGCTCCTACTCGAATCCACCAGGTTCTGGGCATGGACTAACTGCTTCTGAGAACCAAAATTTTGATGAAATGTTCACTGCCAGTGAATTGGGTTTTGTAATCGTATTTTCAAAACACAAATATAGAAATAAGCCTGCAAACACTGGCAAAATTAAAAATTACTTGGCTCTGTCAACAGAGCACAAGCAACAAAATGTGTTTAAACTTGTAGAGAATTGTTTGTTTGCTTCCATTTTCACAAGTCTCACTCGTTTTCACGTAGGATCAAGACAAGCTAACAAATAACAACCGCTCCCATAAGAAACAGGAACAAAAGAGGAACAAATCCTTCCTCAACATAAAACACAGCTTCCCCTGCTATGTCTATTGACTCTGGCACACCTCAATATTCTGTTTCAACCAGTAAATAAAATGCTTTTTGAGTACTTTTATTGTACCTATATAGAGTGCCTGCATGTACAATTATAATTTTACAAACAGATATGATTAGGTGTACGTGTAGGCATGAGTATGTTGATAAATATAATATTTTAGCATTACAAACAACCTAACTGGGTGTTAATTTCAGTACTAGTCAGCTCAGTATCTGAGAGTTTTGAAAGAAAACATTTGTCACTTTTTTTTTATTGTTATTATTTTGCCTTGATTTACCAGGCAAGTTGCAAGAGTGGTGAAGTGGGTCACGAGGTGTTCGAATTTAGAAATAGAAAATAGAAATTCCATGGGTCTGAGATTGGATCCAGGCATGGATTGGAAACCAGAACATCCTGAAAGGTGATGATGTAAAATTCTGTCCTGGTCTTGATTCCTACTATCTGAAACTCAGGAGACAAGTCCACCTGACCTCCAGCAGCTTCAGTCACAGGAGCTCACACATATTTCTCATAACTGCATTTGTAATGGACCCAAAAATCCTGCGTGGCAAGGGAAAGCTTCCTAAATCCCAGAACAGAAAAAACTGTTATTGCAGTGTATCCCATGGGATTTTCCACACAGTCTTCCTGTGAATAAGCAACCAGCTGATGATGTTTTGGAAAAAAACAGACTTGAAAGTCTCCTCTGTGAAGAGAGGAAAGTGTGAATATCACCAGGAGAAAGGGGTGGGAGGAGACTGGAACAGCTGCACTGGACTTTCCTTTTTCTCTCTTCCCACTGTCAGCACTTGCTGGAGGAGGAATCACAGAACGCGGCTGAGAAATGTAGATAATAATGAGGGCACTATGGAAAAGCATGCAGACTTGTAAAAGCTGAGAGCAAAAACACGTAGAAAGTTGAGGACCAGGTGAACAGCAGTTTTTGAGAATAGCTGTGTGACAGTGAAAACTAAATGCACTTTTAAGAAATAGTATCTGGCACTGTTTGGGATTTGAAAATTGGGAGAAAATTTGAGGTTTTCATATAAAAATGGGTTGGTTTTTTTTTTTTGGTTTTTTTTTTTAGATAAGGAAGCCTAAAAGGGACAAATTAAAAAATCACACAGAAAATTTTCCAGGGCCCATCTGGGGCATAAGTGGGAGAGGGAGCAGTGAGGCAGGTAAAATGGAGATTAGTGCGGTGGGTTTGGCATTTTTATGAAGCAAAACAGATTCTCAAATGTCAAGAGTCAAGATTATTAAGTGTTCAGGAAGCTGTTGAAGAAGAGAGCAGTGAGAGCAATATGAAGAGTGTGTGGTGAATTGCACGAAAATATGAGTTTTAAAGAGCAAATCTTTTGGGAGGCTGCTACAATTAATATGGAGGACAAAGTGTTGGCTGAAATACGTACTCTTTTTTTTTCCTTGTGTAACACATTATTGCTGATTCCAGTGGAATGTTGCAAGGTGTGAGAAAATCGTCCTTTTTCTTTCAGTCCATGTGTGGTCACAATCCCAAGACCTAAAGGACATTTTTGTGGTATGATACACTTTAGCACCTTACACTATAGAAGGGCCAAGTAGAATTCAGACTTATACTGGCTTCACACCATCTTGTTTGAGTGAGGATGTAGATTGAAAATGTTGTCCCTACCTTGATGTCTTGGGTCACAATGGTGTATTCTTGCAAAGTTCTGTATCACTGTTTTCTAAACTTCAGTGCCATACCACATTGGAACCACTTTCCTGTCTTACTCCATCTGTCCTTTCGCTTCATCTGAGATATTTCACTTCAGTGCAAAGAGGATTCGGCTTCTCACCACCTGCCAGGTTTTCCCCAGGAACCATAGGTGCTTTGCTGTTCCCTGCTGCTTTTCATGCTCCACAGAAAAGCACAATTTTTGAGCAAGCCTTTGGGTTAATGGCCATGTTAAAAACATCCCCCTGTGAAGCATGAAAGACAATAGAGAGCACCGGTGCAGCCCCTAGCGACAGATGGAAAAGAAGCTGATTTGTGAAAACCAGGAACCTGATTAGCAGCCAGGCTGTGAGTTGGCCCACCTTACATAAAAAAACCCCACCTGGCCACAAAGAACAGCTCAGAACAGCTCTCAAGCTTGAAATCCTGGTGCTCAGCTTGGAGAGAGGAGCAGCTGCCACTCCCTGTGAAGCCAAACCAGAGCCTGTGTGCCCACACTGGGAGCCGTTCTGCTCCCACCTGTGCCTCACAAGGAGCTTCACAGGTGGGGCTGATTCATGCCCATTGTCTGTGGATGTGCCAGTCTTCTTCACACCAAATTGTCTGACTCAGATGAGAAGAACCTAGCAGAGCGGCAAAATCTCTCATGTCTTTGCTATTCTTAGCACCAGAGAGCAGTTACAAGATTTTCCAGTGGTCTGTGTGGACAATATAACAATACTTAATGGATTTGGGCCTTTTTGTGATCGTTTGTCAATTGGATAGGCTAAAAAACTCACAAAAGAGCAAAACAAAAGGAGGCCATCTTACTAATATCGAAATAGCTTGTTCTGTTTGCTTTGGTTAGCAGCCAGGTTGGCACTTTGGCTAATGGAATGGGTATTTTGAAGCAGAAATCTCTACTGAAATGAGTAAATTATAGCAATAGTACTTTCTAACTTCTCATATGCAAGTATTTTTTACAATTCTGAAATTAAATGAGTTGCCAGTGTCCACAGCAACGTGTTTTTATTGCTCATGCAATTTAAAGTGTGTGTCACCTTAGTCCAGAAAACGCTATGGACTCCTCTCTAAAAAATTCAAATTGGTAAAAACCAGAAGTTTCTGCTTCTTTCTTCCTCTTCTTCTTCTTTTCCTTCTTCTTCTCCTTCTTTCTAACCTGAGCAAACCAAAAGCACCAGACAGAAGAAAACAAATTTTAAAAAAGAAATAGCAACAGGAACGGTTGATGTAGAAGGCCTTTACTTCCTTTTCTTCGGTGAAAAGTATGATAAATACTACTAGCATAACTTTTTGAACCACACTCTTTTGTTGTCTTCATGGACTCTCACTCTATTCCTCTGGTTTGTATCTCTCAGAACACCTTGAGACTAATTATTATAAGTAAATATTACAATATGTGAATTTCTTCTGTAAGAGAGGATTTCTTTTAGTTTGCACAGTGGATGCAGCACAATAAATGCATTTTTAAAATGCCATGGAGAAATGAGGTCAGCTGCCAATATCTTATGAAGATAGTAAATTATGTGCACAGATCCTACTGCATTAATTAAGATAACACAGGGATATGATTGTAAACTCTTTAGATACATGCTGCCTTCTATCAGCTTGTCATCTGAGAAATTGATCAGTAGATTATTCCAAACTTAATGTCAAGCTTTTTAATCAGAATATTTTCCCTATTCATAAGAAAATCATATAATGGCATTAGCAAAAGTATTTCCATTCCCATCTGTAGAGAGAAGGATATCTTCCATGCTGTAGAAAAGAGCTGGGAAAAAGGTAATAACAGGCCCAGCAAGTGGAGGTACAGAACTGATGCTTGAAGTGGCCATCTTAAAAAAACCAGAGACTAGACATGAATAAAGGAATAAAGGAAGGTATTTATTTGAAAGGCCTTCAGAAGTACACCCTGAGGAGCTAGAGGCCACTGCCAAGATGGACCCCAGGTCACGAGTTCTTCACGCTTTCATAGGTTTGGTTCATTTGCACATCCGGGTTAATTCTCCAATTAAAGCTTCAGTTTATGATGTGATTTCCCCAAGCTTCCACCTCTCTCAGAGGCTTGGTTTATATATTTGGGCCGAGGACAGTCTGAGCGTCCTTGGACAGCAGGCCTGGAGAGGCTTTGTTATGTCTATCTGGCATGAGAGAAGTTAACAAGCTACAAGAAACTTCACAGTTACACACTGGGCAGTACAGGCAGGATTTGGAAAATATAAAAGTGAAAACCCAAGGCATCAGAACTGGCAAGGAATAATGGATTACATTATAGCACAGAAGGAAAGCCATTCGCTTTAATCAGTAGTGGGTGACTTCTGCAAAACCTACTGTATCTAGCACAATTTAAAACTTGGAAATCAACTAAAGTCTCTGAGACTTTCCCCATGAAGAGAAAAAACATATTGTGGGCTACAACAACGACAGTTGTTTTAACAGACTCAGCAGGCTGGCGAGTGTGGCTCTGCAGAATGCCAGGGAGTCAGATGGTGCTTTGCCCATGAAAGCTGGAGGGAGAGAGTAGGGAAACACGAAGCAGAGTACTGAATGGATATGTCAGAGACAGACTTATACAGGTATGGACATTCGTGTGTGTTTATGCAAAATAAAAGGGATTACTGGAATTGCATACATGCTGGAAGCACTGTATGTTAACTCCTGGCTGGCTCAGAGTGCTGGCTCCTGAAGAGTGATGGAAAGGACTCCAGACTTTGACACCTTTGATCTGCCTCAGTCTAAGGTGACTGACTAGAACCAGCTCCCAACAGAGAGCAAAAGGCTGAAAGCCTGGGTTTTGTGTTCACCAGCAGATGGAGGCTGTAAACGCCTTCTCTTGTCACTTCCTTCAGCAGGAAGGAGTGTTCCTCTGCTTTGTCCAAATGTAATTGATATACGGGTCCCACGGATTCTCTGTCACTGGAAAGAACTGCAAACTTTCCTTTCAGCAGGTGCATGCAGCTTGAATTTTTTTTTTTTTCTTTTTTTTTTGTCAGTAGAAGCATTCAGGATTGGCTTTATGATTTCTGACTTAGGATCCTTATTAAGTTTCCAGAATTGGAAGTTGTCAAATCATATCTCCTCTAGCCCATGCACAGAGGGAAAGGAATCTAGTATGTCCTGCCCACAGCACAATTTTAAGTAGAAATCCTTATCTCCACGAGTAGTATGTACTCCCAGAGTAGGTCCTGGAAGCTCATGCTTGCTGGGGTTAACCTGAACATCTGCACTGGAAAGAATAAAGCAATTGCCAGGCGGCTTGTGGAAAGCCCTCCAGAACGTGGTGAGATTGCACTGCTGTTCTTGTGCTCAGACATTTGTATTCCAGGCACGGGAATTGTAATTTCTACTAACTAGGAATACAAGACTGCGCCTCGTGGAATGTGAGCGGCTGTTTAGCAGTGCAGCCTGCTGTAATCGCTCCAGATCTGTCCTCCAGTCTCTGCACTCTCTTGTAGTATCCAGTCCTGCCCAAGGAAACGGCACCAACACCCAAACTGTAGTTTGGGATTGTCTGTGGCTGCCTGTGCTCCAGGCTTTCTGTTGTGGTCACAGTCCTTGATAGGAGACAGAAACCCTGGGGGCTCAAAGAGACACTCAGCTTGTCCCCGAGGTGACTGTGGTCAAGTTGGAGAGGAAACATTTCTGCCAGCTCCTTCCATGCCCCAAGGAAGCCACATTTCCTCATTCTTCCACACTGCAAGGAAGGAGAAAAGAGGCAAAAGCATATAAGATAATCAAACTGGTTAGCTGCAGGATGAGAAGGAAATAGATAAAACATATTATCATTTCTATTTTTTAAAGTTTGAAGCATTTGCAAGCTGAGGGTATGAGGTCACACCTGGAAAAAGAAACCATGATCCCATCTGTTTTTCCCATACTGCTTAGGCGACTGGAAGTGGTCAGCATCACCAAGGATGTCCCATTCCATTTGGCAATAATGGAAAAATTTGTTTAAATCTCAAGCTGGCTTAGAAAGTTTAATATGAGAAAGCATGTTTTGTTGTCATTTACAGTGTTTTAGGGCTTTTTACACAAACAACTTTCTTAGTTTTAAAATAAACTTGCCCAGATACCAAAAATCTTGTCTTCTCTTGTGATATCCGAGGATGCAGCTTTTGTTCTAAACCTCAGTTCCCGGCAGCAATGCTTTTACAACAATCTGACATGGCACACATCTGCCCTTCTATAACATTTATCATAAAAAAAAAAACCTCCAAGAAAGCTCTGGAGGGATTCATTTCTGAATAATAAGGGTTTCTGAAGAGAGGGAGTGGAGGTACAACCAGAAGTGGAATCACTTGAAGCAAGAGCTCTAGAATATACAGTTTTGCACTGTGATCTCATCTGAAGTGTATGCTCACATCTTAGTAACTACAAAAGGAATAAACACATGTTCTAGGTGAGAAGGATTGGCTCATGTATTTAAAATGTGTCTTATGGTTAATATTTTGAAGAATCAGGGTGTATATTAGATCAGTGGTAGAAATGATGATAATAAGGAGCACTGGCAACTCTGTTTTACAGATTCTTTCCCTGTCACTCTATGACTTTCACTATACTGTCTTTTTGTGTTTCACCTGTTTCTTCAAATTGCATGGATTACCCCTAGGTCATAGGACAATCCTGTAGGGCAAGGAGAAAAGCCTTGTCACAAAGAAAAATGTGCTGCTCTTTTAAAACATTAGTCTGGAAAGAGATAATATAGACGGGTGGAATGATTTTCTTAGCTCTCCATTGTCTTATTTATGTGTATATAATTTTTGTATATATTATTTGTTGGCTCCTTAAGTTACAGTAATTGCTTTGAGACATTCCTTAAGATGGATGTAATAAGAAGTGTATATTACAAAGTTTTTCCAAAGTGAACAGCAAATTGTCCAAATAGTCTTTTCAAATAAGTGGTAAAATATCTAAAGCTGCACCATAAATTGTGTATTATAAGTGAGCTTTCTTCAAACCTTTTGGCATAACACCATCACAACATCCTGCCAGAAACAAATGGAGTAATTGGTCCTGATTTGAAGCATCATAGGAAACAGACCTGGGAATTGGGTAGAAGTTCTTTGTCCAACCAATTTCCTGTAATTCCACAACACGATTATGTGTGACAAAAAGGAGTATTCCCTGGACCAGGTGTATTTGGTAGTGTAGGGTGAGGTCTGAAGGCTACTGGCCATAAAACTACTACTTTTTGGCCAGTTTCAATTATAGTAAATATTCCCAAACCTGGAATATCTAGAAGACTGAAGGTACCTTCCAATTTCCCCAATGACTCGTGATGTTGTCTAGCGCACTAGCACTGCTAAAAGACGTTTGCTTAGTTTTAACGAGGAGATTCTCGGGGAACTTTGCTGTAAAAGCTACTGGTTATTTTCTTTTCCTGTGGTTTATTCTTCCTCCTGTAGGTAAGAAACAAACAGTATTTCTGTGTGTCTTAAAATAAGTTGATGGGGCAGAGCGGGCATTTTAGAGCCATACAAACATCCTAGATCTTTTGCAAACAAGAACATACGTGACACCCATATCCTACCACAAAAACATTATTTTCACATGATCTGCTTCCCCTTCCAGTGTGAACTGCAGACGTCACCGTGTTTGCTTTGCTCTGAGTGTCACAGTGCACCACAAACACTCCCTGGGTGTCGCTCTCCAGGGGCCAGGCAATTAGACACTAATTGAGCAGCTGCAAAGCCGTGGGAGGCTGTAGGGATACTGTCTGCAAATGGATCAGAACAAACCAATGGACAGCTGTTTCCCTTGACTGGAAATTGCTTTGCATCGATTTGAGCAATAATCCATGCCATGACACACATCAGGGAGATTGGAGCTGATGCCAGTCATTGACAAGCTCCAGATTCCTGGTAAGATGATTTTGTGTACCACGTGATACTAGAGAAAAGTGATATTAAATGACTTTTTGCTAAAATGTCCTATGAAAATCAGAGCATTGTTCTCTTTTTTCTTTGACTGTTTTTTTTTTTTTTTTTTTAAGAAGGAGGACTAATTTTGTAAAAAAATATTATTTTCTCCACATATAAAACCAGTTTCAGTGGAAAGTTTTCAACTATCCATACACTTTAATGGTCTTACACTGGATTTGCATGGTTTTAAATGAAATCAGGAACCCTCCAAAATAGCAACTCATAGATTTTGCTCTCCGAGCTTGTTTTAAAGGTGCTGACAGTGCCCTGTAGGAAGGTAAAGAATGATGGTTAAATTAATGATATCATGACAACTTCTTATTTCACCTATTATTTTTAATAATCTGAAAACATCTTACGGGTATTTTGTGAGCTACCAATTACTGATGTGAAATAAAATAGTCCTAATCCAGATTTATAGAAATAAGCAGTTCTTTCAACAAATAAACAGCAAATAGGTTTGCACTGTTAGCAGCAAATCCAGCCTTGTGAAGTGAAATGTTGCTCCAGGACAATGGCAAACTTGCTCTGGTGTTTCAGAAACCAACATCTCAAACACTCAAGTATTTGTCAAGTATGGCTCTATGCAGAAACTCAACATAGAGATAAGCAGTATAGCCCTTGCATTAAAGTTTTCAGTCTGAGAATAGTTTATTCATTGCTGAATACATTTTAGTTTCTAAATTTAGCAACTTAGCTAAAAAACCAATAATAAGACAGTACAAATGGAGAATTTCTATTCAGGGAAAATTGCATTTGAATGTAATGAAAAACAACACCTCACAAAAAAATCTGGATGGTTGAGGATGAATTGGGTAAAATCAGCCAGCAACAGAAATATCTTATGAATTTCCTGGGGAAAAAAAAAAAGTAGTTTTGCTTTGATAAAATGATGGCAATCTGAATTTCAGGCTCCACTTCTTCCAGCTGCCCCAGGCTTTCATTGCAGGGCCTATCAGTGGAAGGGAATGGTATTTTCCTAGGACCAGAATATTTTCTCTGCAAGTGTGTCCGCAGAGGTGCAGAAGCAATCTGAGGCTCTACTTGCATGGCTGTGTCAATTAACTATGAGAACAAACTATTGCCAGGAAGAATTGCTAAGGCTTGCTCTTTCATTACTGCAGGCACCTACAGCAATAGCGATGCAGGACAGGACACCTGGAATACACTGATCACTGCAACACAGAGCCACTGTCACAGGAAAATAGCTCGAGTGAACAGGGACAAGTGAATGAAAGGGCTTGATAATCCTGACCGACCAATCTCAGAAATAATAAAGCTGATTTTGCACTGTTTCCACTTTACTCCAGCATGCAAAATCGGTACAAACATCAGCTCATGTCTTTGACAAGTCTTCACAACATGCAAGTCCTAATTAGTCCTCAGTGAGGAAAAGGCAAAGCTAAAATATACTTTCTAACATTTTTTATTATTATTATTTCATTTACAAGACTTGTGCTAACCAGGATATATTTGCTGTGAAGTGTGCTGATTATCTACAGGCATGCACGGAGAGGATTTTACCCAAGGAATTATCTGAAGTTGTATTGTCCAAAACTAGATGCAGTTATTTCTTACACTATTGAGTAGTTTCAAATGAGCAAGCAACACAAATTGAGTGACTTTTTAGCCTCTTAGCACAGGCATAGGAAAATGACACAAATCTCTGGGGCCGTGGATCATACCAGGGCATAATTTCACTTGCTTGAAAACATGAAGCCAAGATCAAGATAAGCCAGTGTTATTCAAACCTTACCAACAACAATGTTGAAAACAGTTTGCCAGGACTCTGCTTCAAAACAAACATTGCCAGCATGTTTCTGCCTAGAACAGCTTCCTCTGTCCCATTTATCTGTAAAACATATTCTGCTCATTTCTTTCCCATCAGATCCTGAGAAGCCTTTACCATTCCTGCGGTATCAGGATCTGGACACCAGCTTCCATGCAACTTAAAGATTTTAATAATGATAGTATGTCCTTTTCTGCAGGCCTGCTCCTACCTTTGGTGCCTAGTTAGCGACACATTATCTGTTATCAGACCATCTTCTTGTTTTAATTAAGCTTGCAGGGAGGTTTTATTCCTCTGCCGGTGATGATCTTTGGTATCTTAAATTTAATTTCTTTTTATAGTCCCTACAGTAGCAAGTAGCAAAGAGGAGTTTTAACTAATAAAAAAGTGTTGGAACCTTGGAAGCAATAAGAACTTGGCAGCAATGCACACGGAATAAGATAAATTAGCGTATTTAAAAACAAACAAACAGGCACTATAAACCTTAGTAAGGCTGTGAACAGCGCCGGCTTTCAAACGCAGAACCTTGCTGGCTTTTAGGAGAGGGATGAGGGGTGGAAGGCAGAAGTAAAAGCAGTGTGGTTGCGTCTGTCTCTTCTCTTTCTTCCTTCTCAGCAATCCAATCAGGTGTTACAGAGACCCACTTCAGTCAGCCCTTCCTGAAGGGACAGGCATAAGCAAGCAGAACACTTATTTTTTTTCTATTTGGGCTCAAAATTCTGGGTGTTGGAGCCCTGAACTAGCCTGTAGAACCAAGTGGTTATGGAAGAGATGACAGAAATTCATCTCAGTTTCTGACTTCAAGCTTGATTCTTTCACCTGCAAACCAGGATGGAATATAATTTCAAAATATGCAAAGCTGTTGCTTTGGAACAACGTCTTCACAATCCCATTTGGATGGGAAACTGAGTAAATAGATCTGAAGGCAGAACTGAAAAATGGGAGTCCCTAATTCAACCACTCTTAGCTTTGCTGCTGTACTTCAACAATGCAAAATGCTTAGAAAATATGGCTGCTCATACAGCATGAAATTTGTCCCGGTGTTCAGGGTCATAACACTGAATTTTACTTAAATATTTCAGTTGCTGTTGCATCCCTCTTCTTTTACCCAAAGGCATTCATTGAACTAAGGTGGTGTCACATTTTTAGCATTGCCCTTTAGAAGCCGAATGTACTTTAAAACCAGCTTTTTATTTTCTCACAGAAACTAAATAGGCTACATCCCAAAATTTTAGACCACTTTAAATTGTTTCATAAATAAACCTTCTATTTATTATTTATGTATTAGTTATTTATATTGTATAGTATAAGACAACTGGGTGAGCATGAATATAGGAAAAAATTGCATTCCTATCAAGAAAGTATTTCTCGAGCTCAGGAAAAGATCCACAGCAGAAAAAAGCTTTCGTGTTTATCAGGTAACATGTCCACCAAATTTAAAAGAAAACACCACTTTTTCTAGAAGTGAGGTGAGTGACTGCCTTTGAGGGAAAGATCCTCCTACACTCACAGCAAGATGTTCTTTTTTTGGTAATTCACAGTGAAAACAAATGCTGGAGTACCTGGTGGCATGAAATAAGGGGGCTGACATTGGAAGGAGAGAACAGTGGTTGTTTACTCGGGCTAGAAACCCTTGGATGAGGTGCAAACCTCATCTAACAGTAGGAATACTTGTTACATTAACAAGATTTACTGACAGACTCCATCTGTGCCTTCCCACCAAACAAGGTCACTCAGTTAGATCCTAAGAAGCCTAATGAGCAAAGCACCAAGTCTCTGGAGTGATAATGGAGCTTTGCTCTAACTTACGCCTCAGGCACTTGCAATATTTTTAGTACTGGAAAACAAAATAGGGTAGAGGAAAAAAGGTTAAAATTTTTATCCCACTAGTCCACCTTGAGAAATATCAGTGTGCATGCCTGGGCACGGACGTACCTGGGTATTTTTTCTTTCTTTTCCTGGTGATTTGCAGTTTACTCTTGAGGCACTCCAGGGCCGTCATCTTGTCCATTCATCTCACATCTGCACCTTGGCCATGGAAACCTCGCTGTGGTGGCAACGTGCCCGTTCCTTACAAAAGGCTGTAACGTCAACAGCATGTGTGGTGGTTCCAGAGCTGAGGGAGAAGACCTATCTTTGGATTTTTGCTGCTTATCCATTTTCTGCCTGGAATTTCTGTGATACAGTCTGGTCAATTTATAGCAAATATTATGGTAAGTGCAAAGGAGGAAGGGACAAAAATAAATTTAGAGCATTGCAGGGGCCCAAAAAAACACTGTTAAGAACTTTGATTACAGTGATTTGTTCTATAGACACGCAGATAGTTAAAAACAAGCTGAAACCCTGGTACCCTAAACCCCATGTTTGATCTAGGATCTATTCATATTTATCTGCTATTGCTATGAATATCTGGTCCAGTGTATGTTTATCATTCATCCTTTGCACTCCCTGAAAGAAACTACCCCAATATTTGACTTCTCAGTGAATAAAGGAATACTTCTCCAAGTCTGTGAGACAGGATTGAGGAGACCAGAACCAACATGGTAAAACAATGGAATAAAAAGATAAATTTAGAAGGATCATCAGTGAAGTTTCTCAGTCCCATCCTTTAGTGTGGGATGGAACGTTTCTGGAATGAAATGGTGCTTCTTGTGATGAGTGATTTATTGCAATGTATGGCTGTCAGAGTCATAGTACGGAAAAGACGTGGAGCAGATCTGGTGGAAATGGCTCCACTGTGCAGGATCTATTCTGCGTCACCTTCTGACAGGTTTCTGTTCTGCCTTGGTGTAAACTAACTCAGGTCCTAATATCTCACACACACAACTCTTCTTCACAGGATGGGGAGTCACATTTTCACTTACGTGCCTTCCCACTCAGTGTACACAACAGGGCATTACCAAATTGTACACCTGGTGATCAGAACAGAGCATCAATTTAAAAGTTCTAGGGGATAAGCTTCCAGGAAAATGCACGTGTAGGAGTGAATATTTCAATATTCTGGAGGAAAATGTCTCTACAACTGTCAAGAGGCTCTGCACAGTGGCACTGGCACTCAGTTGCCTTGTAAAATACAATTGTAAGAGATGTCTTTCTGTAGTGATATAACATCACTGACTGTGGTAGCAGTAGAATCTCTAGAATACAAGTGGAAAAGACATGACAATTTTAATTCTGAGTTGAAGAATCCACAAACATTATGAATTACATTTTTATTTATTGCTTAACTTATAAAGATGCTGTTGTTCAGGCTCTGCAAAAATCCATCCACCAGCAGTGAGTGCAGAATGGAAATCCAGAACTTGGTGTTAAGCCCAGAGTTCTTTGGGATCTCTATCCAACCTTCCAGTGAGGATGTCCTGGATTGCCCACAGCTTTCAAATGGCAGCTGAAGGTTGCTCTAAACAGTGCCAAGGTTTTTTTAGCAATACTCAGACATCTAAATTCCCCAGTTACAACTAGTGGGTAATTAGTTCAGCAATATGAGCAATATAGAGGTAGGAATTGGTGTTTTTCCCCTTATTCTCGATTGTTTCCTGCTATATGACAAACTTACAAAATGACAGCTCTGCTCATGTACTCAAAAACATATCTAATAATATAATGACATATCTAATAATCCTAAGAAGTCCTCTCTATTGACTGAGAGACATAATTAAATGTTCTGAGAGGTAGGGGTGGAACACTGTGAGATCTCCAAACTGACAGCAAGGATGTTATTAATTCCCATGCTGTGCACAGAACAGCACATCACTCTGCACACGCACGTAAGGAGAAATGAAGGTTTAAGTTGCAGTCTCTCAACTCTTCTCCATAAGGAGCAGGTGCTTGTTCCCTGAAATCCCTATTCCTCCATTCCCCAGCTAACTCTGGCACACCACACAGCACCTCACAGCTGAAACTCAAAGCAGATTTTGTCCTGGCTGCACACAGGTCATGAGGCACACTGAGAGCTGCACCCTTAGGTCACTGCAGCCAGAATTTCTGAGAACCTGGAGCAGTTTCTTCCTCTCCCGTCACATCACATTTCTGTTAGAATATTTTTTATTCCCTTCTAAGCTTCCCCACAGCCATGCTTACCTCAACATTGTATGTTATCAGCATTCCTTCCCAGTCAGCCCACCCCTCATCTCCCTCTGCCCTCATACCTGGCCTAGGTCAGCCCTAAGCCCTGGCTTACCTCTTGCTTCACTGCAGAAACAAGATAAGACTTGCACCTTGAGTGCGGTATTCCAGGCACTTCTCATAGCTGTCTTGCCAAAACCGGCTGTCTAGGCTTTAAAAGCATCAGTTTCTTGGTTCTTACTTGAAGCTGGGTGATATTTTGAAAAACGATTAGTTTTAGTTTGCTATGAACCATGATTTGTGTTGGATTTTCCTTTATTTTGCAATTTTCTTTAGCTTTTATAGTTTTGTATGGCAAAAAAAAAAAAAAAAAAAAAAGAAAAAAAGGAATGATCTCAGATGGCTGTTCTGACCCTGGATGGAGACCAAAGCATTTTTCTTTAATAGGTATTTCACCTCCTCTACTGACCCATATTGTTCAGTTATTCATTAAACCTAAAGCATTGCGTATGCTTTTTCTTTTTCTTTGTTGTTGTTTGGGGGTGTTTTTAAGAAACAAAACAAACAGTTGATACATTATAATTTAAAAACCATATCTTAAACTGAAAGGAAAATTAGTGCCTGAAAAAGGGAGTCCAAATTATGTTTTGCTATAAAACCTCTTTACAACAGGAGTGTTGACTTAAAGAAATTATATGTGTAATCAACAACAAACCTTTTGTGTACATCTTACAATACAAAAAACTACTTAAAAAGATCCACAGATGCAGCTATTAGGAAGCATGTATGTAGATTTTGCATTGAATATTCTTACATAAATAAAAGAAATTAAGGGTTCCAAGAAGCTTTAAGTACTCACTGTGAATAAATTGCATCTAGAAAGCCTTGCAACTGGGGTAACACGAGCTCACATGATATAACTACAAAGAGAGATAAACCATTGCTTGGGATATTTCTGTGTCCCTCATTTAACCTTTCAATAAAAGATGCTGTAAGCTTGAGCAGTTTTAAATGCAACATTAATATGGGAAAGAAACTAGAATGAAACATTTCAAGCTTCTTGCAGAGGCAGTAATTTGTTGGCTGTTTCCTCTCAGGCTTTCATGGTCTGGTGCCCAGGTGTCCTGCCCCGAGAGCTCTCTGCCATGCTCACTGAGGGGTGCATTTCCACTAAGTTTCACCATAGCCTGAATCACTTGCAATTCTTGATGAGTTTCAGCCAGACATGGCCAAGGAACTGTAGACAAGGATGTGGAAGAGGGGCCAGCGAAAGGCAAACACAGGGAACACTTTTGTACAATAACATTGGTCATAGGACGGGTACTTCATTTCAAGGGAGCTATTCTGATTCAGCCCTGCTAATATCTGAACAGAGGGTGCTTAATATTTAATTAATTACAGCGGACCTTTTCTAGAAATGAGTGTACCCCTCACCCAGTGATTGAGACCGTCACAGGGTCTGAGACTGTATTGCATGAAAGATACTGGAGTGTTCACCACCACCACTGTTTGCTTGTTGCATCTTGGTTTGAAAAACCAGCTTCATGAAGAAATGCTCTTCTGTTTGCCAGCTGGGCTCCAGAGGGTTTAACCAACCAGTAATAGGACCCCCCCATCTGCTGGATTTTCACTCGTTTATGCTCCTGCCTCCCATCACAAACAAAGCACATACTGAAATCTCTACTGAGATGACTCTGCTTGTGTCACTCAGAAAAGCACTGACTGACAATTCTAATGCCTCAAACAGTGTTCTATACCATGTTTAGATGCAGAGAAAAGCTAATAATTATAGCAGTGACTCTTTCTGTGACTGGGTAATACGTACAATGCTTATGATCCATTTCTCTTAAAAATTAAAAAAACCCCCCACTTTTATATGGCAGCTTCTGCAGTGAAACTGATTTTAACAGGTTCTTTAGGGATTCCAGATGTCACTTGACAACTTGAACAAAAGCGCTACTGTTTCCATCAGTCTCTGTGCCAAGAAATCATCTAACAGCTGCAAGAATACTCAAACAGTTTTAAGATTATTTTTGCAGCCAATTTCTGTCCACAGAATTGTGGAAACAGTCCCCCAGGTATGGGATAAACCTTTGTGGTTGTTATCTATCTGGAATGATATATAAAGAAATTACAGCCCTTTTATAAGTAGTATTGATTAGAAATATAGCTGTGGAAAAAAAAAAAAACAACAAAAACCAAAAACTCCAAACCAAAACTAGTACAGCTGAAAACCTGTCTGGTTTTGATTTGGTTTGGGTTTTGTTTTTTTCCCCAACTGTAGTTATTCAAATTATGTAAGCTGTACTTAGAAGTAAACCTTTGCTCTGCACAGCCTGCCTCAACACAGTATCAGGCCCTGTCTTCTCATGAATAGATGACAAATCAAAGAAATTGGAGGGAAAGTTTCAAAGAGAACTGAAAATATTTCTCACTACTCCATTTCACTTAGGGGCATAAGCTCTTTGGGACAGATTTCTGTGCTCTTCTGCTTCTCTTCTATATTTCTGCAGTCACAGATTTCAAAATAAATCTTTCTCTCCGAGGAAAAGACTACTAAAATGCTAAGCTGTGTGACCTAAGTGACAGCTTAAACTATGTGCCATAAAGTCAGAAAATGGTGCCTCCCCTGGTGTTCTGAGGATGTCAAACAACAAATTCCCAGAGCTTCTCTTTTCACACAAAAACAGTGCGGAAAAGACAAAAAGTAAAACTTGTTTGTGTCTGATGGTGACAACTAATAGAGCTACAAAGCCTCCTGCTACCTGAGGAGCAAGCCCTCCGTGGGCAGGGTGAGAGCAGGAGATAAGAGCAAGTATTTGCAGGCAGCAAATGTCTCCAAGGCCTTGAGAACGGATGTCTTTTTGTTTTGAACTGTAGATTTCTAAGCTTTCAGGGTATTAGAATATAAACAAAGGGTATAAGAATATAAACAAAGATGACACAAGTGTCCTTGCAGGGCTGCAGCTGGGTTTGGAGACACCTGGATGTAAAGCAGTCACTCACTCAGTGCAGCAGGGCTGCGTCACAGAGCCTGGGCAAAAAAAAGAAGGGCCAGCAAAGGGCCAGCAAAGGCTGCTGCCTTCTGTGTGCAGATGCTGGCCTTGCCCAGTTCTTACATGCTCATGCTCTAGCCAGAAATACCCACACCTGAGAAGTCTCTTGAATTATGGGCTGCAAGGGTATGACTTTGCTCCCAGCAAATACAGGAAAGTGGCCCACAATTTTGGCTATCTGACTGAGGCTCCAGTATGTCCCAGTCTGCAATAAACACAAAGATTATCTAAAAATCCCACCATTCAACAGTGATTGTTTGCAAGCTGAAGCCAGACTCCTTTCTGGCTTTTTTTCTGTCAATTTAAAAAATCTTGGAGGGGTGGAGGGAGGAATGTCAGCCATTAAAATCATTTTCATTTTAGTGTGACAGTCCAATGAACACAGGTCCACTCCTGAGAGAAACTGTTTAAGGGTAGACAAAGGAGAATGAAAAGATTGCATGGTTGCTGAACAAGCTGCTTGGCATTTATTTTGTACAACAGAAACCCTAAAAGTGCTTGAAAAGCAAATCTTTCCAAAGTTAGAAGTGTTCACATATGTAAGAATTGTTTTTCATTATTAGATGCATCCTTTTAGAAAAATTTACTGTAGTTCTGAAGGGACAGCCCTCAGAGTTCAAAAATTTGTTGTGTGTCTGAAATCTTATTTCAGTTCTAGATCAGACTTAAGTTCGAAAATCAAGTTTCTCTTATAATTAATTCTCTGTCTTTCCACAGCAATTAAAATAATTACACTCTGTCAAGTTACATCTTTTTACCCTGATTAAAGCCGTAGCTGTATTGAGCAAACACATCAGCTAGTCAGTTGGCAGGTGAAGGAAGAATGCAGAGCATGTCTGAAATCACACTGATAACTTCACATTAAGCAGTACACAGGCAAAAAATTCATCCTGCATGCTCCTTATAGAAAAGAAAATCTCTATTAAAAAAATGATTTATTCTGCATATCCTTAAACCCAGATAGTTTTACTTATAAATCAAAGCTAATGATTTGGATCCCGTCTCAAAATTAATTATCGGCGCGTTCCCTTAAACCTGGTTCTGTTTGAAAGTAAGTATCTAAAATCACAGGGAATTAAATCAGATGAAAAAAATCTTTGATCATTAAAAGTATATACAGTTATGTTTAAGTTATTAGCACAGATGATTTGGTTGTTTACAACATAATTACTGATTTGACTATGAAAAAAAAAGAATTGCAAATTGTTTCACGTCAATTAACAGTACATAAATAATTCCAGCGTGCATAAATTTTTTACTGTTGAAAACTGTAGCACATAACTTTTTATGGTGCTCTTAAACCAGGTCTAATGCAAAGCTAATAACACTCCAAAAAACCCCTGTCAGTGGGGGGAAAGGCATCTGTCACAAAGAGGACAAGAAATGGAGTTGCACAGGAACCTGCTACGAGACCAACAATCACAAATAACACGACTAGTGAAACATTGCCAACCTGCATAACATTGCAATGCAGCAGCAGAAATAAAACAGAATGAGGATTATTATATAGTGAAAAAACCAGAAAATTATGACATTATTAATTTTTTATTGAAATGACAAACAAAAAAGAATAAGAGTCAAGGAACACTCAGTAGCTATAATTATTTTGATTATTAAAATATAAGAATTATTATTTTAGAAAGATCAGCAAACATTTAATTCAAGTGTGAAATCACTGCCCTCCAAACAATTAAGTTGAGTTTGACCAAGAACTACCTCTGATTTGCAGACAATTGGAAAATCATGGGTTTATTTCTCAATCTCTCTTCAAACACAAGCTGAGACTCACAACCTGCCATCCCAAACAACCAAATACCTCTGAAAGAACACCTCCACATAGTATAACCATTGTCATCACAGACATGAAGTGTAAAGGTTGTTCTTTGTTTTCTGCATTGATCTTGGAACAGAAAGATCAATACACTTCCTTAACCTTTTCTAAAAAATAATTTTTGCATACCTGTCATAAATTCACACCTGGAATTTCAAATTTCAAACCAGCTACTTAGAAAAAAAGAATGAAAAAAACAAAATAAACAGAGCAACATCCTGACTATTGCTGGAAGTGTCTTAGTCAGTGTAAGGGAAGACAAAAATGTTAGGATGCAGCAAAAAAAGAACCACCTTTATATATAATGCCAGTGATGAAAATGACTGAAATAAAGAACCTTTCTCGGAATGACACACTGACTTCTGAGCTACCTGTTTCAAAGACAGGACAAAGGCAGTGAGATTAAGAAATCGATGTCAAAAAATACACAATTCATGGTGAGTTTGGGGCTATTTCAAGCATAGCAGAAGGGAAATGCTGAGATAAATGTAAGAATTGCATACTGTAGAGCGGCTATACTTCTATATAAATTTTCCTACAACAGAAGAAGAAAAGGGTATTCAAAAGTATTCAAAAGCAACAGATTTAAAATGTACAAAGACATTCTTACAAAACTTATAATTAACCTTTGGAGCTTGCAGCCATATGGTATCACTGAGGTCAAGAATGTAGCAGGATTTAGAAAGAGAGGACATTTTTATGCACAATCAGAAGTTACCTCGTTACATTAGAGAGCATAAAGTGCTTTTATAGAGGACATAAAGTCCAATACTTCAGGCCATAAGGCAACCACTAACTCAGAGGGGTTATGAGGGAATGTTTTCAGCTGGCAGGTTATTCTGTCATGGCCCCTCCAGGGCTCCTTGGAGCTGCTGCCGTGCTTTGGCTACAGCCAAGGGAAGACGAGGTTGGCTGCCAGTCCGTCATGGCATCACAGCTCTGCCTGTTTCATCTGTGCTCCTACTTTTGCTCTTATTTTTACTGATTTATTTCTTTGCAGCGGTGTTTTGCTAGCACAGGTGTTATTTGCTATAACAGGTAAAGCCTGCCTGGCAATCCTGCGTATGCTTCTGCTCAGTCAAGAGGAATAGCTGCGATTTCCTGTGTAACACATCTGCTGCATGCTCCTCTTTTTGCAGCAAACAAGCTGCTGATCCAAGGCAGATGTTCCAGAATTTGTTTCACTCTTCGCCGAAGGAGCCAGCAGATTTCCTATTAGGGAAGTGCTTTCAACTCTCCTCCTTCTTCTATTAATTCTCAGTAACTGATTGTAAGAACTGTGTTAGTAAAATTAATATTTCAGAGCCGCCCTGCGAGGGATATTTTTAACATACAGCACCACAGCCCCTGTCTCTTGTCACTTGTGTCATCCTGTCACCGTGTACGCCTTCAGACACAGGCAGGCTGATACTAATGAGCTCACCACTCCATGTTCCTCTAACATGAAGTTCACTACTAATGAGAAAAATTCCCAGACTGTACTCACACTCTAAATCAATTTGGCAAGATAGATCAAAATATTCATTAAAACAGTTTGTTCTTCAGCTCAGCCTGAACCCTGCAGGCATAACTCTCTTGCTTCTGTGAGGGTTTGTGTGTGCGTCTGCGTGCACATATGTGAGTGTGTGAAATTAAAACAAGGCGCTTGCTTTTCCTCCTCATGGCATTCGAGCAGCACTTTCAGAAAAAAAAACCCAAATTCTCATTACTCTTTTCTCCTTGGGAAGTGCCCAGGAGTCCAGAAGGGCTAAGACAAATATTCTGCGGTCCTCTCCTCATGTGCCTGTCATCAGAAGGCCTGAGAACGACCAATGTGAGGAAGCAAATTACTGTCAAAAGGGCAACAAGCAAAGTAACAAATGGGAATCTGTCAGAGAAAGAGAGACATCACTGGCCACACAACCCTGGGAATTTAATATATCTTCTGTCTGTCATCTGCATGCTAAATTTCCATGTCTTCCTTCAACAGAATTTCCTCTTGCTTTGTCAGCCTTGATAAGTATAGGTTAGCTCACACTGTCCACTTCTTCACACACATTTCAAGATAAAACACAGCCCAGAGAGCCAGGGATGACATTAACTGACTAATGCTCAGTGAGCTGGACTCTGCTCAGAAGGGTCTAGACAGAAAACCAGAGCAGCACCAATTGCAGTGAGAGATGAGAAGGGGATAGATTTAAAAATCTCAGCTATTATGTTATCTATCCCTCCAAAGGGACAAGAATAATTCTTGTTGGTACCAGTTTAAAAGCCAGACACCCTGACCAGTCATATATTATATACTTCTGGTTCATTTCAGCAATAGAGAAGGTTACTGTTGGTCATCTGACTTCACTATTCATTGCTGAGATATCAGGAGCTTTTTTCAAAGGAAAACTCAGGCAAACTTGAGCCAGACATAGGTTTGAAATACATCATGTGGTACTGTTCACAACACTGCAAACCCCTTTAGTTTACAATGTTAATGAATTCCCAACAGCCCATTTCTTAGATATATTACGTGCTATAAAATGAGATCTTGTTTTCCTAGAAGATTTCAGTGGGGTTATGAATCCCATCACTCAGAAACTCCAGAATGAACTCCACAGGCAGTGTCCCGCTGAGCTGAAGCAGCAGGCTGTTGGTGGGGATCCCACAGTGGGGGAGCAGGAGGCGCTCTGCCTTGGCTCAGAGTACAGAGCCTCAGCAGTTCAAACTACAACAGGCAGCAAGCATTCCTCTAAAAATCGGCAGTGGCACACAAAGGCAGTGGTAGACATTTCTTTGGATACGTCATTTCCACAGCTTTATATTCAAAAGGTGCCAATTTAAAAATGGCTGCATAACTGACCAGGACACAGGTAGCTCTTTGACCATATGCAGAGTCATACGAGATTTTCTTCCCATTTAAACATGGCTGGCTCTTCAGAAATCATGGCTGTGGTCTGCCTCCACACTGAGAGGAGTGATGCTGAGCACCCCTGAATTCCCAGAGCAGTGTACCTGGGACACGTCAGGCTTCAGGCAGCAGGTGCCCCCCCAGGTTGGTTGAGTTTGCCTGGAGGAGCAATACCTCCTGCATATGCAAGCCATTACCAGTGAAACCCCTGCTTAAATGCAATGATGCCAACCTTCCTCATAAGAGTAGTCCAAGCTCTGCCAATGCAGAAAACTGGGGTTTTTTCTTTAAAACAGAAAATAACACTGCTACAAAGCAAAAAAAAAACCCCTTCAATCATATTGTCCAGACAAGTTCTCTGCAGATGAGATAAGGTGCTATTAACCAAATGCTCATTTACAGGCATATCATCTGCCATAGAACGGGAGGATCAGCTCTTATCACTCTCCTTTCACAGTGCAAGATGCTGCTTTTAATGTGCTTCCTGCTTGCCCACTTTTATCTGGCTGGCAAGGTTTATTTCTCTTGACAGAAGCTGTCCCCAGGCATCTATTTCCACAAATGGAGGGAAAAGCAGATACTGGAACTGTTTGACTCTGTTCTGTGGATAGACTCTACTGAGGGCCATTGAAATTTTCATTAAGAGAGAAGTTTTAGGGAACCCAAACGCTAACATCCTTTTAAAATGTTTTCTCTGTTTATGCAAGACAATAGGCTTGAGTTCAAATTTCATTAATTCTGTTATTCAAAATATTTCTGCTAAAATTTTAAATCAAAAGTAAAAAAAATTAAAAATTCAAAACATAGTGTTGTCTAATAATAAAATATGGTCTAATAATTCAAAACATATTGTTGTCTAACAGTAGGTGGCTCAGGTTGTGTGAAGATTTTATTTTCTGCACTGGATTACTAAGTGTATAGATAGCAGAGAAAGTTAAACATACAGTACCTCCTTTCCCTTGCTTGATCTTAATAGGCTGACTCATTCATTTTAAAAGCATGCAGGAAAAAAATTAATGAAAATCATTTATTCAGAAGAGTGAGACCTTTGATTTACAAGAGACTTTTGAATCACTCCATACTCCTTGTACAGCTTATTTTAAACTACCATGTTTCTTTTTCTGTAGCTTTGCAGCATCTCAGACATTTTCAGCATCAGCTGAAGATCACTTTGCTTAGCACAGGTTTTTATTTATAAATTTTTTCCTCAGAATCTTAGGCAGTAGGTACAGAAGGAGGCAGAGAAGTTTGATTCAGTGACAGAAAACGCCTTGGCTTTCTCTGTTTTGCAATGATGTCTCTCATTTCCCCCTCTCACTTCCCGCCAGTGCCAGACTATTCTAGGAGAGCTGCTGCAGCCCTTGGCTGAAGGAAAATGTCTCCTCCCCTTCCCAAACAAAGAAAGAAAGGCATTGTAGCATAAGGTGTATTTTCAGCTGCTTTCATCTCAAGTCGTGTACAATCTGAAATAAGGCAGCTACTCTTTTTGGAGCTCCATCAGATGCTTCCAATGCACAAAATGCCACAACCAGACAAATGTGCTCATGTACAACAGAGAAGGTGCATCAGGTTTAAATCTTGGTGATGATGTTAGTTTGGAAAAGCCTAAAAATTCGTTAAATCAAGACCGGTAAATGATATCCTGGCTGCTTCTTACACTTCCTTCTTTCTTCCCATTGACAATGTGTGCTGTTCTGTCCCAATGTTAGGGAATGTTTATGGCACTGGGAACTGTTTGGGAATGCTTTGTCTTTCCTCTACCTGTGAGAGAGAAATCCAGAGGAGCCAGTACACGTACGAACATTATTGCGTTGGTCAAAAAATTATATTTATACAGCTGAAAAAGTCCTCCTAGGACCTTGAATCGTCTGTGTGCCCTGAGGCACACATCCAGTTAATCATTTCTGGATTACCTGTGCACCTCTGGGTTAGGCAGAGGTTCTCACCTCTAAACACTCCTTTCGTGCACGCTAACGTGGGGACACCTTCTTTTCCAAGAGTCTGTTCTGCAATCTGTTCTACCCGTTCCAGGTTTGGAATCTTTCAAGATGAAGTTCCCCCACAGTCTGAGACATTGCTGCTCCTCACAGCTGTCGTGGCATTTAAGACTGTGCTTGTAACTGTGTGATGTACTGATGTACAGTCATAAAAATAATTATTAACAGCAACTGTAGCCCATCATGCATTTTTGTTCCTGATCTTATTTCAAGCAGCATCTTCCTTTCCAGCAATTTTTCAAAATAGTAGGTTTGATAAATCCTCCTCTCAATATTTAGCCTGAACTACCACAGGCAAATAGTTAGTTAAATATAACACTTTCAGTTGGATGCTTTTTTGATATGAACATCAAAAGGGGTAGGAAAGAATATTAGGTTTGAATGACAGTGATGAATAATATTAATATTTACCTACTACTGGAACCTGGAGCTGCTCCAATGAGGTACAGAGTCTTAACATCTTGATTAAAGGTTAATGAAAGAAAATATAGAAAAACCTGCTCAAGAAACAACGTATTCTCTCTCATCCACAACACTGCCACTCTCAAGCACAGAAATTGCAGGAATTAGGCTTCCATAAGACACTGTGTGTAGCTTTGAATTCACCTTTTGGCTTTCAGACCTTCTGGGCTGCATGTCCAGTCCCACATTCAATTTTCTTTTATTGCAAAAGCATCCTTCTGTTAAAGGCAAAGACAGGCTTGCAGTATATTCATGTATTTCTGTCTCAGTTCAGTTAGAAAATACTACTGAGACTCACAGGAAAGACTGGCAACATTTTGATCAGATCTACAGAACAAAATATTCAAGAAGTATTGATTCTATTCCTTTTGAACTCCTTAGAAAATTTGGGCAGATTTTGCAACATAAAACAGTGAAAGGATATAATTGGTTTAAAGGCAGAGACTGCATCTTCATTACATTCCTAATATATGATACTTATTATGTATTAATAACACCTTATTATCTCTTGTCATGTATAATAAATATAGCATCTAAATATTAATTTAGAGTTTTATGCCAGCTCCTAAGGTTTGAAAATAGAAGCTCTTTTTTCTTGCACAGCTCAGATGTTTCTTACAGGGTGAGACGCTGCTCTTAGGGAATGGCAAATTTCTAGACCTTAGTGTGTGTAAGCTTGGACACCTGTAGAAATACCAGCTGGTTATTGAATAGTTTACAATTAAAACTGAATTTGGGATGAAGCTTATGGGCTTATGTTTGTGTAAATATTAGAGGAATGTACATTCACTCCTTTGGTTTGTGTTGGACCCTCAGCTCTAATGCTGCTGATGCATTTGCAATAACTCAAGAATAATCCCTTTCGAATCTGCAGATGTACCACTAATGCTGCAAAACTAAAACATTTGGGAACTTCATCCTTAAGGCTACACATTTTTCCCTCTGGCTTTTGTATCATGACTAATCAGATGCAAAGAGTGTGTCATTATCTATTCAGTACTGTGCAGGAATACGTACACAGCAAAATTGCCCAGTAAAATTGTCACTGCTTCTCACCTTGCGGGCTTCTCAAGAGGAACTTCACATTTTAGCACATTTTCAGCTGTGACATCTACCCTGCAGTCACATGGGGGTCAAGATTTTTTTAAAAAAGAGTAATATTTATGAGTACTTCTTTGGCTGCCTAATTTAGTAATCTTTATACAGCCAGAGTTAAACATTTACCATCTGATGGACAGATCTCCCTAAATCTTCTTGAAACCACAAAATATGCTTTACCAATCACTTTGGAAGACCTTGGTTTATCCCCTGATTGCAGAAGGAGTGATGCCATCAATACTAATATCAGAAAACAATAATTATTAACTTAGGTGTATGTGAGAGACAAAGGTCAGGGGAAACTTATGTTGACAAAACACAAATACATGTGATTAAAAATTATTCTGTACAACATACAGTGCTTCAACATACCTTCACCATCTTGTTCTTAATGTCTAGTGTAACTCCCAGCATTCCCTGATGTACCAGGAATGTATCTGTGAGTCAAATCTTCAAATTTCTTCTAGGCAAGCAATAGATTTTTTTTCAGCATCCCAGAAACACACACTTTATAAGGTCACTTACGAAAAAAAATGAAGAATTCAATATGCTGTGGTATCCAGCACTAATACTCAGGCAAAGTTGACCTCATGGATATAACTACTGGCAAACAAAAAATAACCACCATTAATTCCTTCTCTTAAAAGAAAATCACCGGAATTCATAAAAGATGCATGTTCCAATTTTATTCTGAAAAATGTTCTTATCTGAAGAACGGCCCAATGGAAACTCAATCAGTTCAGGACAGAATTAGTTAATTACTTGAGAACTGGAATATTAGGGCATGAGTATAATTAACAAAATTATTCAATACTATACATATCATAGGCAAAGAGCTTGACCTAAGGCAGTCCTTGCCAAATGTGGCACAGTTGGTTGTCATCAAGTGTTAATATTCCTTTAAAACCTGTGGCTGTGTTCTGGAGCTATTCACTGATGTGGCTTGGATATTGCACCAGAGGCTGTTTTGACCATGATAAACAATTTATTGTAAGATTCTTGCTAGGTCTACTTATTGTAAAATGTGATATTAGGTGTGAACTGCTGCCAAAGGCAAAGAGCATCTTCAGATGATCTCAGTAGTGTTCACTACCTGGCCATAACACCCAGCAAATGCTTCTACCCCTGTAATAATTCTTCAGTGGAGACAAACCTCACAGATCCTCTCTGACATATTAGCTGGCTTTTAAGTCCCTGACTCACCTGAGACAAAAGCTTTCTCTATTCCAACACGAGTGGCCTGAAAATGGCATGTCATATACTTTTGGGAATGACCTCTGTTTCTAATAAATCCTGGATGTCCCTGAGCCTTGCTGGTCAGACACAAGTCAGGAATACGATGGTATAAACAGCCTGTCAAGTGGCTCACTTTAGTTGGATGACTGGACTGTGGAGATTCTGATTTCTTCTGCTGAATTTGGTAGAATTTTTTTAGTAGTTGTGTATGATGTTCCTATTTAAAGAGTTGTCTGGATCATGGAGATGGTCTTGAATTTCTTTAACATTTTTATTGGAAATGAAACTGAATTTCAGCCTCATGGTAAAGAGTTGTATGATCCCTAATCTCAACAAATTAAGACAAAAAGTGCAATTTCCTTCATTAGGAATAAATAAAACATTTATTTCCTTCATTAGAGTCAATAAAAACATTAAAATAGCATGAGAACAGACCTTGACACACACAAAAAAAGAAATCAGCTCTATGAATATTACTGAGAACCGTTCAACTTTTCAACTTAGAAATCCCTAAAATGGGGTGAAACTGCAAATTGGACAAGACTCATTATATGACTGTGTAGAAAGTGACAGCTTTACATTTGAGGTACATAAATAACAAAGCCATCCTCACCATGCGAGCAGCATACACTGATTGCGTATAACAAACTCGACCTCTAACATTGAACACCTAATTTTAGCTGCCCAGTTTCTGTTCTTTAAACAATTTGCTTCCCAGGTAGAAGGGAACAGAAAAGATCAGGTGGAATTCAGAGAAGGGAGTAGTAACATAATAACGGCAAAAAATAAATGTTTTAAAGTTAGCAACACATTTCTCTGTTGACTGTCTCTAACTGATTGTTAGTTGCTAGCAATGTACTTTTATTTGCGAAATCCTAGCCTGATTTTGAAATAGGAAATAGGAATGTAATAGAAAACTCAGAACCCTTCAAAGGCAGATACAGAACATTTCAGAATTTTTTGGTAGTAGTAAAAATAACAACAATGCATTTTCTAACATCTCTGTAAGCCTCCAGCTATGGCACAGGTAAATCATTATCATTAGCTTGTAATTATGTTAAATCTGTGCAACTTAATAATACTCTCCTGTTATCCTGGAGCATCCTTTTCTGCTTGTTTCAGAACTAAGCCAATCACAGTAGCACTGCAATATTCTTGCTGTAGGAGATTTATATTTACCAAAATTTTACAGTCGACTCATACTTCATGCAAAGTTCTGGTTCACCCCCATCCTATTAGAGGAGAAAACTAATGAAACAAAACCTGAATCTTGGCTGTCACTTTGTGTCTTCTTAGTTTTATTCACACTATTAAACACTTCAGATATTTGTGCTACATATCTCTCACAAACTAAGAAATAACATCCCAAATCAAACACTTGTGACTTTGTCGTGGGTTGGAACTGAGTTGATTGACGTGAGTTTTGGCCAATTGCGCTTTTCCGAATTTGCATGTTTCAAGCCTTGTGGAAGTGAGAGAAGGGGGAGTGGTCCCAGCTCTCTCGCGGGGCAGGGGGGGAGGAACGGGCCCCGGGCTCCGTCTCTTGCAGCGGGCCCGGGCCTTCCCCTCCCCCGGCGCCGGGGCATGGGCCCCGGAGATGCTGCGAGAGAACTGTCCCAGAGCCGCGGGCAGCTGAGAAACAACCATGAGCTGTAGCAGAGCCGAGACCACCCGGCGCGGCTTCTGGACACTGGGGGGGGCTTCCCTGCCACCCCCCCCCTTTCCCCCTCGGCCCCGCGCAGATCTTGCGGGAGCAAGCAGAGCCCTCTGCAGCCAACACAGTTTATACCGGACTGAAGAA
>VZRR01003600.1:0-16681 GCA_013398015.1 Oreocharis arfaki | reverse complement strand
GGAATGGTTTATCCTTAAACGAGAGACGCCCCATGTGTGGCCCATGAATGTTGTCTGAAGGAGACTTCAAAATTTTCATGGGAGACGTGTTTTGCACAGCAGCAGATTTCCGGGCGGGTCTGTCTGCTAGTGCCAGTTTGGAAACCACGTTTAAGCAGAAGAAAAAACTCCTTTTTCCTCAGAATAGTAGAGAGACTTTTAAAACCTGCGTTGCTGACCAAAATCTCATGTTGTGTCATCCTTTGTGCAAGTTTGGTAAATGGAGGGGGGATGGAAGAGAGGGGAGTGTGTTTTTATTGCTTTAATTTCTATAATTTCTTTTATCTTTAGTTCTGTTAGTAATAAAACTTTCTTTACACTGTATGTACCCAAGTGCGTGCCTGTTTTGCCTCGCAGATTACTTTTGTTTCCCTCAATATCATTGACGTCACCTTATGCAAAATAATAGATTTCGTGGGGGCTTGGCACATAGCCAGCTCAAACCACGGCAGACTTTTTTTGGTAAAAAAATGCTCAAAAGTCCAACAAGATGAAGTAGCCAGAGCCTAGTAAAGCATTTCTACACCCTCCTAGGGTAATTCTACACCTTTCTAGATATGTTTTCATTAACTTTTTTTTTTGCTATGCGCCTAAGTAGTGTGGAAATTAAAACCTACTTAAAAATACAATTACATTTCCCTGAAAAATAATCTAAGGAGATTTTAATTGTGATTTTATCATTGACTTACGTTCTCCAGTTTCCATCAGTAAGTACATAACACCATATATAATTTCTCATAATTGGTTGCCACCACATACCTTTATAGATAGAAGAGACCTTTTTGTTTGTCCAATTCCCTTGTATATCCCATCAGATAAATATATTTCTTGGTACATTTAGCAGACTTAAAAAAAACCCATCTTATGCAAATTCATTATTCATTTTCTTAGCATGATCAGACACTTATTTAAAAGGAACTTGCTATGAAAACAAGATCTATGTAGGCTGCTGTATCCTAAATTAGTTTTTGAGAGCTCCATTATAATATAACTGTTCATTGAAAAGGACTCTGACAAATGTCCACTTTGATCTGCAAGGCTGGTGTGATACTCTAAATGGAAATGTGTATCCATTGGAAGGAGCCTGATTGAACCAGATACACCAGAAGGAAATTAAGATGCAAGAGATGTGGTTTAATCAGGCTGCGATTGCACTAATTTAACTCATCTGGGAAGTGAAGGGCCATAACTTGGACAGTGCAGACCATGATTATTCCTTTAATCATTTCCACGTGGTAGGAGGTAACGACTCCCTGCCCTCTGCGGCTGGTCCTGCGCCTGTTTGCAGAAGAGAAATTCAGGCTGTAGCAGCACTCGATGCTCCTCTCAAAGGGCACGACCTCCCCTGGACAAGGCCCGTGTCATATCAGTGCCAGAGAGCATCCCAGGGACAGCAAAAGGTGGAGGTATACAGGAGCACAAAACAGCAGCTTTCTAAGCCACCATGGTAAATCCTCAACATGGAAAAGGAATTATCAGCTTGCTTGTGCATCTTAGCTATCTATCCTCTCGACGGTGTGCCTCCCACCAGGGCTAATTTCAGGCATCATTTATCAGGGGCCCAAAACCCAGTGGGTGAAGAACTCCACTAGGTACCTGACACCTGCCAACTGCAGCAACATGATCCCAGCTCTGTTCCAGTAACTCTCTAAAATGCCCTGGTCCAATGACCCTCTAAAATGCCACGATTAAAAAAAAAAAACAAAACCAAAACACTTTGCCCACGTCAGTGTTATTTTAAAAGATTTCTGATATTTTATAGAACAGCTCTTGCATAAAAACTGATGCCGTATTAATTCTAGGGCTGGAATGCTGAGAGTTGTTATTCTGAGTGTGAGGGAACTCACACTTCAGGATTCATGATTCATTATACTTAATTCAACTTATATATGCAAACTATATGAGTCAATGGTTTACACATAAATGATTCTTCTGTCTGTACTTTAAAGTACGTCGCCATGAATAAATCTGCTTTAAATATTCTCTATCTCCTCGGGTATCTTAGAAGCTCCATTTGCTCCTGCCTCTGAGTGACACTGAGCTGTAACACCACAAAAAAGCGTACCCACAAAACTGAGGGAAAAATGAATAGTGACATGGGCCAAAACAGTGTTACCTTGGTACCATCTGTTTTGTGGGAAATATGCATGTCTTTGCAACCCCAGACTCAAATTTTTCCACCCTTTAGAATACCTATTAATGTGTTTTCCACATCAGACCCATTGAAAAACCCCCCACCGGTTTTGTACCGATGGGAAGTGCACTGTATGCGTCAGTCCTGCATCTTTTCCTCTCTTATTTCTGACATGGAATAATTAATTGTCCCACTGACGGAGGACAATTCTTTATCCACATCCCAGTAGGGCCATTGTTTATAGACCTTTTCCTCTGTGCAAAAGGAAATATGTGCATACAGAAAGCAAGATGTTATAAATACAATATTGTTGTTCTATGAAATAAGGGGAGAGGGAACAACATACTGAAATCTACTTTGCATAAACCTGTCAGTTTTCTGGAATTAGTTCAGGGACGTGCTGAAGCCAGTAGCAAAGGTCCCATGATACTTTGGAATGCATAGTAATAGAAAATGAACACGCCTCTGTAAAATTGTTTCATTTCATTTGACACAGATCTCATTTCAAATGGCAAGCCTGTGCATTGTGAAAGTGCGTCTGCAAGGGGGTTGTGCAGCAAAGTTTTGGTAGAGGGGACACCACAGGGCTGGCTTCTGTGAGAAGCTGCCAGAAGCTTAACCCATGTGTGATGGACCCACCTCTGGCCCAGGCTGAGCCCATCAGTGAGGGAGAAAGCCCCTCTGGGATTACAGGGGGAAAACCCCGACCAGCTGCAGCCAGGGGAGAGAGCAAGGGGAATGTGGGAGGGAAACCACTGTCCTGAAGTCGAGTCTGTGTTGCCCACGGCAGGAGTTGCTGAGTGATCTCTCCCTGCCCTTATCCCAGCCCACCAGCCTTTGGTTGTATTTTCTCTCCCCTGTGCAGATGAGGAGGGGAGGGATAGAGTGGCTTTGTTGGGCACCAGGCATCCAGCCAGGGTCAACCCACCACAGCACCTTTTCAGCTCACAATACCAAAAAAATCTGAAATTGAAGCCTCTGTAGCAAAAGGTAATGCATCTTTGACTCCCAGTGTCTCCCCACAATTACTCATCATCTTTCAGCAGTGTCTAGGTATCAGCAATTTATTTGATATGAATACAAGAAAAACTTCTTCTTTAGAGCTTTATCCTCTGCTATTTGAAGTCAATGGGATTTTTGCCACTCACTTTAAAGGAAGTGGGGTCAAAATCCTAATTAATAGTGTCAGCTCTATCTATAAATCAAAGTTGTACTATTATTAATGAAATATAATTACCAAAACAGGTTAAAATGCCAGTATTAAATATACATGCAAAACCTAAGTATTAAAAGAGAGTAAGTGCAGATGAAGTGTAAGACCTACGCCTCTGAGGTGCTGGATACCTTCTGATGCTCCATGTCTTTTGTTTTTGTCCTGGCCAGATTTCTTAGTCTTCTGTACAGAAGGTGTTTGTAAGTTCACAGCCCTGGGTAGCCCTGAAATCAGCTCCTGGGCACCCAGGCACTGTCCACAACTCCCTTGGGGCTCCGTTCTCTTCTGGCCTTGTGATAATGCCTTTATAGGTGTTCTTTTTGGGCTCTCTGTGTGACTCTGTGTACTGGAAGTTCTCAGTGAACAGGTAAAAGAGACTTCTCCCTCCCAGCTCATTCAGCCCTGCATGCTTGGGGAGGCTGTGCAGGTTCCTTCTTGCAGCTAGGAGGAATTTTCTATATTAAAAAGGATGAATAAAAAATGAACAAACACAGTGGAAAGGATTTGCAGTAGGGTAGTGCATGCTGTGTGAGAATGTATTGGAGTGAAAGCATAAGAAATTTAGACTGTAAACAGCCTCTTCTGCACTGCATTTTGGTTGTCTCCCTAGAGTTAAGAGTGCATGCATACCCACGGTCTAACTGCAATAACATGAGTTTATCTATTTCATACAGCCCAATTTTCTTTTATTTTACATATGATCACTATTTAAATTGGTTTGATTTATAGTATCTTCACTTATCCTGGAAACATTTGGGATCTCAAAAAGAGAAATAAAATGCCTGGTATATAATGATCTTATGATAAAAATCTAAGCTTAGTTCCTCAAAACTTTATGTACAAGTAAATAAGCAAAGGAATCCCAACATGGCTTTTAGGATTATTTAGGAACACAAAACTGGTAAGAGCATTAAACAAAAGCCATAGTGGATAATCCTAACAAGTGTAAAAAAACCTCTTTGGACCTTGCAGTATAAAATCTTTCACAGGAATTTGCTTGAGGCATTATCAGCTCTAAGTGGATGAGGTGTACTACAGCAGATCAGTGTATGCAAGAGGTCTGCAGAACATTTCTTCTGAATAGGTCTTTCCAGCATAAGTATTCTCAGGCAATTAAGTGAAAACCTGATATTTAAGACTGAAAATAGGCAAACCTGTGGGAATAATATTTTATAGTTAACAAGAAAGGTCTGGCCTAACGTTTCATTTAAAAGAGATTAACCTCTATAGACCAGTAGCTGTCAGCATCATTTGCTTTCCTTGTCTCTACATATGGTGAAGGGAATCTTTAAAATTCACAGGGAAAAAACTGAAAAAAAAAATACTTTGTGTAAACAATTATGCTTCTGAATAGCAGCCAAGTGAACATGGGTGTCTGGTTCAGTATAAATCACTCTCTATTACCAAAAATCTCTGGCAAACAAACTACACCAGTAGGGTGTTCGAAATAGCCTAACTGAAATAGGATTCTGTGTCTCACTGAAAACCAAGCAAAGGAAACAACACCCTAGGGCCATCCAGGTTTCTTTGGAAGCGCCACATGTCTGTGGCCTTCTTGTCTTTGGGAAATGAAGAGAGGAAATGGTGCAGCCAGGCTCCCAGAGCAGTCCCCAGCTGGCCATCCCCCTGCAGAGCTGCAGGGGCTTTGCACCTCCCTTGTGGCACTCGCAGAGCTTTCCAGGGCTTTTATCAACAGGACAGGCTGGGCAGCACGGAGAGAAAATTTGCACTGCTTTTTGCTGCCAGGGAAGGGACTCTGGCTGAATTGTAGTGCCTCCCACTGGGCCTTGTATTCATCACAGGAAAAGCTGCTCTTCCTAGAAAATGCCTCCTCCTGACACAAAGTTTTGTAACTTTTTACCCTAGTCCACTGTAAATCCTGATGGTACAACCACCAGCTTCCAAAACCTTACTTTAGATACATGTAGAAATGCTAACATATCCTGGTAATTTTGGATTTCCTTTTTCTTCTTCAAGAATATGTTTCCTGAAAATTTATCTAATTGGTGATTAATTTTTACAAAAATTAGTCTGGTACAATTGAAGTTTCAGATGTCTTTTTGGAAGGGAAAAAGGCTTTGGTTTCACAGAACCAGAAGCTTAAAATTACTTACGAAATGTAGAAGAAAAATAAATTTTAAACTCCTAACTGGTTTATGAGGAGCCCATTAAATTGAGATACTGCCCATTGAAGACCTAAGACAGCAGCAATGGCATTTGCCAGAACAGTTAAGCAGCACTGCTTTAATAATATATTAGACAAAAATTCTAATTATGATTTATTATGCCTCATAATAATGTACTTGGGAAAGCAAATCCAGCCTCCTGAGTATTTAGCATTTGAATGCTAAACAGATGCCGAACATTTATAAGGTAATTTTAAAAAATAACATTTCTGATGCACAAAACTGAAATGCATTGAAAATCTCTTAACAATGTTAATGCATCAACAAGGAAAAACAAACACAACACTTTATAAAAGTGAATCAGATGTAGTAAAAATCTATGCAAAAAACTAATTAAAGTAAAATTTACTGTACAATGCTAATTTATGAAAAGTAATAGTTATGTTAGTAGAGGGTAAAAAATACTTGGAAACGTAACCAAATTCCAAATAATAGCTATTTGTCTCCCGATCTGGTTATTTTAAAAATGGTACTAGAGGTCCTGGTGGATGTCCTTCAAAAGCATGTTGATATCAGATTTCTAAGACTTACTTCTGCCTGTTCATCATTTGACACCAGCTCTAGAGAGGAGTGAGAAGCATCTGAAAGCAGCCTTTGCACAATATTTCTTCTGAGACAATGACATGAAGATCCTCCAGAGAATAAGCCAAAGTTTTGAGGATTGTGGTTCTGGATTTCAACACCTAAATCCTACCTGTGTCACACTCTGAGTGCCAATCCTTTTTGAAGATAATTATATAAATGAAGCAGAAGTCATCAAACTACCCCTAGACCTCTAAAAGCCTTGCATTAGTACAGCCATCATGGGCCCACTCTTCCGCTTTGTGCAATGCCATAAATACATACTTAAACATAGACCACTCTAAAAATTATTCTCTATATGTAGAAGTGTTGCAGGTAAAATAAAATATGCCAGTCCCTTGCCTCAGAAAATAAAGCCTTTTTTAACAGTGGAGGCAGAGCCAGTGTTGCCTAGGGCAATGGCAAAATGAGTTAACACTCCTAGCAAGAAACTATCTTCATTAATGTGTATTATTTAATATAAGGCTTGTGCAAATTAAGCCAGACCATATTTAGAAAAAGAAAGATGGCTAATTTCTACTTTTAAAGGAAAAAAAATTGACATTTTAATTCAGAACCCTTATGTTTCTGAGTGCCCTTGACTTCTAATGATAGGCTGCATTTCGAATAAATCAATTGCAGTGTTCTCCACTTGGAATATATAATATATTTCAAATTTCAGATTTCATTGCATACCACTAGCATATTCATGTCTTCTCTACAATTGCAATTATTTAAAGAAAATGGAAGAATCAAAAATAATTCCATTTTCAGGATCATGTTTGAAGGTGTAAAATAACTATTCAAAGCACTGTATCTACTTCATTTCACAGAGTTGAGGACTGTGGACAATATTCATGAGCAAATTATCTTGGAATTTTTCCATGTTTGTTGTCTACCCATGGTTTATTTCAGTTCTGTTTCATAGCTGTCCTGTGTGCATTCAGCCTAAAACTCTACTCCTTGTATGGGCAAGGCCAATAAACTTCTCCCTAACTACTTGACATGATGAGCTAAGAGCTGAGACCAACCTGAGGATTAAAAGATGAGAAATTACCAAAATGGCAGGATTTGGCTTTTGCTGGGTCACAACTTTGTAATATTTGAAACAGGAATTTTTTTTTTTAATCCCTTTTTTTTCTCAGTAAATTCCTCACCGTCTCCCAAGAGCCAAATTCAAAGTGTTGGAGTAGAGCACTGGTTTTAGAGCAGAACACATTTGTTTTCAAGTCATCTTCCTTTTAGTATCCTATGCCTCACAGTAGGAAAAAAAAAAAAAAATAGAAGAAGCACTTATCTCACTCTCCCCAGTGAAAGTCTGGTATCTGCTTTTCTCACTGATAAGTTGGGGGTTTGTGACGGGAGGTTTGGAGTCAGTTTAACACATTAGTGTTTCATTGGGGTTTTAGGCTAGTTTTCGGGATCTATTTTATTCAGCTGACTTTTGCATTTCTGCTGGCTGACCTCACATAAAAGGTCTCTTGTCCTATGTTTTCCCAAAATGCTACCCCCTTCCCACCTTGAGAAGCAGATTCTTGAAAAGAGGAAAATATAATTAAATTATTATTTTTCAGTGTTTTTCTCATGTTCTGGATTTCTCATAACTCTTGTTTTTGTGTTCAGTCCCTCACTGTGTCTCACTTTCTTTCACTTTGTTCCTCGTGATCTGCATTTCATAGAAGCGATGGAAGTGGAGTAAATGTAAGATCTTTATGCAGGCTTTACTGTGGCAGCTGAACTCCTGGAGTGATCCCTTTGCCCAGCACTACCTCTGAGTCAGCCAGACCCACTATCACTCACTATCAGGTTTTACAAACTGCATCTTACTAAATCACACAGATGAAACAAAACCTTTTCACCTTTTTTCAGCACGCTTTCAGCATGCAGTCAGCGCGAAATTTTAACAACAGCAAGCTTTTTGAGTAATGTTCTGTTTCTCTCTTCTGCTCTCAGAGCTAGGCTCTCAAAATATTTTGCAATAAGCAAGGACTAGATTTTGACACACTTCTATGCTGATGCCCAGAAGGAGTGCAGGAGGGCTGGGAGAATAACCTGAGCGCAGCCCCATGAAGGTTGGCCATGGCACGCACACATGGAGCTGATGGTGGGGAAGAGTTTCTCCCTCCCACAAATCAAACAGAAGCCCAGCCTGGTCCAGCAGGTCCCCGTTTCACAGGAGCCCTCCTGGCAGGCCCCTTTCCACCTGCAGCCTCACATAAGGGTGAAAAAAAGGCACTGACTGACACCCCTGGCTAATGTTACATTCAGAATGGGATAAAGTGCAAAGCAGAGTGAAACACGAGAATTAATTTTAGCATTACCAAGAGAGGAATGCTGACTCCATTATAAGTTTGTAAAAGCAATTGAAAACATTTCAAAAACATCCACACAGACCTCTGTAAATTGTGCTCGAAGGTGACAAAGATCTGCAGAGGTCCTTCCTCTCATTCATTTTCTCCCAGGACACAAGAAAATGGTAGCAATCTTCCCACAGAGGAAAATTTGGTTCGTCTGACCAAGTACATCATCTGAACGCTTATGCTGGAGAGTTATCCAAATTTCATCCAAAGTGTCCTGATACCTAGGAGTCTAATGGAGCTCTATATATCCATGTTAATCACTCTGTAGCCTTCAGGTATAGAAAGAGCCCAGGACCACAAACTGCACCGTGGACACAGTTTTGGAAGAGATGTTTCCTAGAAGGGTCTCTGACTTCCTCCTCTGCTGCCTTGACAAGCAGTGTAGGGCAGGAGGAATAACTCTCTTATTGTTAAGATCAGGTCCAGCTCCCCTTCCAGTTCCTCACTTTGAATATTTTATATTCAAATCAAAGAGCAGTGTCTTACTTGTAAAGGGGGAATTGGATATATGGAATCAGTGCTCTAAAGTCATGTCAATAGATGAGTTTTCTCTCCTCAGCTACATCAAACAAATCTGCTTGAACACAGCTCCCTGTTCGTGAATTCCCATCAGCTCTGGAACATGGCAAGGCACGTCTTGTCTGGCTTTGGATCTAAACTGCACTAATTGCTTTCACCTCCTCCCAGTCAGAGACAGATAGAGCACTGCGTTCACGGAAAAATGTCACTTCCAGCAGGTAGTTGGCACAATGTTTCATAAAATTTACTTTAAAAATGTATTTCTGACCAGAAACAGAACACCAAAATACTTCAAGCACCTCTCCCTGCCCTCTCCGTGACTCATTCTTGCACTTAGAAATTTGAAGCTATTTTAGATAAATAGGATAAAAAGAACTACCAGATCAGGATAATTTCACATATGGATGTTTGTACATAAATACATTCCCGGTCTGACTATGTGATGCAAGATCCATTAACTTCAAAGTGAACTGCACCCATAACTGTATTTACAGGAATATAATAATAATTAGAAATACTCATGTGCTATGGGGTATTTTTTGTGAAAGAATCCTTTCCACTTCTCCATTTTTCCCTAACAGTTATTAATTCTATGCAAAATGCTGAAGAGGTTTGGACAAAAATGCATTGAAGCAATCTCTTCATTGCAAGCTAAAGCATGCATAGCAAATGTACTGCACTTTTGTCTCCAGTAATTGCAGATCACAGTCCTTAGAGAGATCGATTTCACTTGATCAGGTAATCACATACCATGACCATGTTTGCAGGTCATTGTGAGACTAATTATAAAAATATATGAACCATGATGTATTTTTTTCTCTTTGAATCTCTACATAAGACCTTGCCAATGACTTTATTTGTAGAAGAAAAAAGCGATTAGATGATGAGATATTGCTGTTTATTACTTGTATTACAGTGGCACCAGGCTGCCTCATATTAGATGACTTTTCTATTATATAACAAATTATGAACTTTACGTAGATTACAGTCTGAAGTGGAAAGACAGGTCAGGGAATTACTCAGGGCTCCTCATTTCCAGCGGCAAGAAAAAAAAAATAAAAAACCTGGCTGATAATATGATTTTCTGAACTGAAGTGATATAATTAATATAGGCACAAAAAGAGTCCCCTTCCTGGTCAAAAAGACAAAGGCACTAGTTTCATATTAAGCACATGTTACTCCTTTTGAATAAACAAGAACATATTTTTAGGATTAAACATGGTTCTCCAGGGCTTTCTTAACTGGCAATCACAATGACTTTTACAAAGTCACACAGGGAATTTATGACATACAGGATAGAGGATTTCTTAAATCACAGTGAAGTTTATCAGCTCTGAGATTTCCCTATCTTCCATGAAAACAATTGAAAAACAACTCTTTTAGACATTAGATACTCTTGGTAATTCCTGTAATAACTAACTACATAGTTACATGTAAAGTGGCATCTAATCTAATCCCTTCCATTTTGTTTGCTACCACCAGACAGAAATGATATTTTCCAGAATCCAGTAATCCAAAAATATAGCTGAGCATTTCTGAGAGGGTGCCTAGAGCTGAGAATCCTCTAGCTTGGCTGGGACATGAAAGATGTCAGCCAAGGCAGACAGCAGCAGATGAAAAGATGGTGTTTGCTGTTTGATAATAAGAGGGTGACTGCTCCAAAGTTCACTCACAATTCTCCGGTATCTTGCAATAACTAAAAAGTCTTTTCACAGCAACACAATAACACATTTTATATAAAAGTTACAATTTGGTAACCTTTCACAATTTCACTGCCTCCATTTCATTGCACAGAACCATGATGGGGTCCCTTTTAAATGCTGAGAGATAAGAGACTGATAAAGATAGAAAGTGTGAGAGGGAGAAAAAGGTAAAAGGTTTCTGCTCAGGGTTCTAAATTAATACATTATTGATCAAAACTTGAATCAGAAAAGTTCAATGATTTGGTCACAACTAGCCTTTATTCTTTCCATCAATTCATATACAGTCAATATCCTATCATATTGCTGTTTTAAAAGGATGTCTAGAGGAATAATGTGCTTGAACAATGCATTCCAGCAAACCTATCTGATTGCAACTACGGGAGTCATTTTTTTTTCCAGTTTTCCAAAAAATCACCAGGATCTATAAAACACACAAATGGCACAGGTACTACTGCAGCAGTTTGAGCACTAATATGTAGCTGACATTGGTGAAATCTGTACCAATCTCTATCTTAAAGCATGAAAAAATTATTTGATCTTCTTTATATATATATATATATATATGTATATATATATATATGCGCTCTAGTAAATGCTTCTACTTGGTATTGATTCCCCAGGAAATAGATTTTCTAAGTACCTTAAGCCAGTGTTAACATTCTATGTAACTTCATTTACTGTATCATGTCAAAATTAGCATTAGGTGATTATAGCTCAATGTAATTAACTGCATGTATCAGAAGAGCAGAAATGCACCCTGTAATTGATTACCCTAATTTTCAGTCAGCAGTGGCAGATGCACGTTTCCCCAGTGCTCAGGGCAGCAATATGGGCTGAGCTCTCGGTGTCCATGGTGCTCCCGCTCTGGGGCAGGAGGTGCTGGGGAGCACAGCACCCTGCAGGCCGCAGGCATCCCGGCCCTGCTCTGCTCCCACGAGCTTCCACATCCATCACTGGGGCTCTGAGTTTCCCTCTAGGATCCCTGCCAGTGGAAGTGACCGCATTCTCCAGGGTTCAGGATAGCTTGCTCAATAAGGCACAAAACAATTGCGATAAAAAACCAGTCTGATAATACGATGGAAAAAAGCAATGGTCAGAAACAGGGACTTTTCAGTTAGAAACAAGTTACTGATGAGAATACGTAAGAAAGATAACACAGAAAAACCTACATATTATACAGTGGTGGTTAACAGCATAACAGTGAGTGTTAGATGTGTTGCTTGTCTGCTCAGTTACAAGGAAAATTTATTTAATCTTTTGATTCCTCGGAAAATGCTTATTTTACGACAACTGGACTGGGAACAAAGTACCAGGCGAACTATTTAATTTTGCTTTTTTTATGAGCAATTAAATAAAAAAGATGCCAGTTCTGTTGATTAGCTACAGAGTTGTGCAACACCTTCTGCTAACTTGCAGCAGATCTGGCTCTACAGAGAAATGAAAGAGTTCAGAGAAACAGATTTGCCTTTGCTTTTCCCCTTTTCCAATATTCTTTGTTTTACTCCTTTTTTTTTTAATTTCCTTTTTTTCTTTTGCTGTTTTTTTTTTTCTTCTCTCTCTTTTTTGTAGCCAGAAAAGCCAGAGAAAGCAGCAAGGCAATGAGTCCCTCAGCAAACAACAGGGCAGCATTCCCATCCCCTTTGCTAGCTAGCCACAGTCAATGCCAAAAATAGTGTTAATGTGATGTGAGAGGTATGAGCAAGCAGTCCTGCTTCGGATTACACCCTTCCTCCTTCCCCTGCCTCTGCATTTGCCACAAAGGGAAGGGAAAGATGGACCTGCCTGCCTGGGAGCGCTGTTGGGGTGGGGATGTGATAGGGATGAGGTTGCTGTGGAAGGACAGCGGCATCCCGACCTTGGTTTCCGCAAAGGGGCAATCCGTGTTCTCAGGGCCCTTAAGCCTGACTTGTAAATGCTGGCATGGTTCGCTGTGTTACAGTAATTGCCATTTAAATTACCTCTTGCCATCCACTACACGGATGACAGCTTTCTGCTGCGAGTGCCAGGCTCTCAAAGGCTGACATCCTGACTTCCTTCCCCCACCCTTACACTGTGAGGGGTGAGTATGAGCCTTAATGAATATGGAACTGGATCTTCTGCATGCTCTAGCAATAAATTTTAGATGCTAGAAAATCAGTTTACAGCCTGACTTCTGCTGTCTGAGGAGGTTCTAAAGAACTCATTGCCAGTTTGGTTTTGTTACTTGCCAGTGCTTGTAAGTGTGTATGTACAAGAACTTACATTGAAATAACATATTAATCTTCCACCTTTAGAAAGTTCTACTGGAGAACCACTGGGGTATCAGGAAATATGAATTACAAAAATCAGTACTGAACAGAAAAAAAAGGACTACTAAAAATGGAACATTTTAATTGACCATTTCAGCCTTCTTCAGAACTTCTGTTTGTTTCAAGGCAAAGTCAATAAGTGTCGGGGCGAGGGGCAAGCAAGACCGACTCAGTATGAGTGATAAAATGCTTCCAACTTTATTCTTGCAGCGACCGCTTTATATACATGCTCATATTCATTATGCATAACAAGCCTAAAGATTACATTGGCGCGCCTCAACCCCCCTCGCAGCTAGCAGCCCAAGGTCCTTCCTTATCTCTTCCACTACAACTCCCTCCTAGGGACTTTTTCGATACTTTCCCAGGGCTCCAACGTTACTTTGCTTTTGTTATTAATAGCTGCAAGTTATCATGTTTCAGCACAGACTCTGCTCGTACAAGGCCTCCATCGACCCGTGGCCACCGTCAGCCAGCCATTCCTCAACAATTCCCCCTTTTTCTTTTTGTCCGAGCAGGACTCAGTCTTGGAGTTTGCCTGGGGGTCTATCATTCTTCAGATTGGTATTAGTCTTCTGGGGATCTAAGTCGATGATTTGCTTACAAAAACTTTGGTGTAAATACTGCACTATCTAAATGTTCCTGGGGAGTCATAAATAAGAAATAGCTGATTCCAAAAATGAGGAGAAGTATGTTATCCATTGCTTAATAGTTATAAAGAATTTCTCCAGGTATTTTCTTATCTGGTTCCAGTGGAAAATCTCTAAGTGTGAATCCTTTGTTTTGCTACTGTTTTTGTAATTAAAGATAATAATTTAGATTGCAACATGTTCCTTTGTCCAAAGATTAGAGCAACAGCTATGGAAAGCAAGACTAAGCAGAGATCAAGCCATTCAATGTCACACAATGTCTCTTAGAGCAGTTGCATTGTTGTTATCAAAACTCGCTCTAAATTGGCCCGTGTTTTCTCAAACAGCTGAGCTGTACTTTTTGCAACTTCATTGTTTATTTCTTTGTAGGGAACCATCCCAAGACTTCAGCCATGGGCATGTCCACAGGGGAAAAGTGCTAGAATATATATGGGGTTTTATTTGCTGCTGTTTGTGACTTGTTGCTCATGACTCAACTGCTGCTAGGAAAATGGATCATTTTTGGTGGCTGTATCATTCTGCACATGCACAAGGACACCACTGATTCCACCCACACCGCATAAGATTCTAAGATAGAAATTTACTTTTGCATTCAGCCTGAAGTTTGAAAGAAATTGCTTCTTTGAATTCATATGTTCACTGCAAATTTCTTGGTCCAAGTCAGAGTTTTATCAGACTGCTTGCTCCACAGGCCAAAGAAAATAATCAGCAAACATAAGAGTATGTTTTATAGAGTGTGTTATAAGATAAGGAAGTAGGGCACAAATTCCAATCTTCAGTAGCCAAACCATGTGGAAATGTGAGAACTCCTTAAACTATGTAAGATGCACTACTTAGCTCTCAGTCTGGCAACAGAAGACTTATGCACTGAAATTATTTGAAAACAATGAAGATCCTTTAAATAAAAGCTGTGAGGCTTCAGGAGCTCCGTGTGAAAGACCACAATGTTTCCGGGTGTCAATAAACTCAAATACCAGATCATCACACACTGGAGCATACTGTGAGTTGGAATGGGCTGGAAGCAGGATGACAGGAGAGGCAGAGCAGAGCTGTGTTTCTATGGCTGCTGTGACAAGAATGATGGTGGCTGACTTTGCGTTTCAGGCAGACAGACTCTGAAACCTTATTAGGTTCCCAGTGCAAATAACCCCAGTGGGGTGTAGTTTGGAAAGGCTGCCTGCCTCACTGCTGCACCAGGGCCTTGTCCCAGCTCTTACAACCAGCAACAGCTGCATGTGCAGGAAATCAATATTCTGGCACCTGTGGGCTCTGAACATATCACTTGGAAACATTGATCTGGAAATCTTTTCTGGGGAGAAAAGCTTTGTATCCCTGTGATAAAAGCTCTGCCAAGCAGAAAACACTGGTCAGAAAACACATCAGAGCCCCTTACAGAACCTGTAGCACTAGCCTAAAATGTCAGAGGGAAAAGGAAAAGCAATACTCGCCATTAAAAGTTGTAAAGTGAATTTGATATCTGATTTCTATGGAAATTGAGTCTTTTTTTTTCTTTTTCAGGATGGATTGATTTATATCCAAACTTTTCCTTTTAAAATGGTTGCATATTTGAATTTATCTTCAGTAATTTATTTCCAAAGCAATGTTTCTGTTGGCATCTAATGTTATTGATGATGTAAAAATTTATTAGTGTCTTTAAAGATGGTAAATTAGTACACAGCACTAATAGGAGAAGGTCCATTATCTTTGCAGCTAATAGATATGCAGAGATGTCCTTCAAACACATTTTCATATCTTTATTAAAATACAACCAAAAGGTATTGCATAAAACAATATATCCCATTAAAATCTCACCATCGACTCTTGCTATGAACATCTTCCCTGCCTAGCACAAAATTTAGAAATCTCTGGAATCGCTTGCATATTTTTCTCTGAAAACCATTAAGAAATCCAAGGACAGATATGATGGAATTATTGTGGTTCTCATTGCAGCTGAAAAAAATCTCCTCTGTTCTTATTAAAAATAATCATTATTATTTCATCAGCTAATGTCAGTGGCAAAACCACAGTATTATGGTCGGTTGCCTTTCAGTGCATTTGGAATAGTAAATTAGTTTCTTTTCCTAAGATATTTGAAAATAAATGTCCTCTGGAAGTCTGGATTTCCCTAGGGATTTGAAAGTAAATTTCCTCTGAAAATCTGGCAAGATAAAAGAGTTTCAGACAATACCAAATTAAAGCCCAGCAGACACAGTTCTTACATTGCTGCAGTGAAGAAAATCCTACACTTCAAAGCATTTCATTTTTCAAGGTCAAACTGACGATCTAGTTGCATTTTCCTGTGCACTTCAATGACTAAACAAGCAGTTCAACCTACTTCTGGCCTCGAAACTGTTGATGAGAGTTTTCCCAAACAGAATTCCAAAGAACTCCAACAACAGAACAAAACAAGTTTCACTGGCTTCAGAAGGCTTTACACAGTGCATCTTAACTGCAGGGGCTTGTCCACTCTTGAAGAGACAAAGTTGTGCATATGTCTCTGTAGCACAGACATCTATTAACCCAATTTTTTCTTTCTTACTTTTTCTCTACTCAAAACAAAAGAGTCCAAAGGCCAAAAAGCAGAAGGGAAGTGTTTCTGGTTGCCAGCTACTGGGAGAACACACTCATCCATAAAAATAAGAAATAAGTTTGGACAGACCTGTTCTTCTTCTGATACTTCAAACCATATAATCTAAAAGCAGCAAAAAAGTTGTTTTAAAAGCATAGATAGAATATGTATTCTCTAATGCATTTGTAGATGTTAATCTCCTTTAAATTGCCTTTCAGAAAAAAAGGTGTTATATGTGATTTTACATTAAGACCTTACCATATATTTCAGCTTTCAATGTATGTACTATAGGGAAGAGCAATAGTCCGCTGGAATTATCAGTACTTATACAAAGTATTCCTCCTCCCAACAGCATGAATTATCTCTACTTTGCTAAATTGTGATTCCTTAACCTAAATCTGTCTCCACATGTCGAATCAGGTGGACAGCCCCGGTCCCCCTACAAACACAAGCTGCCCGCTG